>JBBMKA010000015.1:2977483-2994414 GCA_037833695.1 Sechiopsis laciniata | reverse complement strand
AATCATAATTGAATTACAGGCATAACAGGAGTGGAGGTTGCTGGTCATGCCTTTATCCCAAATACAACGAACGAGATGAATGAACAGAAGAGGCTGCTCTCCCATAGGTATATATATATCTACATGATAATAATGGAAGCATTAATCTTACAGAGTTTGTAAATTCCTTTCCAGTTTTTCAACAAAAATGCTTCCTGTTTTTGTGTTTTTTTTTTGGGTATTTAATATATGTATGTTTGTCCTTTTCCAGGGCCCTATTTTTTTAAAGCTAATTATTAGAATTAATCTTATTTGCAATCAACTTTTTTTATTGAGCCTTTTCATTTTGATGATTGGTTTGAACTGCTTGTGAAGCTACAAAAGTAGTTGGATCCAATTATAGCTTAGATTCCAGTTTTGTTACTTAAGTTAATCGATATTTGATGACTGGTGCCACTGTTTAGGGATGGATAAATGCTGCCCTTAGTATAGGGGAGAGAAATTCTAATTTTCGGGTAAAAAGAAAAACCTAAGTGGCATTATTGTCATAAGATTACAAGTTGTTGAATAATAATAATAATAATAATAATAAAAAAGTTCAATATTGATTGTGGCCAAGTTAAAAATGTCGATTGAATGTCATACGGGTGGACGAGAGGTTAAGAAAATGTGGGGAAAAGAACATTTTCCCCTAATCTTTCAATTTTCTTTTAATGCTTTTTTATTATTAAATAAAGTAATAGCACTTGTAATAGAAGATTGGAGTCCATAATCTTAATTGAATTGTCCTCTAATTTTTTGAAATCCAACAATAATTGGGATCGGGATTCCACAAAAGATCACAACTCTTTTTGGCAAATCTGACCCTAATTTTATAAGTTGATTTCACAAAATCCAGCATAAACTCTACTATATTGATCTCGTTTTTCTTTTTGTGAAATCAACTTTAATTATATTTTTAAACATTTTATTTAACTTTAAAACTTAGAGCTAGAAATCTTTTCTTTTTTTTTTTTTGGATCAAAAGCTGAAATCTATTTGAGTTGTTGTTTGAATTTAATACTTATGATATCTATGTTTAAAAAAAAAAAAAAAAAAAAAAAAAAACTTGTGACATCTAATGTATTCTTTTTTTTTAAAAAAATTTATTCAAGTTTTTGAAGAAAAAAAAAAAACCATTAATATCATTATTATATATGATTTAAAATAACATTTCACAAATTCTATGTTTTTCTTTTAAAAAAATTATTATCATGACTACACAGGAGTTTAAAATAACATAAATACAAATTATAATTTATATAATTTTGTTGGATAAAAGTAATTAATACCATGTATATACATGTCTTAAGAATATTATTGCACAAACTCTACTTTATAAGTTTAGAAGAGAAAAAAATACAATGATTACACATATTACATACAAATTTTAAGTTACACCAACTCACGCTAAAAAAAACTTAAAAAAAATAATATGAAAGTAGTGTATTGATTGAAATTGGTTGAAACTATCAATATAGGGTGAACAGACACCACGAATGATTACACATGTTACATACAAATTATTAAAATTACTATTAATATAGGTTGAACAGACACCAATGAACGATAGACACACTATATATATTTTTTAAAATTTATGTCTTAGATGTTTGCTCAGATAACAAATATATCATTTATGTCTTAAATGTTTGCTCAGATGACCTTTGTTTGTTATTGTATGACAAGCTTCTCCATAACTATCATGTATTTTCTATAATAAATTATTTCGTCATTTTAATTACATTTATATTTTTGTATATATAACCTTCAACATAGTAAGATTAAAAAAAATAATAATAAAAAATTTAAAAAAAAGAGAGAGAGAGAGAGAGAGAGAGACAAACTTGCATAACAAAAGTAAGTTAAATAAACCTATGTTACTTAAAATTGAACACACATGAAATTAACTTTCCACTAAGTTAACTTTTAAATTAAGTTAAAATGAACTTCAAACTATGAAAACTTAAACTAAATTTAGCTTAAGTTAACTCCGATTTCGATAACCTTAATTCATCCTCTCATAACACCCTTACATGTTAAATAATTATTTTATTAATAAATTTTTTTTAAAAAACCTGTTTGAACATGGCGACTTTCCAACTAACTTGGGAATATGGAATTTTCATCACTTACGTATGAACATATCAAAAGAAAAATGGTAGGAAAGATTTGAGTTAAAAACCATTATTATATTTATACTTAAGAATTGTTATTTATTTATTCTCTGTCATCTTAATCGTCTAAATTAAATTCACTAATTATTAAATACCTTCTTCTTCTTCTTTTTTTTTTTATTTTTTTTATTTTTTTATTTTTTAATCATGAACAATGTCCTAAGGGGCAAGGGGAGTCAAAATTGATAAAATATAGAAAAGTATTTTCCTTCAAAATTATACACGTACCCATTCGGAATTGGCCAGGCATTTCTAAGCTTGCAAAATCTATATAGATTTAGAGATGTCCACCAGGGTGGGCTGGGGAATGGCTTTCCCGTCTCCATTCTCGCTACCAAAATCATTCTCCGTCCCTGCGAAATTCATCAATTTTTTTCGCCGGGATTTCCCAGGGAATTCGTGAGGATGAGTTCCCTACGGAGAATTTTCCCATTCAATTTTTTTTTTCTTTTTTCTTTTTATATTTTTTGAATTATAATCTTAAATAATCAAATTTTCTTATAAAATATTTATAAATTTCAATTATATTCTTACCAATTAAAAAAAAATCATTTGAATATATAATTTCACTAAAAAATATTTATTTTATCTTAAAAGTAAAATAATTAAATGAAATAAAAATAATTTTAATTAAAAAAAAATTTAAAAATTGTAAACGGGACGGGGATCGGGAAAACGGAGATGGGGAATGCATTCCCCGTCCCCGAACCCATTTTTCCCACGGAAATTTTTTTCTCCCCATCCCCGACCCCATTTCCCGCCCAACCGGGGATTCTCCATCTCGTTAGGATGGATCTCCACGGAAGAATAGACATCTCTATACAAATTTCAACGATTAAAGGATGATTAATAAACAACAAATTTACATATTCAAAAAATAAAAATAAAATAAATAAACAACAAATTTATCTATGGAAAATTCAAATTTCAGCCTTATAGTTAAATAAAACTTCAATTACTCTCTAGATTAAGGATTTCACTAAACTATCAAATTATATCAAACTTTATGGACAAATTTTAACTTTCAAACATTAAAAGGACTTTATTCTTTCTTCAAACAATATGGCCTAAATTTGCAATGAACCCTTAAATCTATAAATAGATTAATCATCTCTCTGAAAAAAATAATAAATAGATTAATCAGCCCTACATTGTGGCTTCTGATTAAAAATAAAAACTTGATTTGAATTATTATAACAGAGGGCCGCCAGTTATAGAGTTGTATGACAAAGAACAAAATTCCATTCAACTGAGGAGAAATTTGGAGCTGTAAAATTTTGCGTATTCCAAAATTACTCTTTTAAAGACAAGAAAAACGTGAAAGATAAACAGACAAATAAAATCTAAAATGCAAAGGAAAACTCAAAGAAAAAAAAAAAAGAAAAAAAAAGGGGAAAAAATCACAAGTTGTACAATAAAAATCAAAGAAACTCACCCGACCCAATCAGCAATACCACCAGCCACCGCATTTTGCTTTGATGTTTAAATAAGAAATCAGTACAGAACAGGGCCCTTTAGTAATTTTTGTAGCTGCACAAGCAATTTCAATAATCAAATTGAAGATTATTGAACCCATTCACGGCTCCAAGTCCATTAAGGAGCTGGTCCCCCAAATCTTGATGATTTATGCTCTGTTCTCGAGCCAATGATGCCAACCCGATTCTCCCGTTCGAAATCGAGTTGTTTCCCATTGCAGACTTCATTCCATTGACCATAGAAGCCTGAGCAAGTCCCCCGCCCATCAAGCCATATCCCGCACTCTTGATACCAGCAACACTATTAGCAGTTCCACTCCCGATGAGGCCGTTCCGTCCATTGAGACTCATAATGTTGTTTGCTGGCAACATCCCGTTAACAGATTTCACATCCTCTGCTAGAGAGGAAGCACCAGTCATTGTGTTCATCCCGTTTAGTTGGTTTGACATCATGTATTCCTGAATAATCTTTTGCACGGAGCTCTGCGAATCGTTTAGATCGGCTTCTGAAGAGTGCGTTGGTTGTTGCAAGGGAACATTTACCGGAGAGTTGGCGGCACTCATGTGATTAATAGTAGTTGCATTACTTAGTGATGACTGTGGGGGATTGTTTGGTGAGGACAATGTAGGCGATTGGAAGGAGGGGTTCGCTTGTGCCTGAGCAATCGTGGTGGAGGAACCTGGCGACGATATTTGCACGGAATTACCAGCATAAGGGCTACCAGTATTGTTGATAGAGTTCTGCTGTCTGGAGTTCATGGAATTCTGGTGGAGTAACCCAACAATGGTTGTACTTGCAGGAGCTGATGTTGATGCTGGATTAGCGGAGTTATTTGCATTCGGAACACCATTGTTAGCAGCAAGCTGCATAGCCGGAACCGAGGTTTGGTCACTATTAGGGATTTGATTGATTGTTTGCTGGGGCTGAGGCTGAGTTAATTGTTGCTCGGCGTTTTGGGCTTGGCTGTGGAATCCTGGTGAAGCATTTGTTTTCCGTGGAAACTTGGCTAAACTCTCTGCAAGAACAAAATACAACGATTCAATAATTGATTTCAGAACATTCATACTAAGGGGCCACTTCAAAAGTGAATCGAGTTTATATGGTGAAACAAATAAATTATTCTACAGAATTACAGCAAAATATCTGTTGTCAGCATTACCAGATTACCTAAATAGTGAGCAACAAAAGCAAGACTCAGTTTACACCACATAGATACAGAGTTTTATCTTCTCTCAGAGACTAAGTCATTTTTTTTAGGATTCCTAGTATTGATAATAATTCATCTTTACGACTTATCGAAGGTTTTGTACAACATAAAGTCTTATATGATTGACAAGAGATATCAATGACACGACATTGTTACCAACTTGGGTTTCAAATTTGATCTTTGATGTTCATCAATTACTATGCCTATATTTTTCTTTATAAATTCTTTTACCCGTCTTGTTTGTTAAAACCGCATGAAATTCATATGTACTTATAATTTACTTATGATATCCTTAGCCCGGAAGGCTTTCTTGTAACCCTTGCCTCCTTGAGGATGGATTTCCCTTCCCCCAGCCGAGCCCATCCCGGCCATTTTGTAACATTTTGAGAACATTGATTCAGAAACCAAATGAGAGAATTTAAAACATTACTCCAAATATTGTTGCATTCCCTTTCAAACACCAATCTGAAAGATAAAAAAGATGGTCCAAAAGTTGCCTTGGCCACACGACAATCTAGACAGACTTGGGAAACCTGAACCTCTTCTATAATCTATCATTGGTGTCCTGTTTTGTTTAATCTTTTGCAAGTGGAAGAACCTTTTTTTTATTGTGTTCTAGGGGCTTCTTTTCAAACGTGGTTCGGCTTATATTACCAGAAAACGACCCCAAGTTTTCAATGTTCCAAATAAAATAATCTGTGTTTTAGAGTTCGGATATGCCACTCTACGACTATCTACCATACTTAATCTGGAATCTCCTAGCTGTCACCATTTTTCCACAATGAAAAGTTTTTCTTTTACTCATAGAGAAGGGGAGGAAATAACTAAAAAATTATAGAAGAGGAGGAAAAAACAATAACAAAACCACTCCAACAATATCTACAGTACCTAATCTGGAATCTCTTTCATTATTATTATTGTTTTGATAAGAAACAAAAACCTTTTCATTGATAATATGCAAGAGTTACAAGAGGGGGAGAGAAGACCAAGAAAGCCAGATCAATAAGGATAAAAACAAGTCAATCCTCTATCACAAACAAGACAAAAAAAAGGCAATCTCTATTATTTTCTACTATGCACAAACAAACTACAAATGAAGCATACAGCACCCATAGTTTTAGCTACGAATCTTTACTTTACTCCTGGAGATCCTTTCTCCAATAGTATTATTATATCTATATTGTCATATCCATATTGTATCGATAATGTAATTTCAATCAATGAAATTGTTTCTTATCCAAATGAAGCATCTAGCACAGATACATTTAACAAAAGGAAACATGACAAACACAACATTAATAAAGGTTAAACTTACCAATAGGTCCAGTCGAAGTTTCTCGGCTGTAATCTATCAAGTCCTTCATACTATTGACGACTTCTGATATCTACATTGTACGCAGAAAATAGCTATCAGAAAATTAGAGTATTACAATTGATTCTAAACTTAAATATAAAATAAAAGTGAGCAAACCAAGGTTCAAACATGGGTGAACAAGGAATTTAAGCGACAATCGCACCGGTTGAGCCACATTTCCGTCTTAGTTTTCTTTATTTATTTTTTTAATATATTTATTATCAGTCGGTTCGTCTATATGCAGTTTTAGATCATTTAAAAATAAACTGACCAATAATACTATGTAGTTCTTATTTTCAAACCAAAACCACCCAATAAAATCAGTTCCAATCCAAACCAACGTCAGTTTCAGGCAGTTGCAGTTTGAGCAGCTTTTCCAATTAGCCTTGCATCCATAGTGGCCACTATAGACTGAATTTGTTATCTCTTAGTTACCTGAGGCGCTTGTGACCACTAAGTAATAATCATTACCTTGGCTCACTAAACCACCGCTAAGATTTTGACTAATCAGACTAAACCCAACAGATATTTTAATCTAATCCAAACATGACATTTGGAGAAACGGAAGTTTTAAGTTAATAGAAAAAAGAACGCTCATATATAGAACATTACCTGAAGGCACCGGACATATCTCTTTGTATATCCCAAGTCATTTACTAATGGCACTTCCAATGCCTTGGCCAATTGTCTAGCTGAGCCCACAAACCTGAAATCCATTAAATCATAACTCTTACTATTTGTAGGATAAAGCTCCAAATATCTTTTTTTTCGAAAGTAAAGAAAGAACACAAACTTTTGACGGACTTGGTGAAAAGTTTCCATTAAAACAAGTTGCCAAGCAGAATTTTACAAATGCACTCATTCTAAAATTAGCATAAGATCTATATACCCTTCCTAAATGTATGCCCCCGGGTAACAAAATCCTGAACCATTCCACGAAGTTAACAAAAAGCAAAAACCTGCACCAATTTAAGTTAATTGTAAAATGTGTAATAACAGAATTCTTTTTCAAGCATCATTCAGCAGCATGGATCTAACTTTTTCAACCACTACCCAATTTCTGATTCTTTTCCCCACTAATAACTCCTACCTAATTAGTTTTTTAATATCCATGAGTAAAATGTGTAACTACTCTACTGGTATTTTACATTTTTAACACAGGCCAAGGAGATTATAAGAACCCCCCACAATGTTAATACATCCAACTATGACATACACAACTGACCTATGTTTACAACTCACGAATTTGGACTATATTATATCAAAGAAAGCATAATAAGCAAGTCAAAACTACAAATATAAAAAGGAAAAGTGGGACACTCCACAATGAAGATAGTTTCTATAAGTAGGCATTACATGTTGCAATTATTTTGCAACTCTGGAGTAGACAAGTTAGATGATGCATTTTGAATAGCAGTCTGATACTTTTGAGCGGCTGCCCCCAGCTGACTAACCTGCACATAACAATCAAGCGTCAGCAAATAAAACAACCAGCCATAGTCGACAATCAACATAATAATCTTTCTATTTCTTCAATGAAATGTTATGTTTCCCATCCAAGAAAAAAATCTTTCTATTATTTTTTTAATATTTCATTCTATTTTCATTGAAATGAGAATGAAACATAATACAAGAACTAAGAAAGGGCATACAAAAAGGATAGCCCAAAAAAAAAAAAATCTTCCTATAAACATGGTCTCCACAATCTTAAGAAATAACATGAACACTAACGAAAAAAAAAAAAGAAGTTGCTGAGGCTCAAAGAGAAACATAGAAGTTAATGAGGGCCCAAACATCCTCCAAAGATCCCTCCACCCCACTAAAAATTTTGTTATTTCTCTCACCACAAACAAAACACAAAGTAGCACAAATCTCAACTTTCCACCAAAAAAAAACTCATTAAAAAGTAGAGATAAACCACTCCCTTGCCATAGCTCTACAATTCTTTGAACACGCCAACACTAAGCCGAATCTCAACAAAAAGCTCCAAACCTGAAAAGCGACCTTATACTCCCATAAAGGTGGTATAAATCCCCACCACCCTCGTGCATAAAATTCAACAGTCAGACCCGTAAAGGAAGAAACCTTCCTCATCACCCTTATCTAAAGTATTGACCTTGCCATGCAAAACCTTGGAGGAAAAAACTTAACATTCCTCGGTATTTTGAACTTCCACTGTGGGGGAAAAGACAGAATCTTCCAATGAAGAGGAAGAGGAAACCAGACAACAATAAATGGATTTACAAGAAAAATCCTCTGTTGAGTTCGATTTCCAGCTAGGCACATTGTTCTACCCCGCTGAACATTGAAAATTCCTCACAAGATCAAGAAAAGCCATTAACTCCAATGTCATCCTATCGGATAAAGGGTGCCGAAAACCCAACATGATGGAGGAGTGATGACCAAAAGGAGCACACACTTCAGCTACCGATCGTCATTTCAATTTGATAAATGAAATAACCGAAGAAATCTAGAACAAAAAGGACTCCCTCTTAACCACTTCTTCTTCCACGAGGTTTCTCGCCCCTCCCACATCGAGCTAGAAAAAGAGAAATACTCCTCAGTTATGTCTGGCCAAGGATTTTAACTCATGCCCCGCCCCTCCAAACAGCCCACTCAAAAGGAAAAGACTCATACTTACTCAAAATAACCTTGTGCGAAAGGGAGTTGTATCATAATGAAAGCGCCATAAGCGCTTAGCTAACGAGGCCCTATTGAAAGTTTTCAAGTTCCCCACCTCAAGACCCCTTGGTTCAAATCTTTTTAGACTACCTCCCAATTAAGAAAGTGTGCTTCCTTCCGTCCTCGATTCCTTCCCAAAGAAAGACTTTTACTAATTTTTCAACATACTTACAAACATAGACATACATTGTAAATTAGGAAAGAAAATAGGTTGGAATGCCACTCAACACCGAATGAATAAGGGTTAGCCTCCCCCTTCAAGAAGAAGCATCTCTTCCAAGACACGACACACCTTATCCACCACAGGCTCCTGAAAAAGAAGTAGAGGATGACAAAACCCCAAAGAGGAAGGCCTAAATACATTACACGTCGAGGGAAAACTTCCTGCCAAGCAACCCACCAAGCCTGTGCCTGACCATAAAAAACTTCTCAGAGTTCAGACCAAACAACTAACACTTTCCATGGTTCAGTAAGGGTATTGGCGACTAGAGAGCTCCAATTGAGGCGTTGTTTTTTCTTACTTTGACTTTTCCTCCTAGTTTTCTCCCATTAGATAAGATCCTGGTGTTTAGGCTTCATTGTTCGGATGGAGAGCTTCGATTGAGGCGATGTATTTTCTTACTTCGTCTTTTCCTCTAGTTTTCTCCCATTAGATAAGATCTTGGTGTTTAGGCTTCATTGTTCGGATCGTTGGCTAGACTCTTGATGCCATTTTAGAATGTAAATATGGCACTTTACAATTTTTGTGAGAATTGTTTATTTTTCAAATTTTCGGCACTTTCTATCTCTTTATTCTTGTTGATAGATTGAAAGTATGAGTATTAGATTTAGCTAATAGTAGTGTCAATTTGTGTTTGCCTAGAAGTAGGACATCCTTTTAGTTTGCACGTAAGGACTTAAGAATCAAATGAATCAATTAATTCAATTAGGAGTTCACACCTAGTTTAGTAAATTATTCTAAATCAATCCTAGAACTTAAAGCGGTTAGTTAAATTAATATGAAACACTATCGTGTCCAACTAATTAGACAAATTAACTTGATGCTAGGTTGGGTTAATTGGGATTTAGGGACCTAAGTTTGGTTAGGGGCTTTGCTAACTTTTCCAATAAAGTCGATTAGGTGGTATTTTTGGATCATTAATTGCATCAGGTTCTAATAGAAACTCAAACTCTCCCACTAATTCTGCACAATGACCCTTCTTATTCAATCCTAGTTTTGTTGAAAAACTTCTGATTAAGTGGAACGTCACATAACCGCTTAGAACAAGCAGAAAGCCAACTTAGTATACCTCTACCCAAAGATGGGGTAAACTCTTGTTGATGGATTTTTCAGTCAGACAGACAATCAAGGGTTGAAAATGACATTACATCAATCTTATGGGAATGGAATGGATTAACCACAGTAGATGACAAGCTGTAAATGAGGTACTCATCCGAAAAGATTTTTTTTAGGATAAAGAACCAAACTTTCATTAAGAAAAAAAAAAAAAAAAAAAACTGCAATGGGCATACAAAAGTTAAAAATCAGGCAAAGATAGACACCTACAAGAACGACCTCCAATCAAGCAAAATAACTCATAGACAAACAATTGCTAAAAAGATAAGAAACTGAGGCCCAAAGAGAAATATAGACTCTAATGAGGGCCCAAACATCGCTAAAAAATCTCTCAACTCATCGAAAAAGTTGGTGGAGCAAAGGAGAGAGGAGAGAGCATTTTTTGGGATAAGGAACTATGGGAGGAGGGAACATTTTCACCATTACAAAAGCGATATTCAAGAGTCATTTAGTGTAATTACCTGTGGTATTAGTAACCTTCGAGGAATAAGCTCTTCATGACGTCGAGCACAAAATTCCCAAGAACATATCTGCTAAAAGAAACAAAGGAAGTTTAAATATTCAACAAGAACAATAATTAGTTCTAGTAATCAAGAGATTACAGATTCAAATCCTCTAACCATCAAATGTTCTTAAATTAAAAAAAAAAAACAAAGGTAAAATACATAATAGCCTAAGAAGAAAAGGAATTGGAAAAAAAAGGTAAGAAGCATTCTAATTTGACCTTTAAGTCGGGAGAAAAAACTATCCGAAGTTGGCCAACACGAACAACACGAAGTTGCTCAAAAATGCTTTCTTGTATTGCTTTTGCATAATCTAGGACGATTTGTCCAGAGGAATTAGGATATTCACGGGGCATATCAATATAGAGAAGCTCTTCAAGAGTCCCACTTTCATACTTGATTTTGAACAGCCTTGGAAGAACTTCAAAAGTTGCTTCTGAAATGTTGAGAGAATTAAGATGTAATTAGGAAGTCCGTTAACTTGAAATAAATTAAACAAAAAAAAAATGAAAAGAAAAAAATTAATTAATTAAACAAAAGGAAAAGCTAATATGCCGGGAGGAAATTAAAATGAGAACCCACTAGAATAGTAGCCAGCTCACAAGTACAAAATCCACCTAATGCAATTCAAAAAATACAAATTTATAACATACCAAAACCTCGACCAGGCTTGCGGTTACATATTTCACAATGCCAAACATCCTGCAAAATGCACAAGGATTGTTACTTTAGCTTACTTCAGTGATATATGTTTTTGACCAAATAAGAAAGATCCATGAACATTCACCACGATATTAGATTATTGAAAGAACGATAACAAAAAATCCAAAATTCACGAGAAGTAATTACCAATCAATATAGTGAGGCTCTCTCTCTCTCTCCGTGTCCATATTATTGGTTGATATAATTAAATTTACCCCATCCCACTAGCTTAAGCTTTTGGGTTGATTGGTCGTTTAACATAATTCAACATGGTATCAAAGCAAGAAGTCCTGAGTTCGAGTCCCTGCCGAGTCATTTCATCTCCAATTAAAATTGAATTCTACTTGTAAGGCATTTCTCAAATTTCAAAGCCCACAAGTGAGGGGGAGTGTTGGTTGATATAATTAAATTTACCCCATCCCACTAGCTTAAGCTTTTGGGTTGATTGGTCGTTTAACATAATTCAACACATATATTTAGGCCCTCTCCCACCCACACCGTCCGTTGCATCCCAAACAACCGTAATCAAGGAAACTTTTGAAATGTAGCCGGGGTAGGTCCTAGTACCAAGTCTAAATCATGCCCTAGTAATTGCAATCGCACCTAAACACTTCTCTCTCTCTCTCTCTCTTAATGTCCTCACAAGCCTCTCCTCCCTCCTCCCTCTCCTGCATCGCATTGCAATTTATTACAAGAATTGCAATCATGGAATTTGTTTTATATACAGAAGGGTGGGGCTTATCACGAAGTTCCACAGGTGCCTCTAGTACCCTGGTACCTCTCTCTCTTCTTGTGATTCTTTCCTCTTATTTTTATATCCATTTCAAAATGCCTATCAGTTTAAGGGCAACCAGAATTTAAACATTTTTCATAAATTTTTCAACCCACAAAGTTCAAGAGAAGCCAATTAAGTTAATCTGCAACAAAAATTCAACATCCTTTGTAGAAATTAGAAACAGGGTTTTCTTACGGCAGACCTGTGGAAATACACCAGTTGTTTGGCGGCCATTTCCATACATGGAAACACACCATTTCTTTTTGGCATGGGGAGCAAAGTAATCTGCAACAAAATTCCTCCAGAACTCAATATTGTTGTCCTGCAAAACAGACATGATTGCACAAATCATATAGCTTTTACATTATAGCGCTACCAAATGAAACAATAAAGTGACATAATCTTACTGCAGGCCTCTTCTGTTGTTCGCACATATAATTTGTTAAGCGTCGAGCACACATGCCAGGTTCATAAACTGGTTTTACGGGGGATCTCAATGGCAAATTTTGTTGCTGAAATTGTTGAGTCAAATGCGGTCTTTGCTGAGGAATAGCCTTCAGAAGTTGCTGTTGGTGTTGAAATTGCAAGACTCTTTGTTGTTGCAAAAGATTCATATGTGCAGCAGCAACCTGAGACGACTGCCTGGACATATTGAGTAATTGTTGTTGTTGCTGTTGATGCTGTTGTTGTTGCTGTTGTTGCTGTTGATGCTGTTGTTGCTGTAGAAGCAATGACTGATCAGACTGTTGAGTTTCCAATTTCACCGTACCCAAGTTTCTCATTGATTGAAGTTGTTGTGGTTCCAGTTTCACAGGACCAAGACTCCTCATTGACTGCAACTGCTGCTGCTGTAGTTGCTGCCCTTGAAGATCATTGTTACTCATTTGATGCTCTAACTTGACAGGTCCAACACCACATAAGCTTCCACGAATAGGTTGGAATTGATGCTGCTGTTGTTGTTGTTGTTGCTGTGAGTTATTATTAGAGGTAGTGAACTGTTGCATTGAATGCTGACTATGTTGGAAGTTCTGGGGATCAACTTGCTTTGGCTGCTGTTGATTAGATATTGTTTGGCTGCTATAATGGTTTGAAAATTGTGGCCCAGAAACTTGACTAGATGAACCAGGGTTTGCTGTATTTGATGCCACCATGGATGATGGGGTATTGTTAAAGCCCACACCATTGCCAACAAGTGAAAATGGATCTGACTCAGAACCAGGGTCCATACCTCCCCGTTGGCTGGTTCCAAGACCCGACGGCCCAGAATTCGGAACTCCATTCCCAAATGACTGATTAAGGAAAGAAGACATACCGGGCGTATTACCAAGCATATTCATACTACTAAACTGAGTTCGTGGAGATACAAGAGAAGGATAAGCTGACTGAGAAGACATCCCTCCTTGTGCTCCCATCATTCCAGAATTCGTTCTCAAAAGTGATGGTGAAACAGACTGTGCACCACCAATGGGAGTGGATGGCCCGGAAGGCACCATCTTCTTCAAAAATCTATACACACTCGTGAAGAAGGGGAGAAAAGCAAGCTATCTAAATAACATTAATGGACTACACAAGAACTCGTGCACGGCACATAAGCTTCATGATCGTTATGATGAACCAATAGAAACGGAAAAGCTTTGAGCCTTAGCTTATGGTGCGATTTTTTACTACATTCTAGCAGAAGGCCAAACGATGCTGAAATAATGGAACAAGCCCTGGTTTTGAACATTCTACAACCAGACAATCTTTGCTAGAGTAATCCTTAAAAGGCTTTCACATGAATCTTCTGTATATAATACAATGAATTTCCAGCATCATTCACTCCATCTCTACAAACAAAAATTCTAAAATTAAATAAATAAAAATATATAAATCAAACTCTTAATACAACCAATATGCACATTGAAGTCATCACAATTGAACAAATATATAAGAAAAGAAACTAACTCAAACACCAGGTAAACAAAAATCCTCAAATTGCAAAAACGACAAACAATTAGAACAAGATTCTAACGAAAACGACCATCTCCAATTCTCCGAGCTGAAATTCTTCAGGAACAAAAGCGAGCAAAATTGAAAATTATTAGAACAAAACAAACACTGATAATAGACAAAATGGAAAAAATTATATATATAAATATAAACAGAAAAACGATCCAAATACTGAAATAAAGAGAGAACTGAAACCACATATAGTGAAGCAAAGTAAATTCCAAAGAAAAACAAAATCAAATGAAGTAGAACAGCAAAAACTCACCAGAAAGTAATACTCGAACAGAGATAGGTTCGAATTCGGAAAACCTCCCGAGATTCCAACAAAAACCGATCAGATTATTCAAAGAACAAACAAAACAATCACTATTTACAGTAATTACCACCGTATCGGTTCTTTAAAAATGGGAATCAAGTACAGAAACTAGGGTTACAGAGTCTGAAGTTGCCGAAGAGTGAAACCCAGTTGTTCGCCGTAATTTGTAGAGAGAGAAAGTTTGATGGGTGTCTTTGTGGACGTCAAACTTGTATTCGATCTGATTGAATTTCTTCCTCTTCATTCTTTCTCTCTCTTACTCCATGTGACAAAGCCAAGTCAAACGCCATTCTTCTTTTCTTTTTTCTTTTTTCTTTTTATTAATTTGGAAACCGCCATTCTTATTTTCATTAAACACTTTTTGGCATATAAAACCTATATCTTTCATCATACATGACATGTATATATATGTACATGCATCTCCCACTATGTTTTGTCTCCAAATTTTTTTTTCTTCTTTTGTTCATATTTTACTTGTGGTCTATCAAATTTGTATAATGTTAGCCTCACTATCACACGATTGTCTAATCTTACTATGTTTGATATTCTAAGGTATCATAAGAAATTAATTAATCTTTACTCTCTGAACACTTTATAATTTAGTCGATATATTTTTAATGAACTTCAAATCCATCATAATGATTGGTTTTTTTGGTTAATTTTTCTTTTTTAAAATACTCTTTCTTATTTTTTTCATATATACATTTAAAAATATGATTGTATTGTGTCATTTTCTCTATTCGATTTTTTTTTTTGAACCAATGACAAATTATAAGAGATTTCAAAAAAAAAGGAGAGAGAACAATTTTATAAACTTTATTAAATGTATATAGACTAAAGTTTGGACATTTGTAATTTTTTGATCTTATTATATTCGATACTCAAGCTTTGGCATGCCTTTCTCCAAGGTACAAATGTGTTCTGTTAGAGACACCTCTATGTGCAGGATAGTGTCACCTCTGTGTGTAGGTTCGGATTTCTTTGTTGGGTGTGGCCGAATGGACCTCTCGAATGCCTTTTGAGGGTTCAATGAGCTTCATTTGCAATGGTCTGTCAAGGTCGTCAAGAAGTTTAGAGAGAGCTCTATGGAATCGTTCATTTGGGACCTAGTACGACTCGAGTTTGATTGTTTCAACAAGGCCCTCATGGTATGCATGCCTTCATGTCTCTTAGCATGGTGCTTTATGGGCTCCTGACATTGGCAGGACTCCTCTAAAAATAAAGGCACCCAAAAGGTGATAGATCCAAACTTAAGAAAACAACCTACAAAATCTATACATAGATTAGAGGACCAGTACCAAATGCATCAATGCTACCACAACTTTAGGCACATTTCTTTGTTCACACATGATAACAAATTAGGTTGAGTCTTTTAGTTGTTTTGGTGCCCCAGCGCTTGACTCTCCCTCAATGAAATGAAGGATTATGTTTGACCATATTGGCAAACAATGACACCATTGAAAGAAGCTAATTAATAAGAATTAGAAAGTTTTTTGTATTCTAGTGTTGCTATCCTAAATATCTGTTAAAATATGACCTAGACTTTAATTAAGATTCCATTTAATTAAATATCACTAAAATACATCAAGATTAATTATTAATACATAGTTAATAAATAAAAGTAGAACCAATTTTGTTTAAGTGGTTAAAACTAATTAGAGAATTAGTTTAGTGTGGCCACTCTCATTTAAATCATGTACACTCATTTTATTCACTATAAATAAATTGACATGCATCTAAAATTATTTAAGCATTTCTTGAGTTTTTAGGCATTGGGTCATTTTGAGAGAGATTATTGAATTTGTTAAGTGTGAGTCATTTAGTGAAGTTGAGAAGCAAATTTAAGTGAGGTTGCATTTGAGAAAAAGAAAAAGAGTTGGGAGCACAATAGTCTTTTGGGTAAAGAAGAGAGAGGAAAGAGAAAGGAAAAGAGAGAGGAAAGAGAGAAGAAAGAGAGGAGAGAGTCTTCTTCTCCCCCAAGCAAAAAATTATGAAACCCATTTTCTCCTTCATCTCATTGCAAGCTACAAGGGGTAGCCTTCAAGCGTCGTCGCCATCACGAGTTTCAGGAGAACCAGCAGTGCCATACCTCCAAGTTTTCGGCAACGATCGTGAAGGGTAGTGGTTTTGAGTTCTTGCGGGTTTTTTCATCAAGAAAGCTTGAAAAATGAGGTGTTTTTTTGGAGCAATTTGGGGATTTCACTTTGCAAGGCAAGTTCTACAACTTTGGAGTGATTCTTGCCAAGATCGGAGCAAAATCTCAAGGTTCTTCTCAAATCTACAAAGGTGGTGCCAAAATCCCTTTTTTCCTCACTTATTGTTTATTTGTCTTCTTTGATGTAATCTTTTCAAAATGAACTTGTAATAGCTTTTGTATTTGTTTACTATTTTGGATT
>JBBMKA010000015.1:2910223-2977383 GCA_037833695.1 Sechiopsis laciniata | reverse complement strand
TATATTATTATGGTCTAAATTCTTAATAAAATCTCCTTTACAAACTATGTTTTTTCTTAACGTTATCGAAATAAAACTGGCATTGGAAGTGTGCATAGAAGTAAATAAGAAAAAATATATTGTTTTATAATGGAAAAAAGATAAATTAATATTTAAACAAAAATTTAATGTGAATAAAAAATCATTTTTTATTGAAAAGATAAATTCATTTTTTTAAAAAATATTTTTTTTTATAAAAACAATTTTAAATGAATTTTTTCTTTTTTTTTAGTACATATCGGGGAAAGGAGAACAAATACTGATTTTAGAGATCAAACCCGTAACGCTGGTGTTGAACTAGTTTACAACCAAACAATGAAACCATTTGTGCCACTGACCCATTCGATATTTTAATTGAAAATATTAAATATTAATAAGTTTTGTATTTTATACGATGAGAGGATGAGGCAAAAAATCAATGTGGGACAATTGTGAAATCCTATCAGGCCCCTTAAGATGGTGCCTCTTTTGGGCTCATCAATCTTAAATGGGATCTTGTTTGTAGGATTCCTCCACTTTCCAATGTGGGACAATTATGAGATCCTAACACTACTAAACTATTCATAATACACATCAATACAATTATTACAATTATAATAATTAATAGTCTTAACAAAAAAAAAACAATTATAATAATTAATATTATTACGTATTATATTATGAAACCTATTTAGAAATTAATTTTCTACGCGAGTTTCCTTAACATATAAATGTTATAAAGTTAGACAATATATCTCATGACATTAATCAAAGTGTGCGAAAGCTGGACCTAGACAGTCACGAATATAAAAAAAAAATTATATTATAGAACCACTTGCCAAAATTTTATTTTATTTTTATTTTTTTAAAATAACCCAAATTTTATTGTTGATGATGTAATTTACTAAGAAAAACTTCCAAAATTACAAAGGAAGATGGACAAACTTGAAGGAGTTAGTAAATAAATTACTATTACGGGTGTAATTTCATATAGTATTGAAATGAATATTCATTAAATGTGACTTCTACATTTTAAATTATCATAAATATATATTCCATATAGTACAAAAAAAAAACCATCATCTAAAACAAATATAAATGCATAAAAAAAATACATCCAATATAAATTATATGTTACTATGAGTTCATATCCTTTACTCCTAAACAATTCTAGTTAACCTAATAAAATAATAATAATTACACTAATTATATTCCGATATTCCTATCCAAGAGATTCCAAATTAAGATATTTGAAGTTATTCAAAGAATATAATTCTGAGGGAGGTTGCCCTATTAAATTAGGTTATTAGGCAATAACAGCTATTCCCCATCCCAAAATGTGTGTCCTTCTAGGTGCGCAATACTAAGTAATCCAAAGAAACTCATATTATTGATTAATGGTGGATAATCATTATTTTAGAAGTACTAAATACAACATTATGGATTTGGAGACAAATTGACTCCAAATTTTTTTACAGCAATCATGTTCACTGAAATTCTA
The DNA here is from genome assembly GCA_037833695.1 of Sechiopsis laciniata. NCBI lineage: Eukaryota > Viridiplantae > Streptophyta > Magnoliopsida > Cucurbitales > Cucurbitaceae > Sechiopsis > Sechiopsis laciniata. Next base: position 2,975,864 of record JBBMKA010000015.1, on the reverse strand, counting down.
CAAATTTGGTATTATAAGTCAAAACTTTGGGTAAACTATTCAATTAGTCGAAAATTCGCATACTTTCTTATAATCCTTTTATATGTTTAAGCACGTTCATAATTATCATGGAATGATTTAATAATCAAAGAGGGTCTTAAATGCTAAAGGTGATGAATTCAATCTATGGTGGCCTCCTACTACTAGTATGTCCCGCGACATTAATCTATGTGCGCGCCAGCTGATCCGGACAATCTATAAAAAAAAATAATCATAATAAGTAAAATTTATGAAAGATTCAAATCTACAAACTTTAAAGAAGTTAAAAATGTCTTAATTTGGTTCGAAAAAGAGATTCAAATGTCCAACATTTTTTTTTTTTGAAATAAGGATAATCATGTCCGTCCCTAGGCTAGGTACCGAAGACATCGAAAGAGTAATGTCACAAGTCTTGAATTCGAGACCTTGAGGAGAGCATACGCTTAAAGCCTAAATCTTCAACCACTACGTCACCCCTCGAAACAATTCAAACGTACAACATTAAGAATGTCATATTATCTTAACCACTTGAATGACAACCGAATAAATCCATTAAACTTCTAAGCGCACACACGAGGATGTTCTTTATATTTTGACGAGTTTAAACATTTTAGATTGGTAAGATACAAAGTTAAGGATGTAGAGTAATAAGAAAGGCATAAAATTACTAATATACATCTTGGCTGGCTGGTTGAGGTTAATTATCAGAAGGGTAAAAGAGACAAGATTATATCTATTGAATGAATATGTTTCCCCCAAAGAGAGAGAAATAAGGGTAGAGAGCCTTAAGAGCATCACATGTAGCCATAGAAATGGACCCTTTGGATAACACTTGACATCATTTTTGAAGGATCATTGACCCTACACACTCTCTCTCAAGGAACTTTCCATAGAATTTAAAAAAAAAAAAAAAAAAAAAAAAAAAAAGGAACCTGCTATATAAACAGTTCTTCACAGTACAGCATTTTTCGTTATTATTAATTCCATTTTTATTTGAAACATACCAATAAATCTAACCTCCAAATCGAATACCCTGAATTTAAAATATAATTTTAACGGTCATTTACTCCATACTTTCATTTTATTACAAAACATTTGAAGAAAAAAAATTCCAACATGTAATTTGAGAGTTATTGAATTATTCAAGAAGCTGCTGGAATTTTGCATAAATTACTCTTTTTTTTTAGTTGTTAGGTTTGAAATTTAAATTTAATTTGATTTCTATGTTTCAAAATTAAACACTTTTACATTTTACATTTCAATAATACTCACTTTTAATTTTGGTTTGTTTTTTGTTTATTTTTATACTTATTTCTCTTTTAAAAATTAAATTCACGTAAAAAATAAAATAATTATTTCATCCATTTATTAAAAGTTAAAATTAGTTTAATATAATCATGATCTTACTCAACATTGCTTTATATAATTATTGATTTTGCTATCACATAAACAAAAAGTGAGTATTATTGAAATTTTAAAAATAAGACGTACTATTTTAAAATATAGATATTAAAGTGAAATTAGACTACAAACTTAAAGTCTAAAAATGTATTTTTCCATTAATAAATAACAAATAACAAATATTATTAGTGTTATATGAAATTTTCTACAAGACACATAACTTCTTTTCACTCTATTATCTTTACTCACCAGGTTTTGTATTTTATAATCATATTTAATACTTTACAAGAAATGTATTTCAAAAAAAAAGGAGTCATAAGTTATTGAGATAGGAAGATTACCATCTGCTGAAATTTATAAAGTAGGAAGATATAACAATAAAATTTATCTTTATATATTACTATGTCTAGTTTTTGTATAAACATTCTTTGTATATGTTTTAGAGTTTGTAACATTTTTATCATTGTATTTTCAAATGCCAGATTTTAAATTTGAAGTAATTTTTTTTTATATTGAAAATGGTTCAATATTAATAATATTCATACAAAAAAAACATATTTCTAAAATTATTAGCAAAAAATGAAATAAACCCAAAAAATAGAGTAAAATGGCATTTAATCATATTGTTTTTTTTAAGACGGTAAATAACCATAAACGGTATATTTTGGATGATCCTACACTATGATGCGGTAAATAAATTTGGACAGCCTGGAAAGATGAATAACAATAAATAGTTCGAGGATGAATAACAATAATCGAAATTTGTTAAAAAAAAGTCGTGTTTTTTTCTTTAAAAAAGTGTGTATTTCAATTTGAATTTATCATTAACTCAATCTTCCTAATAATATAATGTACAATTTAGTAATTATGCTGTTACATATTCAAAACCTCTTTCTTTTAATATTATTGAATAAAGATACATAAATCCTCTTTAAGAGGTGACATATTTAATTCCTAGCAAGACATGAAAGAGACTTCAAAAAAACAAAAGCAAGAGATAAAAGAAAAATGGATAAGAGAGGCAGTTAGATTTTATAAATAAGAGAGAGGGAAAGGAAAAAAATAATAATAAAAAAAAAAAAGGAAAAATAAGTGAGGTATTTAAATCACAAAAAAATGGAGCATTTTTATTTATTTTTTTCATTGACTTAAGAAATGGGAAAATTTCTCTTTTTTTTTTAATGGGGGCAATTTGTGTGGCATTCAAGATGTGGACCTCTTTATTGTTTTTTTTTTTTATTCTTTTATTTATTTTTTGTTTTTTTTTTTTTTTTGTGGATATCAATAAATATTCTGTTACAACTGCTACAGCGTTTCTCAATTATAATACCCATATATTTTTTTTATAAATATATGCAGATATATAAAATAACTTAGAAAAGAGATTGAAAAATAACAAGCTATATTTATCGTTAATAGTTAAAAGATAAACAAAAAAATTTCTTTTTGAAAATCAGGAAGTTCAAACTATCCACTTACAAACAATCGCTTGACTCTACTATATATTGAATGCACACACATGTTCTAAGATCTAAATTCTAAAAACTCAAAAAAATATTGAATTTAAATTCATTTATAAAATTCGAACATAAGACCTCTAAAGAAATATATAGTTTCAAATTAATACTAATGAGAGGCCGCCTCTTGAACATTAACATAACTTTTTTTTTTAGTAAAAGGTGAAAGTATAGTTCACTTGGATATTTAGATAACTTTTTTTTTATAGTAAGAATGAATCGTATCTTTTTCCAAAAGAAAACATAATTTTTTTTATTATTAATTTAAAAAGCTATAAACTTGGAAGACTTGAAAATGAATGGTTTTCTTAACAATAATTGAAATTTCTCTTTTTACTGTCCCTTTAGATATTTACATATGTTGCATTTGTCTCTTTCGGAAGGGCATTGTTTTTTTAATTAAATACATTAAATATATTTTAGAGAGAAAAAATTTGGCCTTTTTATTCATCACAAAACATTTGGGAGAAAGGAAAAGAAAGAAAAGAAAGGGAAAAAAAAAAAAAAAAAGAAAAAAGAAAAAAGAGGAAAAAGTATAGTTGGCACAAAGAGAGGTTTGTTGTTGTCCTATGAGATAGACCCTCCTTTGGGCCATACCCTTCAAAGTTGCTTCTTTCTCTCAACAAATAAATTTGGCTTCAACTCATTTGTAAATATGTGATTTTTGGACTTTCTTTTCCCTAATTTCAGAGGGCTCCCCTCCTTTCTTCCCACCTTTTAATCATATTGCTCCCTTTGTGTCTCCATATCATGCTCCATACACAAACTCAAAAAAAAAAAAAAAAAAAAAAAAAAAAAAACCTCCACCATACACTTGTATCTTACTTTATGATCAAATATAATGATAATTTTTTTCCCATTATTTGACCTTACACAAAAGATAGATTAGACCATAGCTCCCACTTCTAAATAACTATTTGATTTAATAGTTGATATCACTATCTACTTGAAACACTCGAGATATCTACCCCATCTCAAATCTCAAATTTGGGAGACATCAAAAAAGTTTACATTTAATAAATTAGATCATGCTTTAATCATCATGGCTTGGCCAATATTTATCAAGAAGGTTTTGAGAACTAAAAAATTATGATGTTTGCTTCTTGTTTGCTTTGCTACAATATTATATATCGTATCTTCTTTAAAAAGAAAAGAGAACTAAAAAATTATGAATTCAATTTTTAGTGGTCATGACTCATGACCTATAAATTAACTTTTTTTACAAGTTTTCTTGACATAAAAAAAATTGTTGTAGAGTCAAGTAGATTGTCATGTGATAATAATTGACGTGAGAGTAAGCTACCTAAGACACTTACATACATAAAATAACTATGGTCATCATCTTTAGTAAAACATTTTGATAACATAATCAAATCATTGAATTATTTAGACACAACTATTTGATTTTTGGTTTTTGATTTTTAAAATTAAAATTTATTTTTACTTAAGAAAGTATTTGAGTGCTAACCATATTTCAAATCAATGTACGTGTTTCATCTTTCCATCTTTCTTTAAGAAAGTATTTGAGTGCTAACCATGTTTCAAAAACAAAAATGAACTTTTGTAAACTACTTTTTATTTTTTAATTTTTGTTTGGTTTCTAAAAATATAAGTAAAATATAGACATCCAAATAAGAAAAAACATATGATAAAATAATTATTATAGATTGAAATTTTAAAAACCAAAAATTAAAAACAAAATAATTATCATAGACTTAATAATATATTTTTTATTCCATATTGTATAGGTGAGACTATAGTATAGATTCTATTGCTTTGAACCGGCTTGCTTTTGTGTAAGCTCTTGGATCTTTTGTATGCTTCTTGCATACTTTTTATGATAGTATATTTTTCAAAAAAAAAAAAAAAAAAAGATGAGAGACGTATAATGGTTATATTGATGGGTAATGGAGAAAGTTTGTACTATGAATAATTAAGGCGATAAGATTTCTATTATGTATGATTTTTTTTTTTTTTTTTCCTAATTCAACACCATTTGAAGAGAATAAGAAATTTTAACCTATACTAATTTAAATGATATTTTTTTAATAGAATTAATATGGGACTTTGTTCTTTGGGTTAATATTCTAAAACTAACTTATCACAAAGATATGATCATAAGAATCGTTACACTAATATTCTTCTCATGCGTTACCCTAATATTGTTCTCTCTAAACATGAGAGAGAATAATAGGGGGATGGATAAAGTAAAGCGAGATGTTCTAATGACGAATAAATTGTTGCAAATATATTCCTCACCGAAGAGAAAATTTAACCATGGAATTACATTGATATTACGTAATGTATGGCACTAGTAGGTGTTTATTCTGCTTTTTTTTCTTTTTTCTTTTTTTTAAAGTAGGTGTTTTTTCTTGTTAAATCTCGATAACAAATTTATATTCCACCTTTGGTAATAGTTTTCTAGCTTGCACGTATCTCGATTACGAAAATTCGTAAAAAATTAATTCATAGATAAGTGATATCATAGATTGAACCCATCAATTTTATAGAACTTCTAAGACTATCTTGACCACTAAATTGCGTCATGATGTTTCTCTTTGATAACCATTTTTGTTTTGTATTTTTGTTTTTAAAAAGTAAGTATATAAATATAACTAAAAAAGAATATTTTTTGGAAATAATTTTAAATTTGGCTTTGAACACACAATAGTAAGTTTCTACGGATTACAAACCACAAGAATTATATTTTAGATTTTATCAAATCGTAGAGACAAAATTTTAGACAACAAAAATAGTAGTTCAGCGGTATCACTGTACACTCAATGACTAAGACAAAATAATAGGGACTAAATTCTATGAGAACTAAATTCTAACTTTCTCGAATTAAATTTATAGTTTACCAAAAAAAAACTAACTTGATTTTCTTATCGTGGGATACTAGAAATATATAAAATATTGCACAAAGACAACAAAATTCGATACTTCCATGCATTTTGTTTTCCAATTTTCAAAATGGTTCATTACAATACCCTAAATTCAAATCTATTTGGAAATGTAGTCATTGCTAAAAAAGTTGACCATTTAGATTTTTTTTTTTTTTTTTTTTTGAAATTGACCATTTAGATATTTAAATAAACAACAAAAGAAGTATTTTAGTCCAATTTTGCTAAATAGTTTACTTTATTTTTGGAAAAGATACTGTGAGGATCAATTATATTGTGAAAATTGTTAATGGCAAAAACAGTATTTTCCATTATTTTAAACAGGTCTAAAGGATCTAAAAAAGTCTATAATAATAAATTTAACAACAATTAAAATGTTTTTTTGAAACATGGGTAACCACGCCCGTCCTTAGGTCACGCACCGAAGACATCAAAGGAGTAATATCACGGGTGAATCTCAATTAGAATGTTATAAGGCATGTAGCTCTAATGCATAAGTACATACAAGAGGACGTATAAAGACAAAAATAAATAGACATTTAGTTGCCTAACAGGATCCATTTGATGATATATATATATATAATTAAAGAAAGAGGAGAGTATTTTATGAATAGAGAGAGCTAAGGAAAAAGAAAATGATGAGTTTTTGTGGGAATAAAAAAAAAAATTATGCAGAAAATTGTGAGAGAAAGTGGTAGTGAAATGGGCCACACATCCATATGGGGGAATTGCCTAAGAAAACCAAACACACAAAAGGAATCAAAGCTTTTGCAAAGCATCTGATGAAAAAACAAAAAAAAAAATTGGAAGAACAAATCTTAATTCTTATTATTATGCTTATTATACTAATCCTAAAATAAAATGAACCATTAAAAAAAACAAAAAGAAAGAGACTATTAAGTTTTTGTTTTGTTTTCTTGTTTTTTTTATTTTATTTTATTTTATTTTTTTGGTATGAACTTGAGCTTGAAAAGGCCAAGTGAGTTTGATTCAATTTTGCTTATGGTCAACTGCATTGAAATGATAAAAAAAATTCTTTTGTTAATTAGTTTAGTTTGCTCTTTTAATCTCATGATAGAATAGAACCAACATATTGCTAGTTTTCCACCTTTTTCTCTCTCTCTCTCTCTCTATCTCATGGCTGTTTAGCATTTTGAATATAGCATTCAATCCCATTTCCAAGGATAGAATTTGATGCCTTCTATGTCCTATTCTATAATTAGTATATTTTTCAATGTTTCATGGCTTTTTCAAGGGAGTGGACAATGGTGTGTACCAACACAATTTGACTCAAAAGAAGAAAGAAAAAAACATTCACTTTCCATTTTTAATCATATTTGAGAAGGAGTTTTTACTTTTTTATTTAATAATTCATATAAGGTATGCAAGCTGATTCATACATAAATTACAAAAAAGTACTCTAATTTAGTATTGAAGACATTATTATAATTTTTAAAGATATGAAATTTAGAATACATAGAAAAGAATTGATTATGAGAAAAAGATTTGACAATCTATCATTTAAATTTTTTTTGGAATTTCTCTCTTTCCATAACACCGAAATATGCTTCAAAAAAATGTTTGCAGTGAGAATCGAACACTAATAATTCATCCTTAAGTCAATGTCGATTACAATATAAACCTCCAAAGAAATAGTGGTGTAAACGAGTTTTAACTCTAGAAAGATTCAACCAAAAAATTGGAGAATACTAACCATTGATCTAACTATTCAAATTTAATGTTACATAGGATGCATCAACTTGTTCTAATACAAAGGAGAATGAAATGTTTATTGCATAATAATTGAAGTTAATGCCTCTTTGTTGAACAAGGTTCACAAAAACTTTGACCTTCTTAAGAAAAAGAAGCGACAAAAAATTATTGCTTAGTAAATTTGAAGATCAAACAAGAATCTTTTTGAAGTTTCAACTAGTTTCATATATATTATATTCTCAATTTAAAAGTTAGATGTTTAAATTGTATAACTCTTACCTATTATATTTTTTTTAATAAAATACTTATTCTATTTTATTCAAACTCTTGAATCTATTTGTAAAAATCATTTATTAGAAATCTTCTTTATAAAATCTAATCTCATTAATAACTAGGGTAAAATTCATTTGCTTTAAAATGTTGGAAAAAAAAATCATAATTGAACATGCACAAAAGTATGGGGAAAATAGAAATGAATCTATGCAAAGTACTGCAAAGATGTCATTTGATTTTGATATAAATGATTAGCCACTAATAATGACACCTTTTCTCATTGTTTAGTCCTTTAATTAAGTCATTAGTCTCAAATATCATGGCTTTTTGCCCTAATTGAGAAGCACATATAAATATATAAAATTATATTAAATGTGACCATAAACTCAAAACAAGATACCTTTTTCTGATACCTAGTAGAACATCTAGCTGTTTGTCACGTGTGTGAAAATGACAATCCCCTTTATTCATTATTAGCCAATTGTGTGGCAGCACATTTCTGGAATTACTATTTATTCTAATTCCATTTTTCTCATTCTATTGTTAATCAATTTTATATGCAGGGTCAATGTTTTGTGATAAATTTGGTATAATAAAAATGTTTTAGGGTTTTATATTTGCAATCACAAGAGTTTTTTTTTTTAATAATCGAAAGTGAGAACTTTGCTCCTACTACATCTGGAGAGTCAATATTTGGTTCCTAGGCTATTAGTAGTGGAATATAATGAAGAGTTTTCTAGTTTAAGTGTTTTTCAGTAATCTCGAACTAGAGACGTCTAGATCGAAAAAGTTTTTAAAAAATTGAAAACTTTGGTCAATTTATTTGGAAGATCAACAAGATCGAAGTTAATATCCATTAATTAACAAATTTCGAGAAGATGCAACATTCAAAAAATAGGAGGTCGGTCCACATATCAACAAGATAAGAGTTGATCCATAGCTCAATAAGCCAACAACTGATTCAAAGCTTAATAAGTTAAAAAACGATCCAAATATCAACCAGCTAAAATCGATCAAATAATCAAATAAATGAGCTTCAAAATAAGCTATTCTATCCTCGAAACATTTGTACATTTTAGAGAAAGAATAAGAGAATAAACACTTTAGATTGCATTACACTAACTACATTCAAATTAACAAAAATACTAAGGGACATGTTGCATTTTTGCTTCTTTTTGAAATCTTGTGTGAACATTTATTTCTCTCATTTTCTCTCTTTTAATATATTACTCTAAATTTGTGTTTCCTAATTATCTCGTCAATTTTTTTTTCTAAAACATCTCAGTCTTTCTAATTTTAACCACTCAAAACTAAATTTACTAATTAAAGAAGTTTGTTTATGTTCGTTTTTTAACATATAACAATATAACAATAAAAAAATTTATCAAATATATAGTTTTTGTTTATAATTAAAAAGATAAAAAAATAATAATAATAATAATAAAACTCGTTATCAAATCCAACCCAAGAAATTAATCTTTAAAAAGAAAATGAAAATGAACAATGGTTGTCAAAGTTTAACATTATAGAAGTTTTTTTTAGTATAAATTAGAAGAAGGAGACCAACAAACCCTGAAACTAAATTGAGTAATTAAAGAAGTTTGTTTATGTTCGTTTTTGAACATATACCAATATAACAATAAAAAAAAATTATCAAATAGATAGTTTTGTTGAAAAAAAAAAAAAAAAGAATCTTGTTATCAAATCCAACCGAAGAAATTAATCTTTAAAAAAAAAACCAAAATAAACAATGGTTGCCAAAGTTTAACAATATATGAGTTTTTTTTTAGAGCATAAATTGGGGAAAAAGAACCAACAAATCCTACATAAAACTAAATTTGTGGTTGTGGTATTGAACTGTACTATCACTATACAATAAAATCACTAAGCCACTAATATTTCAATAACATTATAGGAGTTTTAGTTGTCTATAAATTAAAAATTGATGATAAAGGATACAACATGATCTCTCTCTATAATAATGATGATAAATTTGATACAAAGTCAAAAAAAAAAAAAGATGCTCAAAATTCTTTTACTAATGTTGAAGATTATTCCCCATTTGTTAGTACGGTTGGAATAAGCTCATGTGATTTTTGGCATCATCTATGTGGGAAATGTCATTTCTTTCCACTGTTGACAACTCTCTGTTTCTGACTTTGCAATCCAACAAGCTTTGTTAATAAAAATATTAAAGTAATTAAAGTCTATTATTATTGATAAATTCTTTTCTTTCAAATTCTTCTTTTTCTTTAATGTCAACATCATATTCATATGGTTGATGAATTTGAATTCATAGTGCTTTCAAACATATTGTTTCACCTCTTCCTTGTGGCACTTTCAAAATTAATAAATGACACAAGTTGAAATAATGAACTTTCCACCCAGATATATTTTAACTTGTTGACTACTAAATAAACTTGTCGAAATTAATATCTATTATCTTTTTAAAGGTAGCTAGTTCGAAATATACCCTTGTTTAAATATTAAAAATAAAAAATAAAAAATAAAAAAACTTTATATTTAAACCATCATTTTTTGCTTTCTAGACTTTCATTAGAAATATCTTTATTATAAAGTTTTGATTCTTTTTTTATATTTGATAATAATTGTGGTGGAGATTCCTACTTCTAATCTCTTGGTTATGAGATTATGCAAGATGTGATAAAAAAATAAAAAAAAATTCCACAAATTTAGAAGTTAAACTATCTTTCGAAATAATTCTTTCACTAATTTCATATGGTTGAAAAAACGTTAGAATTTAGTTCCTACATGAATTAAATTCGTGGAAGTTTTTTTTCTTTTTAAGAATTAAATACGTAGAAATTAAATATTCATGTGTAAATGATGCAATTTTTGTTTCAATTGTTCACTTATCTCTTTTTTTTTTAACATAATATAAGCTTTTTTAGTTTAAATTGAAGAAGAGGATCACAAATCTCAAATAAAATGGTATTACTATTTTCAAATAAGACCTTGTGACCGTGAAGTAGACATAATATGAGACTGAGTTAATATGATGAGATAACTACTCGTTACAAAAATTCAAATAAGGTTCATAAGAAAAACCAAAAATAAGATTGGCTATATATGTTCAACCATTAGGATTTCCACAGTTGGATGATCTATTTTTTTTTAGTAATCCATAATTGGATGATCCATAAAGTTTTTATTTAATTTTTGTATATATATAGTAAATGCAAGAGGATCAGGTTCTGGCTTCGTTAGTTCATTTTCAGCTTCTTTTTTTTCTTTTTTCTTTTTTCTTTTTTTTGTCATTTAAGTAGTGCAATTGTTTTCTTTATAAAGAAAAGGGCCATCATTAGCATTATAAAAAGGTAAGCATTTCTTTGCCAAGGGACAAATGGCCCTAATTTGTTGTTATTTTGTTTAACATTTTTTCCATTTCACTTAATCGAGATCACTTTCTAAAAATCTTTATTTTCATCTTTGAACCTTATTTGTTCTCTACTAATTAAGATATATATTCCACTAAGTGGTAATTAAAAAATTCCAATTCATGATGAACTCTTAATTTTTATGAAAATGTTTTCGTTTGAATGGTGATTGTGCGTAATATTTACATTAAAATTAACTTGGTAAATGTAATGATATTGTTTAATGGTTAATAATTAAGTAAAGCATCATGTTTATCTTTATTTTGTTTTTTGAAATTTGGTTCTAATCTCGATTCTTATACTCTACCTATTTATCTAATTATCTATCATGTAACATGTTAATTAAAGGAATATCAACGTTTGTTCAATAGTTATGCTATACGAACATTTCTGTTTAATAATGAAAGTTGACATATAAAATTACAATTTAAAATTGTAGATATGGAATTTTTTTTTTTTTAACTTTAGGAATAATTATATTCAGCCATTTTTTTTCAATTATATACAGCCATAAAGTATAGAACAGACAGAGACAAATTTGAAATAATTTAACCTTCATAATAAGAAAAATGATAAAATTAAATTAATCCCACAATAGACAACAACAGTAATTATTATACAAATTTTTTTAAAAAAATGCCCATTATCGTTTTTCCTCCTAGCACATGTAACACAAATCTGACTTCCATCAGTTTCAAAGTTGCTTGTTTTTTTTGTGCCAAACTTTTTTCCTACATTACTTGAATGATAACATGTATGATTCAGTAATCTAATCAATAGATTACAGGTTCGAATTCTACTAATTCCGACTATAACTTTTTTTTTTTGTTGTTTTTCATCAATCTTCAACATCTGTGCTGCTACTTCCTTCATCTTCCTCTTCATCTTCCTCTACATTTATTCTTTGCAAATTTCCCATCATTTGATTGGCTTGAAATGGAAGAGGTGGCCATTGTTGCTCTGGTTCAACCATCAATGGCTCCATTGGGCTATTGATATCAAAATTATTACTCATGGTTTTCTCTTTCTCTTTGTATAGAGCATCCAATTGGTGAAAATAGGGGCATGTCTTGGAATCTTCTGGCCTCTTCTTGTTGCTATATTTCATCTTTTTGAAGTATTTGTTTATGTTTTCCCATTTCTCTTTGCATCTCTTTGGGCTTCTATTGTATCCTAGCCCTCTCATTGCTGCTGAAATCTCATCCCATAATATCCCTTTTGGCCCATTCTCTTGATACTTCATTTCCAATTCTGTCCTAAGCCTTATCAATGCTTCTATTTCCGCCTTCGGCCATCTCGAAACGCTTCTTGCAGCGGTGGTCACCTTTTTGCTACTCTCGTCGTTTTGCACAGAACGAGACGGAGGGGCTATTTTTTGCAAAAATGTTATGAGGTTGGTGTCTTTCGCGGCGGACGTGGACATCTCTTGCATTAAATCTTCATGTTCTTGATTGACAATTGTCATCTCTTTCATTCTCCATTCTTCCTCTCTCAATTTTCTTTGATTCTCTATTCTTTCTAAGGCTTCTAAGAATTTTACTTGAAGGCCCTCTTGCTTCTCTATCACCTTCTTTGTCAATGTCACAAAGAAATCACTCCACTTCCTCTTCTTACTCCTTCGTCTACGAAATGGATCATCCTCCGACGCGGTCGAGGATGACGTGGAGCTTGAAAACATGTTTGAAAAATTGAGAGGCGAAGAGTTGTTGTTTGTTGTGTTGTTGGTCGATAAAACAGTAGAAGTGATTATTTTCGGCGGCGGTGGTTGTGGCCGCGGCTGGTTGTCGTGTTGAGATTGAAATGAAATGTGGTTCCGACAAAGATTATCAAAAGCTTGCAATTCATCGGAAAATCTATAACATTTTTTGCTGTTTTTGTCGGATTTTCCACTTCGACCTTCTTTGGTTCTTTTATGATACTTATAAACATTCTCAAATTTCTCTTTGCATTTTTTTGGAGTTCGAATGAATCCAAGCTCTCCCAATTTACTGAAATCTCAAAACCAAGTAACTAAAACATAAGCAAATAAGTTAATTAATTACCTTAATCATATTCTTAAACACACCCTTTTTCCATCAATACAATACCATCCAATATCTTAAAAAATAGAAGAGAGAGAAAAAAGAGCGCTTAATTTTTAAGGTTTCCATGAAAAAGAGAAAAAAAAAACAGACAACCCATGTTAGAAGATGCCATATAGATCAAATTAGTACACTTTTTTTTCTCATTTCATATGAATTTACCAAGATATGAAACCCAAAATAGTGGTCCATATTCATGTATAAAAAAGAGACTAAAAAAAACTATAGATTAGAATGATATACATAATTATATAAGAATAAAATATTAAAAATCCAAAACAATAATAACAAATCCCAATGAATAAATCATAATTTCATCTTTTGGATCCCAAAAAAAACACTCTTCACATAATATAAATAAATAAACAAACAAACCTTGAAACTTCATCCCACAATGGAGCTTTATGAGTTGCATCTCTAAAAACTCCATCCATATCGGATCTTATCTTCAACAAAGCCAAAGTCTCTCGTCTAGGCCACCGGTTTCCACCATAATTCTTCTCTCCATCTTCAAATAACAGCAACCCCTTATCTTCTTCGCCCGAATTCGACACCCCGCCGCCACCATCTCCGTTACCAGCTTCTACCGGTGCCGCCACCGGCACGCTGGATTCGACATCCATGGGAGTCTCTATAGTAATTTTTAAGACCCACAAGAGAGGAAAGATAGAATAAGCACACCAAAGCCACAAAAGGGTTGAAGATCAAAAAAGAGGAAAAAATAAAAATAAAAGCTGTTTTTTTGTTCTCCAAGCTTTTATTAGGTTAGTTATTGGATATATGAATGTTAGAGAGTTTTATACACATGGTGAAGGTTTTTATTAATTATTTATCCTTGGTGGGATATGCCTGTCATGATCATTGATCAATGGCCCCCTGCCTTTTTTGAAAAAAAAAAGAAAATTTTAAAAATTCAATGTGAATTTCTTCTCTCTTTTTTCTATGCTTAATTAAGTTATAGAATCTTAGACTTCTTTATCCTTTTTATTGGGGGTTACAAAAACCAATCATAATCCCCACTTGGGTTTTCAAGTAAAAAATGGTTAAAGTATTATTTTTAATTCTTATCCATATTTTATTTATCCCTTCAAAGATTCTATTTTAATCCTATTTAGACCAAATAAAATTTAACAAGAATGAATTTATTCATGAAATTGATGGGTTTAACTAAAATTGATGAAAGCTTTTCGAACTTAATTTGTTTCCACTTGTTCTATTGACTAATAGGTCTACCTTACCCTAATGATGATGGGTCTCAAATTTTACTTCGAATTTTGTTGTAACTATAATTTGGAAAATTTTATAAAATGAAATGTGAGAAAATTTAAAATTTAAAAATGAAAAGTGAAAGGAAATTGATTAGATTAGATGGAAATGGCAAGTGATATAGTTTTTGAAAAGGCAAGAGGATGTAGATGGAGAAGATGGGATAACAAAACAAACTTGGGGCATTGTAGGTCAGCTTTGCCTTTTGGATACCACTGGGTATGTTTGGCTATACTTCAACCAAATTTACTAAATTACCCTTCATATTTTGTTTTGTATCACTTTCATCTTCTCAACTCTTTTTACTGCCCTGCTCTCAGACTCAAATATTCAAAGCTACCCACCATTTATCAAGTTGGGTTCTTCTTCCCAAAATGCCCTTCATTGTGGGAATGAAATTATTACATTATAATTGGGGGCAAAAGGGATCATCCTCTTAAGACATAAGTTTAGACAATGAAAAATTGAAACTATTTAAAATAATAAAAAAAATTTAACCAACAATATTTAATTTTAGTTCTTATACAATAAATCCTACATAGAGAGTCACTAGTGAGTCTGATTTTTTTTTTTTTAATTTCAAGTCGAATTGTTTGGCCAAGTAAAATTTATGAAGAAATTTAAATAGCGACCAATTTTGTTAGGTTGTGATCGACCATAATTAATGGGCATTGGAAGTTTTAATGTCAAAGGGATTATTTTTTCTATTTTTATAATAAAAATCAATTATTAAATAAATATTGAACGACTTTTCATCATTATATTTTTTTTATGAATTCTTAACCATTGAAAAAAAAAATCCAATTTATTTATAGTTTACGAAAAAGAAAAAAAAAAGTTGAAAAAATCTATACATTAAGTTTTTGCTTCCTATTAGAGACAATTAAAATTTAAAATTAAAAATTAAAAATTATATTAAATTAAAAAAAAAAAAAAAAAAAAAAAAAACTTGGGATGGATAAAACAAGTATTTATCTCAGGTGGTTTGAAATACAGAAGGTACGGGTTTTAATTCCCCATCCCCAAATATACATTTAAACTGAAGGGAAAAAAAAAAAAAAAAAAAAATTGGATGGTTAATTTTTATTGTTACATATTTGGAGTGTTTTATATGGCTGAGTTTTAACATTTGCATAGCTACTTTCTAAGTTTTATATTCTTACTAAATTTATTTCTAACCAACTATTAATTTGCCTTTAGGTGATGTTTTGGTTGGTGTATTTTGAATTTGGTTTTATTTTTGTTTATTTGAATATAAATAATTTTCAAATCAAGCTTTAAATTAGGTCTTATAATTAATTTAAAGGTAAATTTTATTTAAAATGTCGAAAATCTTAGATTAATACAATGTTGTTTGGTTTCTTAGCTTCAACCTTCAAAATTATGAAGATCGCTTGTCATCATAGATATTTCTAGCAAAATTTTAGCAAGCCATGACTTTTGATCTCAAATTGTGTAATGATATATCTCATGCGACTTCTAGCCATCTAATTTTTATCTGTTCTTTTAAATTTCATTCAATTAAGTTTGGAATTTTTTTTTTTGAATGGTAATTAAGTTTGGATTTAAATAAGATATCAAAATATTTTAATGCTCGTTTTTCAATTTTATTTTTTAATGAAATCAAATCCTAAAATTTATTTTTTTATCATCCTAAGGTAGGATAAAAATGTTAACATTAGTGGTCATTCTAAAAAATAAAAAAACATAAAAAAACATAAAATATATTCAAAATAATAAAGGAATACGTACATCAATTACATTTGATTGTTGTTTTATTGACATAATTTGGTTGGTTCCACAATAAATTGGTTATTTTGTTTTTCGAAAAAACAATAAATTGATTATCTACCACACGCATGAACAAAAAAAAAACATCAAATCAAGCTGGCAGTAACACGTGGCAACAAGAGAGATGGTGAAGAAAAAATGGTGGGTTGAATTTAGAAACAAACAATTGGAGAAAAACAAAAAATTAATTACCAAGAAATAAAAAGGAGAAGTTGCTTAAGGGAAAGGGAGAGTCAGCATGTGAGTGCACGTAACACAAACAATAATTCATCTCGAATGGTATATATATTATTAATCAAGTTTATGAATGAGTTATTGAATGGGTCGGTGACGTAATTAGTTATCTTGTTTGGTGTTTGGTACATCTTTTTCAACTTCACAATCACGAGTTTGAACTCAAAAATCTGTAATTGGCTCTCATATTTATTTGAGAGCAGTTGTGCCCTCTATGTAGGATTTGTTGGTCCACTTCTTCTAATTTGTATTCAAAAAAAGAAAAGTCTATGAATAAATCTCTCAAACATAAATTTAGTCATTACACTTTTATTATTACAAAAAAAAAAAATTACAACAAAAACTATATTCGTTCAAAGTACTCGTCTAATATATCAATTTATGATCTATATTAATACTAATATTATTTTTATTATCATTCATTGGTTTTTAAAGCACGAATCTTCTTATTTGAGGTAAATTTAGATGGTACAATCTAAAATTTGATGTTCACTTGTATTATCTAATTTAAGTCTCATTTTATTTTATTTTAAATTTAAAAATAAAAAAATAAACTAATAAATAAAATATGATCCAAATTAAACCACAGCATCCCCTCATAAATTATTTTCATATAAAAATGCACTGAGATAGAATCATACAAACTAATTGAATATCTAATGATCACAATTTATTTCAAGGTTCTCTTTTCCTCTTTTTTTTTTTTTTTTTTTTTTTCCTTTTTCCATCTTAGATCACTCTCAGTCTCTACACCTTTTCTAGTTCTCTACTTTTCTGGTTGATTTTAAAATATTTTTAGCCTACAATTTTTAAATTTTCTTTTTTGCTTGTGAGTTTTTTTTTAATTATTTGTAATGCACATTTTTTTTGGTTAGAAATTTGGTGTGGATAACAAACAAATTTCAATATCCATATTTTTATTGTAGTTATTATCTTAAAATATTTCAGATAAAATATTTCATTTTATTATCTCCAATCAATTTAACTTGATTGAACCATCAATTTTGTAGCCTCAATTGAATCGGTTATTGTCATCTTTTTTTTTTTTTTCTAAAATCATCGAAGAATTTTTTTTCCTTCATATTATCCATGAAAAATCCCTTTTTATTCTCTCTTTTATATTTATTCATTTTTTAACCTTTTCTAAGATTATCTCATCATTATATATAAATTCTATTTCGGTGTGATGATTATAATAAGTAATAGATAATTAAGATTGTTTTTTTAAAATCAAGTGATTAAGAAGAAAGGACCTTCCATCTTAAATCACCCATGTGGAAAAAGATGCTTAAGAACATTACTTTATCAAACAACTCTCATCTAAGACTTTATGCGATTATGAAGCATATGAATCAATTAATTTGAATGAAGAATTAAACATTATAACACTTCAATGACAATATTTATAATAATTTTAAAAAAAAAAAAATAGAGAAAGTGGATGGTAACAATGTTTTGTTCTTAATTCTCTTCTGTGAAGATGGAAGAAACCATATTTAGTAACCATTCTTTATTAGATGCTGTTTGTTTCTTTTAAACAACCACCACAAATTATTCTTTTCGTTTATTTAATTATCTCAAGGACAATTTTTAAATGTACTTATGTGATCATTTACTTCAAAAAATTCTTTAGTTTAACTATAAAAAGAATGAAAATAGAGATTAAAATGAGTGATATAATCTTATTGAGAGGTCATTTCAAGTGATTTCCATAAGTCAAACTAAACAAAGAATATGACTTCTTATACTAGTTCTCACTATTTAAACAATAATAATTCTTGTACATATAAGAGAAAATAATAATAATAAGTTCACCGTTAAGAAAGATTTATGAGTTTTTCTTGAAGAACATTTCTCGCTTAGGAAGTATAATTTATTTAAATTAAACAAACTTATCATTCTTTATTTTTTTTATGGTGTCGACCTTATGTAAGATCTAATAACTAAAAAGTTACTCATTGGAATGCTCAAGTGTTCCTATAGAGTTAGGTGAAGGCTTACCCATAAAGTTTTGAAATAAAGGAGAGATTAATTTACATTTTCCAGCTCAGCCCAATAATGTAATCCAAACAACAGTTTGGGCCTGTTGAAAAATTGGACTTACATTTGTTGGCCCAGCCCAATGATCAGTGTGTTGTTTGCATCTGTCTAAAACTTTGTACTTTGTTATGAATCAATTAAGATTTTGTACTATATTGCCTCTCAAATGTTTTTTACAACCTTTTTCTCAAAATGGTTTCTATTGAAAACATATAATGACCAAGAGTAGAGATGCAAGAAAAACCATAAAACTTAATCGAACCGAACCAATCCAATAGATTGGTTTGGCTTTTTAACACAAAATTAATCGGTTTGTATTTTGACCAAAACATCTCGATTTGGACCAAATCAAACGAAAATATAAACCCTAAAAATCATCTTTCTCACATGGATGTTTTAGAAATAAGAAATTAAACCTCATATCATTGAAACCTAATTATAATTATAAAAAAATATATAAATAAATAAAAAAATAAAAACTAACCATTAGTTACACTAAAATCAAAATTGAACCAACAATTTTAAATATTGCTTCAATTTGAAAAAACCAATGATATCAATATAGTTGAGTATGGCCCAAAACCGAACTGATATCACCCTTGTGATTTGTGGTAGTCCTAAAAAAAACCTATTCTATTTATTTTCTAATATAGACAAGCTTTTGCCCTTCCTATTTCATTGTAACTCACTATTGATTAGATATGTAAAAACTCACTGCCTTTTCTTTCTTGACAATCCCCTTAAATATTCAAGGACAATTTCTCTATCTTTTAGAAGAAAAAAAAAATCGCCAAGAATCGAGGTGAACAAAATGATTCTCATAGCCACATTTGATGCATTTTCATAAACATTAGAGAACTAAGAACAACCAACAAGACATTGGAATCATACAAGAAAGGCTATAAGAAGGGGAGATAAATACAATGAAATTAGGCCAACATCAAAGAAGTCAATTTTGAAGTCATTCATTCCTTCCTTCCCTCTACTCAGCAGAGGCATACAAATCTTTGATCTCTTCAACATCATCATAGCTACCAAGAAATATGGGAGATCTCTCATGTATCTTCTTTGGAACCAAGTCAAGTGCCTGCACAATCAAAATCAAACAGCATTGTATCGTGAGAATAGAAACGAATCCTCGAGGCTCAGCCTCGTCTACAAATGCGGTATGGTACGGTACCCTTATTTTTCCAGTGAATGCTTGACCTCCTGCCTCCTCCATCAAGAACGCCATCGGAAAAACTTCATACAAGACACTGAGAGGGAAACAAAAAACATGTGATTCCATAATGTCATATAGGGGAAGGAAGAGTTTTTTTTTTTTTTTTGAAAAGGAAGAGTTTAAGTCTCAAATTCTGGAGCGGCCAAGAAAACGAGCAAATCGATTGGGAGAGTATATGTAAGACCGCCACGTACGTACCGCAGTTTTCCATTCGGGCTCTTCTTGTCACCAGGGTACAAAAAGATACCACCATAAAGTAATGTACGATGGACATCAGCAACCATGCTGTTAATCAAAGCATTATACCATCAGAACTTCTATGCTACAATATCTTGTCCCTAACGTTTCAAAGACAAGTTCAGAGATGAAGAAAATATAGAACAACAATTCAGGAACAAACCCTTTTTTCAAAGTTTTATTTATCCTTGATTGCGGCAAAATGTGATTGAAACAACAGATTTAAAATACCGTTTTAGAAAAGAAAAATCTATATCATACATTGGAAAATCAGATGAGTTTCAAATATGCATGAAAAGCCCAAATAAACAATTTGATGACTGAAAGAAGTGATTCAAAGAAATCCTTAGGTACCTTCCAACATATCTCAGAGACTTTGGGGGCGATCCGTCGGTAGGAAACTTGCACTTCTCTACATACCTAAACAAGAAAACGAGTCAGGAGTTCATACAACAAGTTGAACTCAAACTTAATTCGAATCAACTCAGCATACTTTGCGGTCGGACCATCCCAGTTCTTTGCATTTCCTTCATTCACTGAATAGATATTACCTTTCTTTGGAACCTGAAAATGGTTATAGAAGAAATTAATCATATAAAGACCATCAAAAGAAGCAAGCAACATCGAAAGAATCTCAAAGACAATAGAGGAGAAGAAACACAAAACATGTAAGAAATTATTCACCTTAAGGTCTGGGTGAGTTAAAATGAATTCCCCAAGAGAAGGGTCAAGGGTGAATCCATTAACACCAGTTCCAGTACTTAAAACAAGCTTCAAAAGCAAAAAGATTACCAGGTCAATATAACATTCAATCAATTAAGGCCAACAAGAGTTGTAACTTAACGGCATCAATATAGACCTAATGATCAAGAGGTCTTGGGTTCGAGTCTCCCACCCCCAATTGTTGTAATCTCAATATATATATATATATTTAAAAAACATTCAATCAAATTAAGGCTCAAGTGACCATAGTTTTAGAATGACCAAATCCAAAATTTAAAGATTATAACTACACATACAAACTAATATAAACAAATGATGAACACAACGGAGTTGAGATTCTCCATACCGTGCAAGAGCTGCCATACAAACAATACCCTGCTGCAACCATATTCTTTCCAGGTTGCAAGACGTCTTCTAAGTTCGGTTCATGGCTGTCATTCAAGTGATAGATTCCAAAAATCTACACAAAAAAGTAGATACTCAAATGCTCAGATAAAAGCTAATGGGAATAAAATTAAAGCAATAACATTTGAAATTTCAATCAAAAGTGGACAAAAGGTAGCAAGTTCATAGTAGCAGGAGGATGTTACCGTTCCAATCGAAACTCCACAGTCAATGTTGGAGGATCCATCAAGTGGATCGAACATAACGGCATACCTTTACCATTAAAAAATAAGAGGAAACCACAATAACATTAAATAAAACATAAAAAAAGTCTACACCAATGACCATTGTAAACAGTGCACAATGATTAATCAAGAATGGATAACAAACCTGCCGCGCCGAGATGGATCGACATATGTTGGCTCTTCATCTTCTTCGGAAACGAGTATACACTGTCACCAAATGTCAGCTGTTAGGGTAAATAACCAGAAACTAGTCTTGTCATATGTATAATTAGATTGTAGCTTACAGTTCTGCCACTGCTAACCAAAGCCTTGATAAAGACTTCATTTGAGAGCACATCCAGTTTCTTTTGCTCTTCACCCTGTAGTCAAAGAAAATGAATAAACATAGGGGGAAAAAGGGGATTTAATATAATAACCTTTTAAAAAAACAAACAGAGTTCTATGGAAAATCTAGATTATTCTTAGAGTTGATTGATCAACCTTTTCAAGAAGAAATGCCATCTTACCTGAACATTAGTCTCACCGGCAAGTCCAATAAGTTTGGCTAAACCTGCCTGCAAAAGGAGAATTTTTGTAGTTAATGATCTGTATATTGCATATTGTATGGTACAAACATAAGCATATACATAACAGTTTGAAATTTTCAGACAGAGGGATATTTTGGGAATTTTGAATTGGAAGGGTGACCTACCACGAAACCAATACAGAATTTTGACTTTCAAGTGGCCAAATATTAAATTTTGGCACCCTTTAAGGACCAAAATTTTCAGTCTTTGTCATATACATGCATATTGTTATCAAAATATACCAAACGTGAACCTTTTATCTTTTTCCTTTCTCTTTCCTCCTCAGCTCCACCACCCCATCTTTTTTGCTTTCTTTTTTTCCTCTCCATATATATCCAAAAAAAAATAACAATATCTAGTAGTATATGGTGCATACTTCGTCCTTCCACAATTTGACACGTCTTCCAAAATATCAAAAGTTACAATACTTAAATATTCTCTTTTTTTTTAGAAGCTACTTTTATATATATTATACAAAAGAACAGTGTGAAGGTAGGGAGGTAATTTGAATAAAAAAGAGAGCAATATTTGCTTAGAATGAGGAGGCAAGTGGTACATAAGAGGTATGTGGCACCAACCAGTAATTGGAATATATCATCGATTTAAAGGTTGCAAGTTCGAATCTCCAACCAAGCTTGTTTGTTGTACTTAAGTTTCAAATCCCTACCCTTTCTTTGTCATTATCTTAAAAATAATGATACAACTGCTAAATTGTGATATAAATTATAAAACAGTGAAGTGATGAGTATCTAAGCATTTGTAATAAAGGGGGTACTTCTAAGTAACTAGTAGATTATGAAATCATGGCAGTCTCATATTATACAATATGAAAGCTGATTCAGTAAAATTGTGTAAACTGCAGAATTCAGTTTTTTTTTTTTTTTTTTTTTTTTGATATCGGTGACTGTCCCTCGATTCTCTAATCCTACAACATTTAGATGTCAAGGAAACTCGTAGGAAATTAATTGGATTAAACACATCACGTTAAGTATTCCAAGTGGTTGAATTCAGTTAGTTGTAATTAGAAAGAAGAAGAAATACGAAATCCCTAAAAATACATAGAAGATGAAGAAAAGGGGAAATGAAAACCTAAAAGCGGAGAAGAAGATGACCTTGTTAACGGCAGAGCAGACGAATTTGCAGCCAAGAACAATATGGCTAAGCAAAATGGAGAAATCCCCTCGAGATTCGGGGTACTTGGATTGCTCGTTCAACACGAATCGAGTAATGGTCATCAAGTCCGTTCTCAGCGCATCCGCCGCATGATCCATCGAACACGCTTCCTTTTGCAGTATCAAAACAAGAACAACAAAAAGGATCAGATTATGATGATGATGATGATCGAACAAGGGGTGCACAATTCTAGGGCAATACATATATATATATATATATATATATATATATATAGATTGTAATATCTGGAGAATAATGGAGGGGGACACGTGGCGGAGAAAGGAAGATGGTAGAAATGGAGTGGTGGTGGCTGATTGATTTTGCAGATAATGAAGCTCCTCGTCGTCTTCTTCAATTTTGTTCTGCACCCTTCTCCTTTTATTTCTTTTTTCTTTTTTTCCTTTTTATATTTCTTCTCCAGATATTTATCTTTTTTATTACATTCAAATTTACGTGGCTCAAATTTACGTGTCAATCCTATGGAATGCCACCACTTCCATTATTTTTATGAGATATGTTATTTTTTTATCTCTTAAATGTTTTTATTTTATAGTTGGGCTAGTAGTTAATTTTATGAGATTGTACGAGATGTACTCTTTCTCACAAATTAATTATATATGTAGATAAATTCTAAAATATTTAGATATATAATCATTTATACGTTTAAATATTATATTATCAATACTTATTAATAATATAAGTGGTTAAGAAGTTAAGAGGTCTTTCAAAAATTAAAATTATATTGTATGCGTGACAACAAAAATTTGACTAAAAATAAGTTTAAGTTTTAAAATTAAATAGAGGCTAAAAATTAATTTTTGCAAAAAAATAATCATTCCAAAATTTCTTCTATAATTATCTTTTAGGTTTGCAAATGCAATCCAAAACTTCTTCTTCATGTTAAAGCTATCCAAATTGGTTGAAGGGGAATGTCCCAAGAGATTACATACTTTTGTGTGTATGAAATTTGTAATTTAACGAACAACCTTTTTTGAAGGGTCACTTTCCTTGGGATTGGTTTTCACTTCTCATCCTCGAGAAAACGCCACCATAACTTAATTTGTTGTCCCACAATTTTATTTCTTTTTGTCTTTTCTAATATTTGAATTTTGGAGGCTCTTCCCCTAGTTGGGCGACTTGAGTTAGAAAGACATTTTTAGAGTTTTTGTAATTCCAAATATATCCAATTTATTTAACTTGAGTCATACCAAATATCACTAACCAAAATTGAGTTTAACATATACGATGCATGATCTTATCAGATTATGAGTTCAAAACTCATCATCTCAATTAATGTAGGATTAAAAAAAGAAAAAGTCATCTAAATAAAACTTAAAATTAAAATATTTGAGTTAGGATAATATCGTGAATGAAAAGCAATTTAAATGGGTGTATTACAAGCTAGTAATGAAGCGGTTACATATTTGAATTGTGTTGAATTCAAAAGAAGAAGTCTCCAAGAGGCAACCCAGTAGTTGAGCCTAAAGACTCCAAGGAATGCTTCATTGAGAGATCCTTGATTCGAGATTGCTAAGAAGCATTTAAATTAAAATATCTTTGAAGTATTTCAGTGTCACAGTCTAAAGACGGGTAAGTGGTGTCCTAGTCATGGAGAAAAAAGAAGGGTGTATTAAAACCACCATCATGAATGGAAAGCATTCCTAAACTTAGTCATGGAGATTGGTTGTCTTTGAAGTCTTTAGGGGACTTTTGGTTGGGCCCATCTCTAGGTTGGGCTTGTCTTTTTGGGCCTCTGAAAGTTGTTTTTTTTTTTTTTTTCTTCTTCATGGATTGGATTATATTTTGGGACTGAACTCTGTTGAAGTGATTGATAAAGGATAGTTTTCAATTGAGCTAGATAGATGGCCTTTCTGGGAGAAGTTTTTGAAGTTCCTCATCTCTCTATGAAGTTTACATGGTTTTAGGATTAATCACTAAAGTTTCTTTAAAATAAACCTTACTGCGTTTATGTTAGTGTGTTAGCCTCTCGGTTAGAATTTTGTTTTCCCATTTGCAAGATGTCTTTTATCTTTAAAGAATTTACTTTCTCTATTGCCTTTTCAAGTTTTGTTTGATCTCGATCCCAACTGTATATCAAGATTGAAGCTTTGATTGGACTTCTTTTTGAGATACGGATACGTTGACATGTCATTATTAAAAAATGTCGGACATGGATACGTCGAGTACACATTATTTATTGTTATTTTTTATGATATACCATTAAAAGATCAAACAAAAAATATTTTAGTTTTTTTTTTACCAAATATAAAAAATAATTCAAACAAGGATGAATATAAAAATTGAATTAGTAATTGAATTTAACCTACGTAATTAGTTATATGAGTCCATTTAAATCTAATAAAAAAATAAAATCTCGCTATCCTTTCAATGCCTACTCTTAACAATCTCAAAATATTTTAGTTTTTACCTCATTTTTTTTTCCATTCTATTTTCTCTTTTTCTTTCATTTTAGTCCATCTATCTTCGATGGACGTCACCCGTCGTCGTGTCATCGACAATTTGAAACAAATAAGTCGTAAATGGAGTGTCCATGAAGTATCCGTGGTATGTCTGTAAAGTGTTCAAAATTAAAAATAATAATAATAAAGGAAGACACAAAATTTCTAGTGTCAAACACGTGTAAAAAAATATCTATATCGAACACGAGTACGACACGGATAAGTTGTCAAAATAAAAATGTGGGTGATTCCTAGATTATTTAAACTAATCTAAAGAATAAAAAGAAAAAAAATAGATTGTGTGAAGTAATTAAATTCTATGCCATAAATACAAACAGTATTGAATTCCTGGAAAGTCTCAACTTTTTTCAGTCTATTGAAAAAGTGATTTCATCAGCTACAAAACCAAGACTCCATTACCATCAAATCACAGTTCCATCAAGAATCCTTCAAAGTCCTAGTGCACTCCGCCTTCAACACCCGTGAACTTTCTCATCCTTTTATATTCTTTATAGTTTTTCTTTCATGAGTTCTTACAACTTATTCTGGATTCATTCAGCTCGTGAAGTCTGGAAACAAGATCAAGCGCTTCAATTTTCCCCAATTTCGGTAAAAAACACATATCCCCTGTCAATCGTTTGCAGATTTTTATGAACGGATTTTGATTAACGCCATTTCGTTTATTTCATGTTTGATTTAGTTAGTTCAAGTTATATCATATTTTAGGGTTTCGTTTATTTATGAAAAATATCTCTAATCCTTGGTGGGTGCTCGCTGGTTTTATGTATGGTTGTTGTTTTTGCAATGGTTTATCCTAAATGGGAATTTTTGAGTTGTCAGTTGTGTTGATCGTTCGTGTTCTGTTTTTGATAACTGGGTTATGGCTTAATCGTTAGTTCTACCCAGATTTTCTTGTATTTATACATTTTTAATGCTTTTGATTGATTAGGATTTTAGTTAATCTGTGTGGGGTATAACTAATAATGTTTGTTCTTGGCTTTGATCTGTTTTTCATTTTAATTATATTTGCTGCTTAGGAAGCTAAATTTGATTCGTCTAAACTCAGTTTGTGTTTCTAGTCATTTTTTTAATACTTGTGATGATCGCCTCTTTCTTTATTGCCATATTTGCATGGCTGATTTTCATTACTTATCCATGGTTTTATTATTTATTTTTATCTTTTGTCGTTTTTCTTTTTTCAGGATAGTTTTTTTTTTGTTGTTGAATTGCATGCTGTTGAATCAGGAATTGGATTACTGTTTTTGCCCTAATTTTCTTGGGTTAGTTTGTTTGTCAATGTTTTGATCTCTGATATTGAGAAAAAAACTAACCCAAATAGTATTGTTTGTCAATGTTTTAATCTATTTCACACACACACACACACATATATATATATATAAAATTTAAACTCTTTACTATAAATAGGATTGTTTTCTTTTTATTGATCTATTTATTAATGATTTTCATATGTAGCAACTGGAATCTTAGATTATTATTATTATTTTTTTTTTTTTGCTTGCTTTAGCATGTTGATTATTGATCTCACGTTTGGTCTTTCAGTTTCATCCCCTGTTCATCAGAAAACTTCACCTGCCCGATGATGGAGAAACTCATTTCTAGAGTTGTTGAGTTGATTCTTATCACAAGCCTTTGCCCTCAACCAGATTTTCTCTCTCTCTCTCTCTCTCTCTCTCTCTCTCTCTATCTGTCTCTCTCTTTCTCAACACCAATCCATCTGTCTGTCTTTTCCCAATCATCTTTTGCTTTTTTGATTAATTATTATTTTGGTTGCTGCTGCGTAGAGGTAGTGATGAAAATCAATTCTCACTGAGGGCATCTTGCATAGAGTCTTAGATCTTGAGATTCACTGAATTTTTTACTGATTTTTTTCTAGCTTCCCCTATTTAGAAATGACAATTTTTTTTGTTAAGTAATGACTCTTTATCTTTGTTTTAATTTGAGTTGTTTTTCAGGATGGTTGCTGTTGCTTGATGCTGTTATATATTGAAACATTGAGTTTTGATGTTGTAGAGAGTTTGTATATAAGTCCATTATGGTTTTTATACTTTTTTTTTATTTGGTTAAGAACATCAAGAAATTACTTGTTGATAATTTCCATTAAATATTTTTATTCTTTTAACATAATGCTAGACCAACATTTTTCTAATTGAATACCAGAGTTGATATATATGTTGGCTTAAAATATTATTTTACATGGTGTTACTTAAAGTTGTTGGTTGATGTTTTGAAGTGATCTTGAAGAAGGGTCGTTGCATCCCTTGGATGCCTTGTAGCTTCATCTAGGTGGGTTTTGTTTATGTCGTTGCACTTTTCCCGTGCTAGGATCATGGACAAGACTAGGATGGTATCACATCGGCTCGTGCCATGTGGTACTCAAAGGGGTTGATGGTTCTGTGCTGAGCTTGTTGGTTGTTACGTTCGATGTAAATTTAATGAGAAGGACCTGCAAAAATTCTTTTCCCAACTATTTGGATCAAAACATAATAAAGGTGAATAAATTCTTTTCCCAACTATATGGATCAAAACATCATAAAGGTGAATGTTCAAGATAATGATAAATTCGAATCTTTATTTCTTTAATATAGATGTGAATATGATTATAATTGCGATTTTTATATCGGGTGTTCAATCATTATCTCTTAGACAATCACCTCAAACTCATAATACCTTTTTTGGAGCTTTGAACTTATAATTCTTGGCATTGGAAAATTTCACTTTGGCTTGAACTTATGGTAATTATGGTTTCTAGATTTTACGTTATTCTGATTTGATTTCAGAACTAGCTATGGCGGTCGAGTAGTACAGCTTCATATGTTGAGAACTCCATACGGGGTGACGTCCCTCTCAAAAGTAACTTTCTTTTCTCTTTGATTCTCACACGAGGCATTTTAGTTATTATTATTATTATTATTATTATTATTATTATCATCATCATCCTATTTTAAAGTTTTATGGTTAATTTTTTGTGTCAACTTATGAAGATATTTGCTTTCCTTTGAACTTAGCATGTGCCCAATGATGGAATACTCTGATTAGAACAGTTACAAAATGATCTTCATTACAAGCCTTTGCCACCCACTCACACATAATCTCTCTCTCTCTCTCTCTCTCTCTCTCTCTCTCTCTCTATTATCTATCTATCTATCTATCTATCTGCTTTCATTTCTGATCCATCATCTGTTCTTTTTTTCTCTTTCATTTCTATGGGTGGTTAAAGATGTGTAGAGGCTAGTAATGAAAAATCAAATACATCTAGAAATGATGAGGTACGTTAATGAGATCTGAGGGCATTTTAGAAATTGTTATTTTAAGTTTTCTTATTGATTGCTCGCTTTAGATTATACCTAAAGAAGGTTTAGTTGTTCCTTCTAGCATCTTACAATTGCCCGATGATGGTAAAACTCGTGCTCTCCGAGCATTTGCATTGATTCCTAATACTAGCCTTTGCCCTCAACCATCTCTCTCTTTCTCTCTCTCTCACACACTCTCTGCTAATACATACATATATACATATATTCACAACTCTTTCCATTTCCAATACCATTTCCAAAACCCTTATTTCCTTTTATAGTATGGTTGTAGATGAGTAGAGGCTAGTATGCAAATGAAATGCAAACATTGGCAATGAGGAATTGAGCTGAGTTCTGAGGGCATTGTGTGACAAACATGTTATTCTTCTTCATGATTTACATGAATTTTGATACTCTTTTCACCTTGATGTTTGATTTAGCTTTGAAATTAGTGTTTGGTTTAAATCCATTATCTGTTATGCTAACTGCCTATAAACAATGTGTGAATTGAATAGTGACCACTGCCCATTTGATAAACGAGGTTTGAATCTATGTCCATCTTCTGCGTTCTATGCCCTCTGGAGCCCTTGCATGCTTTTTCTTGTTGTCTTTGCTCACATTTGATGATCAATTATGGCCGTGAGTTCTTTGGGATCTTTTTAGTTTCTAGGGCATTGTCTTTTAGGTTAAGTTATACAAATTCCGCCTAAACAATCCTCATAGGTAGATGTGGTCAAATTAGGACCTTATAAATGTGTTTAGAGTGAATGAGTTTAATCTTTCGTGCCATTTACCTAAAAATTATTTTTACGAGTTACTTCGACAATCAAACTTAGTAGACTTGCCTAGTTAAGGAACGAACTTGTAAGCTAATCTGAGTACTTGTAGTTATAGAAATAAAACAAAGTATACCTTAATTTGGGGTACATGTACAATCTACAATCATAGATATCAAGTATGTCTTAACTTTTGAAATTGTTAAAAAAATAAATGAACCCATCAAGACTTTTTTCTTTTAAAATGAAATATAATAATTGATGTGATTTTATTTATTTATTTATTTTTTGACAGTGGGGTATTTGAACACATAACTTTGTTAGAATCCCAAATACCTTTATATGTTTATAAAAGAGGTAATCTGGGTATCAAGGATGGAACCATTGGGTTGTGAGAATTGAAAGCAGTTATTCTTGTATGGGTAGGGAGGGAATATAAAAACTAGAGTGCTTGGAAGGGAATATGCAAGTTTTTGTGTAAGGTTGTGAAACCTTGAGAGATAGGTCATTGGTACTCTCGGCTACATATGTAACTTGTTGTTATTTCCATTTTGTTCATGATATTGTTTATTTCCTAAGTTGTGGAGTTGTGAGAGAATCA
Organism: Sechiopsis laciniata; assembly: GCA_037833695.1. Lineage (NCBI taxonomy): Eukaryota > Viridiplantae > Streptophyta > Magnoliopsida > Cucurbitales > Cucurbitaceae > Sechiopsis > Sechiopsis laciniata. Next base: position 2,945,532 of record JBBMKA010000015.1, on the reverse strand, counting down.
TTATGGAGTGACCTAATAATCTAGAGAGGTTCAGAGAACTAAGAGGTAGGTGATGAGTTCAATTTATGATGGCTGTCACCTCTTTATTTAGGAGTTACATGTTTCTTTGACATCCAAATGTAGTAGGGTTGTCTCGTGACATTAGTCAAGGTGCATTGGCTCACATGGATACCAAAAAGAAAAAACGGTTGTGGGAGGAGACAACGAATGCTTTTGATAAATGGATTGCAGGTTGGATAAAAGGAAAGTATGTATCAAAATTTGGTGATCGTGTAGAGATACAAGGAAAAGATACCAAAGTTGTTTTTAGTACACATGAGAACACAAGAAAGATGATCTAACAGAAGATGAAGGATGAGGTTACGAGTTAGAACATGAAGAAGAAAATTAAAGAAAAATAAGCCTGATAAATTGGATCAGTCAGTCTGAAGTTGAAGGTCGCATCGGATTCGGGTCTTCAAGACCATGTTGACAGAGGCTGATGAAAATGCCAAAGTAGGGAAATTAGAATGAGAAGATTTGCAAATGGTGAAAACAATCTTAAATACTAAATCCATGCACTGCTCCAATTTATTTGCTGCATTCTTTGGTATGAATGGATAGAGAGAAATGCAAGATTATTTATAGAGGAAGGCAAGTACTTTATGGAATGGTATATTATCAAATGTTGTTTTTTGGTTCAAGCTGTCTAAATTGATTTGGAGATCCTTTTTTGATCTTCCTCTGATGTAATGTATGAATCTTACATACACCCCATTCTAATTAAGAGCCTTCTATGTGTTTCTCTTTTAAAAAAACATAATATATATATATATATATATATACCCACATTTTGTATGACTTTTCAATCCAGAATTATGAATCTCCCACACAGAAAGTGAAGGCAAAAAAGTTGAGGAGAAAAGTGACACAAAAGAGGCTCATTACCACAGAAAACAAGCAGGCCATATATAATGTTAAATACCAGTATTACAATACTTGCATTTTATCCTAACTTTCTCCCAGTAATATTTATCAAAAGGTCAAAAATTAAAAACAGAAAAAGTTACTATGAAGTGGATTCATGTTGTAACTAGTGTGTTCTTGTGTCACTAGCGATCTTTTGTGTATCATTTGAAATGCCAAACAAACCTTGGCCTCTAAATCCTGCCCAGGACAAGCCATTTTCTCATTTCCAATGATTTAGGAACCTTTGATTTGGCATTCCATTATCTTTATTGAAGTGCTCTTGCTCATCAGAAATATTTTATCAATTTTGAATAAGTGAAAAAAATGAAATACCCATTCGATAATTATTTAATTTTTTAAAATTGAATTTATTTTCAATCAATTTATATATCATAGTTTTCGTCTCTTCTAAAGAAGCACTTGAATTCCTAATCAAAATCTTAAAAATAAAAATAAACTTTTGAGAGTTGAAATTCAATAACTATTTGATTTTTGAAATTAAAGTTAGTTTCATTCAAATTTTCTACATATGATTCCATCTTCCCTTAATTAAGTAGGTATATTTTAACAAAATTCCAAAATCGAGTGGAATTTGTAAAATAAAACCGAGTGGATTTATTTAATTTTTTGTCTATTTTGATTATAAAAAAAAAGTCAAGTGGATATTTTTCTAAAAAAAGTTATGAACAAAATTAATTGATATGTTTTAAATTTGTAGCAACTTTTGTATAGACTATAAATAGTATCCATTATTAATATTATTAAAAATAAATAAAAGTGAACTTGCTAAATTTGTTTTTGTAATTTTAATTAGTATAGACTTGACATTAAAAAAGTAATCTATAACAAGATCAAATAGTTCATCATACTTCAAAAAAAAAAAAAAAAAAACAGAGTTCATCATGGACAACCAATAAAATGCCACATCATAAAACAATTCACAAGTGTTTGATCTAAAAATCAATCTCATGGTCTTTCAAAGTTGATAGTCTCTTCAAATTTTTATCTTAAATTTCCAGTATTTATTAATACATAAATTTTGACTGGCCAAATAATACTTGTACAAGAATTTTGGTTTTGCTATTTACTCTACATATTTGTATACAAATTCAATATAATCTTTAGCTTAATATTAAAGTAATGATATATACTATAGTGTTGCTTCTAAAATCATAAATCTATATTAGTGCTAGTTTCTTTTAGAAAGTACGTATACTGGTGTTAATTGAATATTTATTATATACTAGTGTGTAAAATTGAGTCTTGTGAGATAAAAGTATTTTTCTTTTCAAACATGATCAAATAGAAATTGGGGAAAATTAGTGTGTAAAATTGAGTATTGTGAGATAAAAGTATTTTTCTTTTCAAACATGATCAAATAGAAATTGAGGAAAATTTATTTATCCAGGGATTGAGGTTACTTCTACATTTTACTTAGGTGACATAAATAAATATAGATATATCCATAGAATGGGGCCGAGGTGAAGAAAGCTTTATCACCCTCATTGTGTCACGTTTTTTAATCTCCATTCTTAAGAAATTTACCTTTAAATTTTGGGGACAGGGATTCTCCATGCAAAATTTTTGGGATCATATTGACAAATAGTTACTTTTAACCCTTATTAAACTAGTAGTCAACTTATAATGATAAATATTAATTATTCTTCGATTAGATATTAAATTTATGAAGGAAATATTCATATTTTATGTATATATATATATTAAAAATAAAATAATTATAAATTATAAATGGAACAGTTAATAGAGAATCGAGAATGATAATTGTTTCCACTCACTTCTCCATTCGGCCCAGTTAGAGGCGTACTCGAGAGAACCCGACACCGCAGGGAAAATGACAGAGGTAACTAAATACCCCCACAATATTTTTTGTTGTTATAAATAAAATAGTATTATAAAAAAGTAGAAGAAAATTTTGCATGGCATGGAATGATGTCACATGTATGAACACGTATACATAAACAAAGTACTAATGTTTTGTCATATAGGAGATATAGCCACAATTTATGAATTAAAAAGTACTTTTTCCCACGATTCTTTTAAAATAATTGAGAAGTGGATAGTCAGAAAACGTAATAGAAATAGCCAATCAGATAGTTCCACATAATCATAGAGAATTAAATTAAAATTTCCAGCTCACTATAGTCTTCTAGACTTTTGAGGCTCCCCCATTCCAAAATCATCTTTTTGTAATTTTATATATTTTCCCGAGAAAGTGACTGAGAAAATTGAACCCCCCATGATAATGACTCTCCGTCTACAACCTTCCCACTCCCACAACAATCTCCATTTTCATTCCTTCATTTTCGAATCTCCAGATTTTAGGGTTTCGAGCGCCATGGATTTCGATTCTGCTGCTACCAGGTCGCGGTCTAGTTTGAATCACGAGATCTTCAGGAGTTGGAATGGGAAGCAGATTTATCTTAAGGATGATGCGGCGCCGGTGGAGTATGGATTTCGATCCAGCCCTCAGTTGAGCCCTAGATCTTACCGATCGAATTACCGGAGCCTGTCGCCGCCGGCCAAGGCTCTCGCCGTTGCTACCGGGCAGAAGGAGCTCATGGAAATAGTTAACAATATGCCGGAGTGTTGTTACGAGTTGTCGTTGAGAGATCTGGTGGAGCAGCCCATGGTTTTGGGCGGCCGTGAAGAAACCCTAACGGATGATGTTAGGGTTTTCGATTTGCGCGGCGATCGGGAGGTTTTTGCGAGAGAGAATCGGCGATCGAAGAAGGAAAGTCGGCCGCCATCGGCGTTTATGGAGAATAATGGAGGTTTGTATCTGAAAATGGGGTTACCGAAATCTATTGGAGCGAAGACGACGGCGACGAGGAAGAAGAAGATTGATTCTGGTTTGAATATGAGTGCTAAAGTTTCGCCTAAACCTCATCAGTTGAGTGAAAACGTTGTAAACAATGGAAACATTAAGAGCAATAGCTGTAGTAGCAGCGGCAGCACCAAGAACAGAACAAAAGCCACCGACAGGTAATGCCCTCAATCTTTGGTTTCTTGTGATTTCAATTACGAATTAATTTACTACTGGATTTCTTGACATTTAAATATCGTAGGTCAGGCGAGCTATGTCCACTATATCTTTTATAATAGTCAAATTGCACGCAAACTAGTCCAGATAGTCACATAACATTTGATATTATGAGATGAAATGAAGAACAGGCAGTTCACCATTCAATAATATAATTTGTGATCTGCATCATTTTATTTTTGGGTAGTAAAATTTCTCTAGCTGGTAATATAATACTAGTAACATATGAATTTGCTCTGAAATGAAGAACAGTAAGATTCACCATTTTGGGTAGTAAGATTTCTCAATCTGTTCAGGACACATGCATTGTATCATATAAGAATTTGCTATACTGAAGATACATCATTTTTCTCTGAAATGAAAAACAGAGAAATTCACCATTCGATGGTGTCTTTATACTCTGAAATGAAAAACATCATTTTGGTTTGTAAATTTCTTAATCTGCCTCATGCACTAGTTTCTTAAATTAAGAGTTTGCTGAAGTGATTATGGATGGTTTTTGTCTTAAAGGAGGAATGGGCTAATTCACTAATAATAGAGAATCATTTTGGATTGTAAAATTTCTCAAGCTGTTAGATAAGAATCTGATGTAAACTGGGGTTATCATCATTAATTTATTGTCATGAATCAAAATTGAATTGCAGGAATGAGAGTGGAGGTTGCTGGTCGTGTATTTATCCCAAATACAACGAACGAGATGAATGAAGAAGCTGCTCTGCAATCCAATCAAACAAAGCAAAGCAGAAGCCATAGGTATATATCTATATGAAAATGGAGGCATTAATCCTACATCATCTGTGAATTTCTTTCTAGTTTTTCAACAAAAATGCTTCCTTTTTTGTTTTTTTGTTCTTGGATATATATATAAACATATATATAACCTTGTGTCTTCTTCTTGAAAAGCTAATTCATGGAATGAATCTAGGGTGCAACAAAAAATCGAAAAACTGAAAAATCTAACTTAATCGATCCAATTCAATGGATCTTATCAGTTTTTTAGCATAAATGTGAACATATTAGTTTGTAATTTGAAAAAATCGAAAATATTGAATCAGTTCTGATTTTCGTTTAAAAAATATATATAGAGAGAGAGAGTCATATAAAGTCATATTTCTTTCATTATTTAGAAGATTTTTTAAAGTATTGAAGATTTCCTTAGTTCACTCCTATTAACGTTCTTAAATAATTTTTAATAAGTTCGAAAATACTTCAAACTTTTAAAAAAATTGTTGTTTAGGAGAAGTTTCTTATTTTATTTATTTTCTTATGAGTAATATTATTTTTTATATATCAAACAAAATCGAATTGAACTAATTGAAAATCGAACTAATGGTTCTATACTTTATTAGACATTGAATTAAAATCAATTTTTGAAAATCAAAGATATCAGTTCGATTATCAGTTTGGTACAAAATTGACAAAAACGGAACTTAAATAACCCCTAAATGAATCTCTTCTCTCAATGATAATGTTTCCCTTTTTTTTTTTTTTTTGTGACTTTGAACTGTTCTAATAATTTGCCCACAAAAGTAGCTCGATCATATTAAAGTTTTTTTTTTTTTTTTTTTTTGTTTTAAAGTTATCTTGCTTGAACTATTTATGGCATCCAAATATTGTAAGTTCATACGATATGTTTCGTGACATTAGTTGAACATGAACATGTTTCTTTGCAGATTTCATAATTCATAAATTAAATCATCACAAAATTCACCAATAACAAAAATCATTAGAAATCATAATATCCAAACCATCAGGAATCATCCATAATTGTGCTTGAAAACTATTTCAACCACGTAACAAAAGATTCTAGAAAAATTATCCGAACTTTGCTTGAATCAACTTAGCACATCTTTGACTTCTCTCAAAAAAGTTACCAAATTTAAATTAATCCTCAATTAAACAAATCAAAGAAACAAAAATTTAAGACTAAACTATTTAGTCCTTGATTGATGTCTCTTAAAAGTATCAGAGTCAAAACTGATAGGGAAGTTAAGAATATATAAATATTAAATAATTCAAGTTTAAATTAATCAAGTTTCTACAGGTCAAAGATATGGGGCATCATTCGATCTCTCTTTTTCTTTGACTCATTAATTTAATGAGACCATAGACTTCCAGTGTTATGTTCTAAATAAAGATTTGGAATATAATCTAGTTAGTGACATTGATATTTCTCAAATGTTTATATATATATGGGGATTGAGAATTTAAACTTATTAAATGGACATTTGTGAAGCATGTGACCGTTATTTGTATATGTAACCTGAAGAATATTGATCGACTATAATCTCATCAATCACTAATAAACCCACCTTTTTTTAGTATAATAAACCCATCTATTAATTACTTGAAATTATGGTAATTATCAATTTATGCACGTGCTAATTTCTGCTATATTTTCAATTATTATTATGCCAATAGGAATCTTAGTTCGACAAGAGGTATTAGTTTGTAATAAAGAGATTAGGAATTCAAACCCTTCACCCAAATTTTGTTCAACTCAAAAAATACAATTATTTTTTTGGTGCCAATTTGGTCTTTAGGTTTGAAAATCAAACATTTTTATTCATAAAATTTCATTATTATTCAATTTTAGTTTTGATGTGTTTTTTAAATTTAAATTTAAATTTATTTACTTTAATTAAATTATCTACTTCATCAATATATTAAAATTTAATACTGGCATAATTATTATTGTAATCAACATTAAATCAAGTAACAAATGATTTATTGAAACATTAGAAAAATATCCAGAATAAAAATGTTTGATTTAGAAATATGTAAACATAAAATAAAACTACACTCCAACATACTAACTAAAATGGTATATTTCTCTTTCTTTATATCTATAAATATCCAAAAACAAAAAACTCATAAGAAATTCATTCATAAATAAGTGACCTTCATGGATAGATTAAATCTATAACCTTTAAATTCCTTAAAACCTTAACCACTAAGCCTACCATAATAGTCTAAAATTTTTTTTTTAAAAATAATTACTATATATATATATTAATTAAAAGAAACATTGATTCATGAAATTAATAAAAATTATAGTTTGCACCTTTTCCCAATTTTATTTGATATCATTGAAAACCCGTGTATATCAAATATAAAAATGAGAAGAATTTGTATTGACAGATAGAAGGAAATTAGACAACAATTAGAGCAATATTCATCAATGTTTTATACATACAAAACACAGAGCAACTTCAGCTTGGGCATGGAGCTCTTCCAAGATTTTGACAATCTTCTCACGACATATGCTTGTTTCACTTTCCTCCTTTAGCATTTTCCTCAATCTGTATAATACATCATTCACATGAAAAGAGAATAACATGTTATATTCTTCCAAAAAAAAAAAAGTACTTAAGGTTAAACAAAAATTTAGTCTCTATAATTTCTTGACTGTACGAATTAAGTCTCACTCATTTATAAAGTTAGAATTTCGTCTCTATAATTTGATAAAGGCCCATAACTAGAAACCACTAATGAATAGAGTATGTGGTTGTTATTAACTACAAAGAGGTAATAGGTCAATCTATCGTGACCACCTATTTGGGGAATAATTTCCTATGAATTTTCTTAACATTCAAATGTTAAGATCCCCTAAGAATAATCGAGGTACGCACAAACTGGTCCAGACACTCATAAATATACAAAAAAAAACAAAAATTATTTATGAAGTTTAACATACCACAAGAATGGCAAAAGGAGTAGTACTTAAGTGGTATCATATCATGTACAAATTAAAAGAGCAAGTTGAGCAACAAATACTATGAATCCATGAAATAACACTAGGCAGATACCCAAAAAACAATCCTATCCAAAAAGGGAGCTATAGAGGGGAAGCAGAGAAGTTCTCAAAGGATTGCAAAATATGACAGCAGGGATGGTAGAAAATGTAAGGGAATTTGACAAGCTATCAACAACCCATGTTATCAGCTAACTGCCACATCATTTTTTCATTGGTCAACAAAATTCAATTGGAGCTCAAAGATCATTTAAAACATTTTCCAACCCAACCCTAAACCACATTGTTTTTCAATATTGATATCATCCATGGTTGAATAATTGCTAGGTTCTTTGTTATTTATCTTATTCTATCAAACAGTAACTTTATCATTTGACATAAAGTTTTAATTTACCATAATAAATGCAAAGGAAGTTGAATTATGCACATACCTCTGTACAAGTGCTATGTCACCGTGACCAGTGCAAATAATAAGCATAGCATTAGTAGGTAACGATGTATAGAGGGTTTTGATTCTGGAATCCATTCGAGTCAAAATTTCGCATAGTTCGGTAGAGATCTTGCGGCTGTTCCTTTTCTTGTTGACAGATTTTGGATCACACGTGAGTAGTGACAACAACTCTGCAAGCTTGATATTTAATTTATCATCGTCATCTGCTTGCTTCTTATGGTAAGAATTCAATTCTGAAAATTGGGTCCAGATGAAGTTTACTCTTTCATTCATTACCTGGTGCAATAATATGATACGAACAAACTGTTAGATGTCAATTATGAAAGAAATTTCAGACAAATACAATCAGCACCAAGCCAACCTCCTTTTTAGCCCTTGTAAGAGCTTCATCATCTGAAGTTACAGGAAACGCGTGCGATGATTCGGAGGAGTATCTCTTCACTGTTGAAACATCATCAATGAAGGAAGTTGTCTTTCCACTCTCACCAAGTACAGCAAGCAGTTTTTTTCGGATTAACGATGGAGGTGAACCAAACTCAGGTCCTGATTGAAAACAAGAGAAAAAGACATTCAATAAGAACTATGCAGAATTTGAACTCGACAATTTATAACAAAACATAAGATGATCATGAATGACCAAACTCAAAAATGAAAAAGATATGCATGTTATCACGACTGTGCTGCAAGTAATTTAGGCACAAATGAGTCAAGAATTCTATTTTCACACAATAGGTCAACCTCTCCAAAAACATGCTCGGGCACTTCAAATTCCCTCTGTATTTTTAGCACAAATTGGTCAGGATTTCTATTTTCATTGCAATACGATCTCCCACATGCAGCAATAAATGAAATTGCAGATTCCAAATTAAACTAAACACAAGACTAATTGAAACAAATGCAACTTTCATGTTAAGTCATTAAGTGTAACCAGTAATTTCATATGGAGCCTCGGAGTTGAACAGTAAAAGTAAAACTGTGTTCTCCATTAAGTATAGTGTCAGTAGAATGTCACTTACCATGTTTAATTTTAAGAAGTGCAAGTTCCATGGTAGCTCTTGCATCTTCAATACTATCATGGCCACTGGCAGATTGTTGTATCTCCCTCGAAAGAAATTTTCGAGCAAGAACCCGTAGGGCAGATTTATGAGAGCCACCACGGGGATGCTTATATAGTACTGCAGTATCAATCACAAGACCATGAATGATCTTCAATGCTATCAGGTCATTCTCCAGTGAATGACCAATTAGAACGGTCTCCTTATGAACCAGATTAAAAAAATCTCTCTGCAAAGTACATTTACAACAAATGCATTAGAAAATTTCATTAATAAAAATGGTTGCTGCAAGTAGATAACATAAGTGAGTTCAGTGTCAGAACCTGAACATCTTCAAGACTAGTGGTCACCTCACTTAACATCTCAAGTGTAATTCCACTAAACCTGTTAAGCCACAAAAGAGACATTTTGGAAGAGAATGAGGTGTTCCATGTTTTCCATTACCATATTGCACCTTGAGACCATATGAAGACAAGTGAAATAGAAAAAAGTATCCATATGAACACGTTAGCACATGGCATTAATACCTAAGATATGCTTAGAACTACAAGAAAGTCTCACCTTGAACAAACAAGTTCACGTACGAACATGATGAAAGTGAACCATTAACTGCTTTCTATTTAACTGCTTTAAACAAACATGGTGATAGGACCCAAACAACTGAAATAGATTTGAAATGTGAAAGTCTAAGAGCCCTTAATATCCTAATGCTATTCCTAATTCTATCCTAATAGCATTCCTATCACAACCATCATCGGTTGCCCTAGAGGCCAAAATGTACATTGAGAAATTAAGAGGAAATAGGCTCAATTTATGATGCAAACCTATACCTAGGAATTAATTTCCTATGAGTTTTTTTTACAACTAAATGTAGTAGAGTCAAGCAGTTGTGTCGTGGATTAATCGAAGAGCACGTAAACTAGCCTACACACTCAAGGATATAAAATTAAAAAAAAGGCATTCCTATCACATGTACAGACACCTGCATATTCTTCCTCTCCACACCTGTAAATACTATCTGGAGCCTCTAAGTTCTTGAACAATATTAAATTCTAGACTCTCCCAGAAACATTGGAAAATTAGATAGGCCACCCAGAAGAAACACTCCCTAATCTTCTTCTCCCACGGCAGTTTTTGCAAGAACAATGGAGTTGTTATTAATCATCTTTTTTCTCCGTTGTCATTACAGTTCGAAAATGTGGACAGACTTCTTGTTTACATTGATTTCAATTTGTGCTTTTCTAAGAGTTCCAAAGACGCTATTAAACAACTGCTTTGCTCCTCTGGATCAATGCTGTGATGGGAAACCTTTGGAAGATTTAGATGGGAAGAGGAGAACCTTAGAAGGGACATTGCTACGGCACTACTAAAGGGTATGAGCTTTCGGACTTTGCTAAACTCACAGCATCTCAATGGGTACCTTATAGATTTTACTATTTCGTTTCTCAGGAATGTAGCCTTTAGCCTTTACTAACTGTCTAGCCCCTTCATAACTATGACTCTTTCGTATTCTTTGCCAATTGGGGGTAGTCCTTTTTATCTCCTTCAGCAATAGTCTGAATGATAAGTCCTTTTCCCATCAGAGGAGAGAGAATTATTAAAAAAATTATAAATTGCCAAATTCAAAAGTAATTTCATTGACCCACTATTAAGAGAAAAAAACAAGCCTAAATACACGAGGGAAGCAATATAAAGAATAGTAAGACATTCATTATAACTAAAATGGCTACAACTACATAAACCACCATTATCGATCAAATACAGAAGCTAATCTTTTCACATCTTAAGAACTTTTCTTTATGAGACTATTTTAATGAGATATCATATGAACTTTTCATCTTCCATATCCAGCCTATGGTTAATTGTCTCCTAAGACCTCAAAGAAGATCTTACCTCGTATTGTAATCAACAATCTCATTTGATGGTTTTACCAATTTGTCAAGGACAACCTGAGATAACCAGGAAACAGAAATTTAAACAAAAAAAGAAAAAAGAAAAAAAGGGGGCCATATAGAAGTATAACAAGGTGGTCCAAAAACAAAATCAATTACAGGAAGCCACGACTTAAATAAAAGTTACTTTGGTAACTCAAAACTGATAATAACTGGTCTTAAAGTTTAGTTTAACAAACTGGACATGTACGTCACTAAGATAAAGTTCAGTGGCTTCAATTTATAAAATGACCTTTTAACTTCAAAAAGAAGCACAAGCAAGATTGTTGCACAATTTAGCTGTTCAGTTCTAGATTATTTTGTTAGATAAATGAAACCGAGATAAATTGCATACCTGTCCTTCCATATCCACCAAGGTTATTCTAGTGAGCTCAAACCCTTCGCAGGTCACACACTAATAAAAGTTAAAAAATAAAAAATAAATAAATGATTAACTTTATCAAAGATGATGTAGGTCCTCGGATGAAATTCTACTAAGAAACTATTAAATGCAAATTACACAAGTAAACAACTTAGCTTTGAACTAAAAAATCTTTCAAAAGGCCTTGTTTAGTTCGTCATATGCTTTTTCTTTATGTTTTCAAATAAAAATACGATAAAACTATGAAAACACATTTGGTATACATGTTTTCAAAAATAGTTTTTGAAAATAGTTCCTAAAATAGCTTATTTTAAAAAACGATAATTGTTGTTTTTTGTTTTAAAAATTATGAAAACAACAAAACAACAAAACAGTAAAAGATAAAATCCAGAACAAAAGACATAAAATGAGTACAATGAAACAATCTAGCTAAGTGAGTGTCCAACAACAACATATCGTGAAGTTACCGTCGCCTAAAATGCAGTAATGCTTATGTTGAATGGGCTCCATTAGCTGATCTTGCTAAATATGGTATAACAAGAGGGTATGACTTTTTACTTTTCTCCTAATTTTCACCCTCATGCCTGGGAATTTTCAAGTTTTTTCATTTTTTTTAGGAAACAAACCATTAGTTTTAAGAACCTTCTCATTATTTTTGAAGGGCCAACATGAATACAAATATATGAAAAATAAATTAAATGAAAGCAATCAAAGATGTTTATGAGGATTATTAGTCAAATATACGGGGGCTTCTTCTTCAAGATTAAGCATTGGGTCTTTCGAAGTATTACTTTCTCAAAATTAACAAAGAAAAATGTACTTACCATCTCACAGTCAAGTGCCAACATTTCATAAGGTGAAGATCCTAGAGGAGCAGGAAGTGTATGGATAAAACCTGAATCAATTTATCAATGAACTTAAGGAACTTTGAATCTTTGAAAAAAAAAAATGAAAATAAGGTTTTCCAAGAGGACAAAAACAATTAACTAACAAGACGAATCACCTGGTTGATTGAAAGGATAACCATTGTCTTCCAGTTCTTTTATAGTTAGCGTATAATATGTAACAGGGAAAGGTAACTCCTTTGGAAGTATGATACGTATTGGTGTTTCTTTTTCGGGGTCAGATCTTTCTGTACACATTCAAAAAATATATTGAGAGAGAAAAGAGAGAATAATGCAAGAAAGATAAAAGGCATCAAAACTACTTTCAACAAGATATTGAACTAAAATTCCCTCCTCTCAAGATAGTATAAATTTGATGCCCGCATAAATATGTAGACTTGCCTATAAACTCCTTGTGGCACAGTTTAGTACTTAGAAAAGTTCATCGCCATGTTAATACCCCGAAGGAGGAAAAGAAATCTATAATAATAATTATTATAATAAAGTACACCGATTTTTTACTACGAGGAAATAGAAATCATTCTAAAAACAGCACAAGAAGAAAACTAATTAACTGGAGAGCTGAACCAAAACTAAGTTTTCCAAATGGGTTACATACCTTGTTCAGATGTCATTGTATTCTTTAAGTCTACACTATTTGAACCCCTCTTTCTCTTTACCTTACACGTCAAAAGTGCATCAATTGTTTGCATTCGATCTGATATGCAGCTAGCAAAAAACACAAAATAGAAACATGAGAACGGTACTCTAAGCAAACCCCTGAAAATTCTTTAAGGTAAGTAGAATAAAAAATTAGAAAAAGTTCAACAAAAGAATTTGCACCTAAGAGCTAAAACTGCCCTTGGTTTGCCACAGTATTTTTTAAGTGTACGAAGTATCTTGGTTTGCGACATGTACAGAGCAGCATCCAGGCCAGGGAGATAAACCATAACCACTTTTGGGATAAGTGGTTTATTCTGCAAGGATAAAATAACATTTAAAGCAAAAGTAAGCCATCAACCATGGATAAAACAACAGACCATAAGGAAATTGAATAAACATTCTTAGCCACTTAGGCGAACAAATAATCAAAGTTAAAAAATAAGCATGCACATAAATTTGAAGAGATAAGTAAAGGAACAGAACACAACGATCCCAATTGTCAATCTAATTCAGACATCAACAAAGTTTCACCCAGTCATAAACCATACATGCTCATATAAAAAATGTGTAAGATTTATTTCCTGTCACCTCTCCATAGGAACAAATCAGCAAGCACTCTTTAAATAATCATATATGATGGAAGTGAAGAAAGGAAATGGATGAAACAAATGATAGAATATAGCTAAAAAATATTTAGATCATAGACCTTTAGCTCACAAATATCACCAAAATCCAAATTCTATTTAACAACAAAACATTCATCCATAGTCATATTCTCATTGCTTACACAAATTTTCAAGTAAGGCATACCAATAACCAAAAGATCAGAAAAAAAAAGTATTGACCTTAATAAAAACCCATGGTGGCATGAAACCATCACCAAGCACCCAGGTTACAAGCCCTTGAACATCCTGCAGAAAAAACATGAACGATAATCAAAACCCCATAACCACTTCTGCCTTTAACATCAGAAAAAACTTAGCAACTAAGGTCCGTTTGATAACCATTTACTTTTTGATTTTTAAAATTTTAACTTATTTTCACTCCATTATCCTACCATGGAAATTTCTTTTTTGTTTCCAAATTTTAGTTTGGTTTCTAAAAACACCGGTAAGATGTATAGGCTTAAATTTCAAAAACCAAAAACTAAAAACAAAATGGTATCAAATCGGGTCAAAGTAAACTCACTTGCAGACTTAAAGAGGAATTAGATTCTGGAGGTTTGAAGACAACCTCAGCTTTGGCCTACAAGAGAAATCAAAGCAAGTATAATACGCAATGTCTTTCGGTTCTAAATTGTTTCACTATCATAAGAACCTAAAATTGATGAAAAAACTAATACCCTTTATTAGTTTAACCACAAGAACAATCAAGAAATATACAGAAAACGAAAATAGTGGTTAAAAAAAGAAATGGGTTATTTGAATGGATGAAGTTTGAATACATACATCGGCTCCATATATATCGAAGAAACTGGGTTTTTCTTCTGTTTTAGCCACATTCGACTTGGCTTCTTCTTCGGAATCAAAAGCTGAAACACTGGAAGATGGCATAGTGTGTGTATTGTTTGAAAAAAGAGGCGCAAGAACGTTCGACTTCTGAATCGAAACCTATTTATTACTCTGCCTGTTGCTCTGTGCGAGCGTGAGAACGAAAAATTGCTACTTTCTTGTGATCATCCTGTAGTTGAGCATGGAACAATTGAAAAATTTTAACGGTGTATTGTTTTGCCTATAATAATTTTAGGGTTTTCAACAAAGTTGGTATTACTTAAATAATAATAATAATAATGATGTAAATCTAGATGTTTGTACACAAAAAAAGATGTTTTTATTCTCAAAAATATAAAAATAGATGTTTTTGTTTTTATTTAACAACATTAAAATGAGCTCAAAAAAAGAAAAAGAAAAAAACAATAAAATAAAAATTTAAACCTTCAATCTTTTTTATTAGATTATATTTCAACTCCACTAGTTGTGCAGTTAGTATTAACTTTACGGTCACAGGTTCGAGCCTGAAAATCGGTATTTAGTTTCATGTTATTTGATAGCAGTATTACATTTTATGTAGAATTTGTTGATCCCTTCCCCTAATACATTTACTTAAAAAAACAAATTATATTTCAAAATTATTATTAGATTTTAAGTTTATTAGGGTAGTGAGGGCAATGAATTTTTTTTTTTTTTAATTAAGGTGTTAAATTAAATGTTACCATGATTTAGATAAACATATTTGGGTGAGAAGAAAATATATATTAATTTTAATCACATTGTTATATTTTTTCACAAAAAAAATTAAATTTTATTCCAAGTTTATTTATTTTTAATTAAGGTTAGAAAGCGAACAGTCTGATCCTATAATATTTGGATGTCAAGCAAACTCGTAGGAAATTAATTTTTAGGTAGGTGACCACCATAAATTAAATCTATCACCTTATGCATCTAAAGACCCTCTTTTGACCAATTGAGCCACTCATTTCATTATTTGACACTAATTTGATTGAACACCACGACCACAGAAAAATCGACATTTGACTAATATTATCCTTTATCTAGGATTTATTATCTCCTTTTGAATTTATACTAAAAAAAAAAGAGTTAGAAGAAAAGGGGTTGAACCCTATATATATATATATATATATATGAAATAAGTATTTTTTTTCAGATCATCCTTTTTTAGGCT
This sequence comes from Sechiopsis laciniata, assembly GCA_037833695.1. Lineage (NCBI taxonomy): Eukaryota > Viridiplantae > Streptophyta > Magnoliopsida > Cucurbitales > Cucurbitaceae > Sechiopsis > Sechiopsis laciniata. The sequence goes on along the minus strand of JBBMKA010000015.1, from coordinate 2,929,721 downwards.
TGTAAACTTTTGGGAGAATCACAAAATTCGGGGGAAAATCAGGATTTGAGCATCGCAGGAAGGGTGTGGGTTGAAAAAGATGTCCCGATCGCTGGTGCAGCCGGTGGGGCAGAAGAGGCTGACGAACGTGGCGGTGGTTCGATTGAAAAAACACGGTCTTCGTTTCGAAATTGCCTGTTACAAGAACAAGGTTCTTTCATGGCGTTCTGGCGTGTAAGCTCCTTAACCCCCACCTCTCGTAAACCCTAGAATCTAACTCTTTTAGCTGTTGGATTTTCTCTGCTTCTTTACTGGGTTCGATTTCATATGTTTGAAGTTTCAATAGAACAGAATTATCATTTAGTTTGACGATTTTTGTTAAACGGTGAATCCCCTTGGCCAACTGATTAGAATTTTAGTTTTTTTCCCTTTCAATCTTTTGTATATGCATAATGGATGATGATATGGATGTTGCAACAGGGAGAAAGATTTGGATGAGGTTTTGCAATCGCAAATTGTTTATTCAAATGTTTCTAAAGGGGTTCTTGCCAAAACTAAAGATTTAAAAGCAGCTTTTGGCACAGATGATCAGGCGGAAATTTGTCTGAAGGTTGGTGGGGTTTCTTCATAAATGATTTTTGTAATTTTTTTTTATCCCATTTAGTGATTTATTGATTATCATTTTCTGATCAGTGTATGTTTTTTTTTACAAACTGATGAGATTGTCAACTTCATTAATGGTACTAGATTCTTAAAGAAGGGGAACTCCAAATTGCTGGGAAGGAAAGGGAGGCTCAATTATCTAATCAGTTTCGTGATATTGCAACTATTGTTATGCAGAAGACCTTCAATCCTGAAACTAAACGCCCTTACACTATTAGCATGATTGAACGACTCATGCATGAAATTCATTTTGCTGTTGATCCAAATCACAGCTCAAAGAAACAGGCATGTCGATACATTTTTCTGTATGTGAGATTGACATCCTTCAATGCCACAGTTTTCAGCTGATTATTTGTATGATATGCAGGCCCTAGAGGTCATTCACGAGCTCCAAAAACAGTTCCCAATCAAACGTTCACCTATGAGAATGCGATATACTGTACCTGAACAGAACTTCCCATCTCTTCTTGAGAAGTTAAATGTTTGGAATGCTAGCATCGTTTCAAACGAGCAGTCTGGAAATCAGCAACGAAGCATTGTAAGTCTCAGTTTTTCATTTCTGCTTTGCATATTTATTTTCCTCCAACTAGCTAGCGATATCATCGTTTCGCACTTATACTAGAAAAAGTTGAACTCTTACTTATATTGTTTATTGGCTCCTGCATAGGTGTCAACGTTCTTGTTGTTACCCATGTGTTGAACTAGGCCATGTATGCTTTGCTTGCTTGTATGATTATTGCATGGGAAATCCTGGAAACCTAGTTGTTAGCTTAAAATAATTTTCAAGCAAGTCATTTTGAACTAACCATGAACATAGTATTTTGAGAACAATTCACTCTTGTTCTTGACGTGATAAGAAATTTCAAGGTCCTACTCCTAAGAATGTGAGTGTGCTTAAAACTAGCCGGTATTAAAAAAAATCTTGAAATGTAAGATTACTGTTCTTACTCACTTCATGTCATTTTGTCATCGTTTCTTTTTCTGGAGTGGGGTTTAGAGTAGGAAATCATTTGAAACGCTATACTTAGAATTGAGTCATCTATTTGGTTTGACAACATGACATCGTTCTATTCTTCATTATCAAATGTTGTGGTTGTAAGTAGTAATTTTGATTAGCTACTTGAAGTACACATGAGCTGGTCAGAACTATTGGTCTGTTCATTTATTATTAGCTAATGCTAGTTCCTGTTTTAATTACTGTTAAAGCCATTGGTCTCGATTATTCAAATTATGTTGTCATGTTTCATGAATTTATTCCACGTGAAGCAGCTGTTGGTTCGGATGCTTGGTGGTTGGGTTTAGCCTACTGATTCATCGTTGATTGTTATTAGTTAACCATCTCTTAGTATCTTTACTTAACCATCTCTTAGTACCTTTACTTTTCATTAGTGGCAACGCCTTGCATAAAAAAATATGCACTTCAATAATACTGGGAAATGGGAACTGAGTTCTTGTGTTTGATTGCTGCAACAGATTTGTGAATTGGATCCTAGCTTTTATCGGGACTGTAATCCATTAATGACTGAACTACAAGGAAAATTTGAAGTTCTCTCTTTTTGCTTGCATGAGGAAGGGGACACCAATGTGGATCAATATGATGAGGATTACGAGAGCGTTGAACTCCCACCCAAGCAAATCAAAGAACCGTCCATTCCTCAGCTAAGTGAAGCTTTACAAAAACAGACAATCTTGGTTGATGGCAGGAATGCACCGAAGGAAGGGAAATGCTGCAACACATGCAACGTAGCTGTTGGGGATGCTACTCAGTTTAGAGAGCATCACAAGAGTGAATGGCATAAGCATAACATCAAGCGCAAAACCAAGAATCTCCCTCCCCTGACCGAAGAAGAGTGCACGGTAGAATTGGCAATGGGCAACTCTGAGTCTGACCTCAAAGACTATTCATTTTGAGCTGCCCCTTAGTTTTATGCTTGTGGTATGAGTTTGTTTTACTTCAAATTTTTTGTTTAGATAACAAGTAAAAATACTGTATTTGGCTAGTCATAGGCAACACCTATAAGTCTACTCGGCTTGTTGCAGTTTTAGTTTTCACACTTTTCTCAGATTTGAGGTTTCAACAATGTTTAATATTAATCAAGATATTATGTAGATTTGTGCCATATGTTAATTAATTTCGATTTTGTTGGTTGAACCTCGATCAATTTGGGGAAATTGCTGCCAACCCAGGATTGTGCTATTATGAGAAATATATAGTATTTTCTATGGTATTAGAGCTATTTTTCTAGAGAATTAGGGTTTGTTAACCATTAGAGTTTTGATTATTAGATTTGAGGTTTAGAATCCATCTTAGGGTAGGGTGTGTGAGTTTTGGTGTTTGAACTCAAATCAACTGCCACTTTCAGATCCGTCGTGTTACTACTATCGCCATTCGTTGTTAGCTGTAAAAGAAAAGATCAAAGTCTTGGTATGATGAACCAAAAAATTTTAGCCCCAGCGGAGCAACACATGGCACCTGGTCGATAGTTTTTCTTTCCTGTCACTGGGTGGTGTTGCGGATTGACAACCCGTTTTTCGAGTTTTTCTTGCCTTGATGATTCTAGCTTGTTTGTATGGTCACCTCATTTATCTCAGGAGGAAGACCATAAATTATATATAAAAGGTATTACTGTTCTCTAATAAATTAGAGTTAAATACTAATTTTTAGGATTGAATTTGTGACCATAGTGTTTGAACAGAATTTATCAATATGTCACCAACCCTTTTGGTACAACCATTAAGAGTTAATATAGCTTGAAATGTTGTATTTTTTTCTTTTATTTACTGAATGGGTCATTGGTTAGTAATCCAAATTTATTTTCATCTATTTTTCCATCTACATCCATTGTAGATGTTACTCTAATAGATGGATCCAAATCTTCTATTGATCTGCAAATCCCACCATCTCTTTTGTTAATATTAGTTTTTCATTTATTTCAATTGCTTTTTAACTCGATCTTTGTTAATAAGTTTACTTGTGATCTTAATTTTTGTATCTAGTTATTGTTTGTTTTAGGATTTCGTGACGAAGAAGATTTTTGTTAGATGACATGAATCTTGAAGAAGATAGAGGATTTTACATCTTTGATAGTCAAATACCAATAATTATTACGTGTTCTAGACTTGCTTCTCCTTTTGATCTTCATTATCATCTTGGTCATCCACATCTCTCGGGTGTTAAGAAAGTTAATTTTTTAGTTAAAAAAATTGTTTTCTTTCAATTGTGACTTATGTCATCTATCAAATTTCATCGTCTTAGCTCCCATCCAAACAAGGTAAAATTTCAAACTGTTTTTTAAACTCTTTTTCAGTATCAAGATTTTAACTTTTAAAACCCTAAGAACTAAGTTTTGAACCTTAGTGGTGGAAAACTATGAATAGGTCACCCATTCATTAGGGCTTCTGCTTACCGATCTTGAAAATTCTAAATTTTTATGCTTATGAGCGCCTGAAACTGTTATACATATTTCAATTAATTTTTTCAGACAAAAAGTTGACACCACTAAAGAAATTGGTAGAAAATCAATTATAAAATAATTTAATTTCGCTTATGTTACAGGTGTATGATTCAACAAAATTCCATTCAAATAAGGAGAAATTTGTCACTCTAAAATTTTGTGTATTCCAAAACTATCCTTTAAGCCAAGAAAAAGGCAAGAGAATAATAGAAGGGTAAAACCTAATAACTGAACTAATAATAATAAGAGAAATAAAAAAAATAATAAATAAATAAATAAAAGAACAAAAAACCCTAAGTTGTACATTAGAAATCAAAGAAACTCACTCCAACCCCAACAGCAACACCGCCAGCCACCACATTTTGGGTTTAATAGTACACAAGCCATGTCCTGTTTTCATGGTGTGATTCCATCAGTAGATGGCCATTTTGCTAATCCTCAAGCAGCTTCAATAATCGAATTGAAGACTATTATATCCATTAAAGAGCTGGTCTCCCAAATCTTGATGATTTGGTTCTCGAGCCAACGAGGCTATCCCGATTCTCCCATTCGAAATCAAGTTGTTTCCCATTGCAGACTTCATTCCACTGACCATAGAAGCCTGAGCAAGTCCCCCACCCATCGAGCCATAAGCCGTGCTCCTAATACCTGAAACACTATTAGCAGTTCCATTCTCGACGAGACAGTTTTGTCCATTTAGACTCATAATGTTGTTTGCTGGCAACATTCTGTTAACAGTTTTCACATCCCCTGTTAGAGAGGAAACATCAGCCACTCCTTTCATACCATTTAGTTGGTTCGATATCCTGTATTCCTGCATAATCTTTTGCACGGAACTTCGGGAATCATTTTGATTGACTTCGGAAGAGTGTGTTGGCTGTTGCAAGGTAACATTTGCTGGAGAATTGGTTGCACTCATGTGGTTAGTGGTTGTTGCAGCGCCGATTGATGATTGCGGAGGATTGTTAGGTGAGACCAATGTAGGTGTTTGGAAGGAGGGGTTCGCTTGTGTCTGAGCAATTGTCGTCGATGGACCTGGGGATGATATTTGTGCAGAATTCCCGCCATAAGGGCTGCCACTACTATTGATAGAGTTCTGCTGTCTGGAGTTCATGGAATTCTGGTGGTGTAACCCAACAGGAGCTGATGTTGAAGCTTGATTAGCAGAGTAATTTGCATTTGGAACACCATTGTTAGCAGCAGCCTGAACAGAATGGTCACCGTTTGCATTTTGATCAATAATTTGCTGTGGCTGAGATAATTGTTGCACCGTGTTTTGAGCTTGGCTGTGGAATCCTGGTGAAGCATTTGTCTTCCGTGGAAACTTGGCCAAACTCTCTGCAAACAGTTGCAAGAACAAGGAGATACAATGATTACAACATTTGGTTGTCAAAAAAATCGTAAGCCATAGAAAATTACAGTTTAGGGTTAATCCATAACCTTTTAGATCTCTAAGGCCTTCCTAAACCCATAATAGCAAAATATCTATTAATAGCATTACACATTGAACTAACAGATTTTACTCTTCTCCGATACTATCCGAAGTATTGAAAATAATTCATCTTCTAAATCTTGTATGTCAAGCATAATTATGTAGATGGGAATCCAAACATCTGAAAGTTTTGTACAGCATAAGTCTTACATGATTGAGCAAAAATATCAATTCCATAACGTTGTTGAGGTTTTTTTATATAGGTAACGAAAACATTTTCATTGGTAAAGTGAAAGTGTTACAATGAAGGGAACTTAGCTACAATCCTGTGAATACACACGATGTCTTCCAGAAAAAGGCCGTGGATATCTCTTTCCCCAAACTTTCATCTTTCCAGAATTGCATTTTTGGAGCCAAGTTTTTGGTTGGTTTACAGCTAGACCGAAGGATTCCTCTTCTCTCAAAGGATTCTCCCTCCCTCATGACTACATGTTGATGGGCCATCCATTCAATAACGACAGGGTTAAATCTTATTAATGCATTCTTTTGAAAATGGTGGTTGGAGAGGAACAATTATATAGTCAACGACACTCAACACACCATAGAGCACCTTTTTTTTTTTTATATCAATAACTGTCCGGGCCAGTTTGCACGCACATCGACTAATGTCATGGAACATACTGTCTGATCCTACAATATTTGGATGTCAAAGAAAATCATAGGAAATTAATTCCAGATAAGTGGCACCATGGATTAAACCCATCAGCTTAAGCATCACAAAATCCTCTTTGACTACTAAGCCACTCCATGATGGTTACACTATAGAGCAACTTATTGAAACTACTCTACACTCATCGCTCCAACTTTTGTAACTATAATCTCTCTACTCCAATTTTTTAGTGGCATAGTTTCTTGTAACTAGTCTCGATAGGTATTGTCATTTTTCAAATATCAATGAAAAGTACTAGCCCCTTTTCTTCATGTTTGTTTTCGGTGATTCATTTCAATAGGCACTTCGTATCTTTTCATTTTTTCAATAAAATCCTTGTTTTCTATAAAAAAAATGTACATCAATGAAATTTTTTCGCTTTCTATCCAAAAAATGTCTACCATACCTAATCTGGAATCCCTTTCATATTCTGCCGTACATAAGCAAACTACAAATGATGCATCCAACACTGATACATTTAACAAAAAGGAACATGACAAACACATTATTAATGAAGGTTAAGCTTACCAATTGGTCCAGTCGAAGTTTCTAGGCTGCAATCTATCAAGTCCTTCATACTATTGACAACTTCTGATATCTACATTATTCCCAAAAAAAAAAGTTATCAGAGAATTTCAGTCGGTAATAGTTTTTTTTTTTTCTTCAAGTAAAATAATAATAATAGCAGGCTTTTTTAGGATAAAAAAAATAACAAAAAAGACACTAACTTAGATGATTCCAGTTTATTCTTTTTTATTCTTTTTTTTTTTGCATAGGAAACGTAAACACTATTGATAAGATAAAAGTATTACAAGGTATTAGGCCAGATTTTGAGCCATTTTATACAATGAGATAACACGGTATATAAAAAACTCCAGGAAGTTGAACATCCAACTTTGAGTCCTAAAAGGTAAGACTTGCATATCAGAAGGAATATCTCATCATCAGCCACACATCTGAGAAGAAGAACTCGCATATGGAGGAATCAATGGATATGGCGGAAGGAGGAGACGAAGATGCATCCCAAATTGGCGCTAGATGGTGGGGAGGGTGGAGAAGACCCACAGCTCATCAGGACTTTGTTTTGCAAGGGCTGAGAAAGAGAAGGAAGACGAATCTCAGAGGACCACGAACTTCCAAGGGAGAGAAGAGGACTGATGTTAATTATTCTTTAATTATTCCTGTCGAGGAAACAACTGGTGGGAGTCATTACTCTTGTCGAGGAAATGCAAAGCATGGGATCTATCGACTATCCCCAACCACTTATCTTCCAAGAAAAAAAAATGTTTCTCCCATCCTCCACAAGAGAATCTGGACGTATAAATTTTGAACAAGTTGAGCAATGAGTAATAGTCCTCTTCTTGCGCTAAGAAAACAACCATTAAGACTAAAACCCAACAGATACCAATCTAATCCAGAGTCCAGACACTAAATTCAGAGAAACTGAAATTTTCAATTGAAAGAAAGAGCATTGAAGTCATCCCAGCACGTAACAATATGTTGATATAGAACATTACCTGAAGGCACCTGACATATCTCTTAGTATATCCCAAATCGTTTACTAATGGCACTTCCAATGCCTTTGCCAATTGTCTGGCTGATCCTAGAAACCTGAAAAGGTTTTTCCCATTAAAGTTATAACTCTTACTATTTGTAGGATAAAGCTAAAAAAGAATGTCAATATCTTTGTTTTAAAAAAAAAGAAAAGGAAGAAAAAAGAAGGGACAACTATTGACGGACGTAGCAAAATGTCCATATAAAATGGTTCACAGAGGATCAAAACTGATTCTAACCCCAACCGCTGTCAGAAATAATTGTATTAATTAAACAGAATGTTGATACAATACACCATATGCATCTAGATCGTTTACATCAACCTTACTAAAGAAACAACTTCATTATTTGAAGGAAAAGACAGCTACCACTACTTTCTGTTCTTATTGACCAAAAAGGATCAGTATAGCATAGACCTAAGGTTCTCAAGCGAGTCAAATAGGAAAATGAAAGAGGTCATACAAAAACATTTCTCAAGCTAGTACCCCATTTACTTTAGGTAAGTAATGTATAGAGAGAGAGAGGCATGGCAAAATCAATACATTCAAATAATCAGAGATATCTTCACAACAGACCAATTCGAACTATACTGTAGTCTGTATCAAAGAAAACGTAAAAAGCAAGTCAAAACTACGAATATAAAGAAGAAAATAGGCCATTCCATAATGAAGATATTTTTCTAAGAGTAGGCATTACATGTTGCAATTATTTTGCAACTCCGGAGTAGACAAGTTAGGTGATGCATTTTGAATAGCAGTCTGATACTTCTGAGCAGCTGCCCCCAGCTGACTAACCTGCGCATCACAATCAAATGTTAGCAAATCAAATAACCAACAATAGTCAACAATCCATATTATTCTTTCTATTTCTTCAATGAAATGTATAGATTCCTTTCATAAGAAAAAAGAAAGAAATGTCATCTTTTCTAAAAAAAAAAAAAAGAAAAAAACTTTTCATTTCTAGCTTACCTAGCTTACCAAGCACGCGTTTATAAATAGATGCATATGTGAATAAAAATGGGAAAAATAATTGTGAAAGAGATAAAAAATACACCCATATATAGTAATTGTTAAAAATGTGAATCAAACCCACATGGAAAGTTCTCGGTGGAACCAGCTTGAAGAGTTTATAAAATGTTGAACTGTTCTTTATCATTACCTGAGGCATTAGTAACCTTCGAGGAATAAGCTCTTCATGATGTCGAGCACAAAATTCCCAAGAACATATCTGATAAAATAAACAAATAAAAGTAAGTTACATAAAGTGTTGCTTAAGAAGAGAAGAAATAGCAAGGAAAAAAAAGCAAGGAACTTTCTAATTTCACCTTTAAGTCTGGAGAAAAAACTATCCGAAGTTTGCCATCACGAACAACACGGAGTTGCTCAAAAACGCTTACTTGTTTTGCTTTTGCGTAATCTAGGACAATTTGTCCAGATGAATTAGGATATTCGTAGGGCATATCAACATAGAGAAGCTCTTCAAGAGTTCCACTTTCATACTTTATTTTAAACAGCCTAGGAAGAACTTCGAAAGTTGCTTCTGAAGTATTAAGAGAATTTAGATATAGTTAGAAACTTGGTTTATAAAAGAAATACATGAACCAAAAGTAAAAAGTAATATGTCAAGAGGAAATTAACATGAGAACCAACAAGAATAGCAGCCAGCTCACAAGTACATAATCAACCGAATGCAAATTGGAAAAATAAAAATTATGACATACCAAAACCTCGACAAGGCTTGCGGTTGCATATTTCACAATTCCAAACATCCTGCAAAGTGCATCACGAGGATTACTACTTTTACTTACATCTATGCTATAATTTTTTTAAGAAAATAAGAAAGATATCCATGAATCTTCACCAGGATATCAGATTATTAAAGGAATAATGACAAAAATCCAAATTTCATGAAAAGTAACTGTCAATATGGTGAGCCTCTCTCTCTCTCTCTCTCCATGTCCATAAATTTAGGCCCCCTCCCACCCCACCCCCTTGTCTCATCCCAAACAACCGCAGTCAAGGAAACTTTTGAAATGTAGTAGTTGCAATCTAACTGCAGTCAGGATATCAGACTTGGGTAGGGCTTCAACCCAAGTCTAACTTATGCCCTAGTAGTTGTAATCTTACTCAGACACTTCTCTCTCACTCTCTCTCTCTCTCTTTCTTTATGTCCTCGCAGTCATGGAAAATTATTAAATACAGCAGGGTGGGGCATAGCATGAAATTTTGAATGTGCCTCTAGTAGTCCCAAAACCTTCGGGGCTCTCTCTCTCTTCATGCCCATACAAGAAAACCTCCCTCCCCTTGTTCTCTTGAATTCCCACATTTCAATCAATTATGAAAATAGAAATGATTTAAATACAGTGGGATGGGACTTAGCCCCAAGTTTGAATGTGACTATAATAATTGCAAGCTTACCCTGGTACTTCTCTATCTTCTTGTGATTCTATCCCCTAATTATTAAAAAAAAAAAAAAAATCTCATTTCAAAATGGCAATCAGTTAAAGGCGAACCAGAATTTAATCTTCCATATATTTTTCAAAATAACAAGGTTTGCCAGCAGCAGGATGGTGAAAAGACTCTCTCACAATCGATTTTACTTTTAGAAAGAAACAGAGATTTCTTGCAGCAGACCTGAGGAAATACACCAGTTGTTTGGCGATCATTTCCATACATGGAAACACACCATTTCTTTTTGGCATGGGGAGCAAAGTAATCCGAAACAAAATCCCTCCAGAACTCAATATTGTTATCCTACAAAACAGACATGATTACACAGACCGATTACACAGACCATAAAGCTTACATTTTAGCTTGTACTGCTACCAAATGAAACAATTAAATCACATAATCTTACTCCAGGCCTTTGCTGTTGTCGGCAGATATAATTTGTTAAACGTTGAGCACACATTCCAGGTTCATAAACTGGTTTTACGGGGGATCTCAATAGAAAATTTTGCTGTTGAAATTGTTGAGGAAAATGCTGTCGTTGTTGATGAATAGCTTTCAGGAATTGCTGTTGGTGTTGAAATTGCAAAAATCTTGGTTGTTGCAAAAGATTAATCGGCGCAGAAGCAGCAGCCTGAGACGCTTGCCTAGACATGCTGAGTAACTGTTGTTGTTGCTGTTGATGTTGATGTTGATGTGGCTGCTGTCCAAACAATGACAGATCAGACTGTTGAGACTCCAATTGGGCAGGACCCAAGTTTCTCATCAATTGAAGTTGTTGCAGTTCCGGTGAAGAACCAAGATTCATCATTGATTGCAACTCCTGGTTCTGTAGTTGCTGCCCTTGAAGATCATTATTATTCATTTGAGGCTCTAACTTGACAGGTCCAACACCACATGAGCTTCCTCGAATAGGTTGGAATTGATGTTGCTGCTGCGACTGTTGTGCATTATTAGAGGTAGCGAACTGTTGCATTGAATGCTGACTATGTTGGAAGTTCTGGGTTTCAATTTGCTGTTGATTGGGTATCATTTGGCTGCTAGAATGGTTTGAAAATTGTGGCCCTGAAACTTGACTAGATGAACCAAAGTCTGCTGAATTTGATATCACTAATGACGATGGGGTATAGTTGAAGTTCACACCATTGCCAACAAGTGAAAATGGATCTGGCCCAGAACCAGAATCCATACCTGCTCGATGGCTGTTTCCGAGACCTAAGGGCCCAGAATTCGGAACTCCATTCCCAAATGACTGATTACCAAGCATATTCATACTACTAAACTGAGTTCGCGGTGAAACAAGAGAAGGAAAAGCTGACTGAGAAGGCACCCCTTGTGCTCCCATCATTCCAGAATTCGATCTCAAAAGTGATGGTGAAACAGATTGCGGATCACCAATGGGAGTCGATGGCCCTGAAGGCACCATCTTGGTCGAACGAATAGAAACCGGAAATTTTTTAGCCTCTGTACATGGTGCGGGTTCTTACTAAATACTAGCCAATGACCAAAAGATGCTGAAACGATGGAACAAGCCCTGGTCTTGAATATTCTACAACCAAACAATCTTTCCTTGATTGGCTTTCGCATGCATCTGTGTATATAATGCAATGAATTCAGGCAAAATTCACTTCAACTACACAAACAAAGACGCTAAAATTTAATTAAAAAAAAAAAAAAGTAAAATTCTCAACACTATTCAACAAGAAAAATCTCGTAATTCAACCTTAATGCACATCAAAATCACCACAATTTAAAAGTTAAAAAAAAAAAAAAAAAAAAAAAAAAAAAAAACTCAAATTGAAACTGACAAACAATGAGAAGTAGATTTTAAGAAAACGACTATCTTCAAGACTCCAAGCTTAAATTCTTCACGAACTAAGATACCAAAAGTTGAAAATAATTAAAATGCAACAAACGCGGATCATAAACAAAATAAATCATTAAAATTCAGAGAGAAAATATAGCGAAACGATCCAAATACTGAATAATTGTGAGATATAAGAGTCGAAGTAAATTCCAAAAAAAATACAAATGAAGTAGAAGAACAGCAAGAACTCACCTGCAAGTAATACTGAATAGAGATAGGTTCGAATTCGAAAAACCTCCGGCGATTACAATGAAAGAATTCAACAACAAATAAACGAAGTTAATAATCAAATTCCAATTCAACTATTTGCAGTAATCTCAGTGCTGCATTATTGTTCTTTCAAATTGATGATCGAGTACAGAGAGTGAATGTTCCTTGGCTAGGGTTCCAGCCTGAAGTTGCGAGGGAGTATTTCTCTCTACAATTGTTAAAGCCGCCAGTTCTTCGCCGTATTTGTAGAGAGAGAATAGATTTAGAGAGAGAAGTTCATTGAAGTCCTTGTGGACGCCAAATTTATATTGGATCTCGTTGAATTTTCTTCATTCCTTAACTTTTCTTGCTCAAATCAAAGTCAAACGCCTGATTTCAAGTTTAATTTCAATTTTTTACGATATAACATTTTAATAATGTTTATTTTTAGTTTATGAAATAATAGTACGATGGGTTAGATACAATAATATTGATTATAATAATGATAAAACAAATTTTCAATTCCATCTAAAAAAAAGATTAATTTTCAATTTTAATATATTCATTAAGTAATTATTTTTAATTTATTTTTTATAAGAAACTAATTATAAAAGTAAACTAAAAAAATAATATTATTTAAGGATACAAATATTTAATTTTATAATATAAGCATCAAATTCAACCTATGGAACCAAATTGTTTTTTCTAAAACAAAACACACACATTCGTCCATCATACACGACATGTACGCATATAAGGACTGATCCAAGAAACTTACGTAAGAAAAGTTAGATATAAATTAAAATCTCATGGTTGTTAGCTATTTTCAGATATATTTGAATCTTTTGAAAAATGGAATCCATTATAAAGAAAACGTATTAATTATGGAGTGTGTAACAAGACTAAAGAGAGTTCTCTACGTCTTATTAAAATATTGCAAGTAGACGGTCTTACCATAAAGTTTTTTTGTTCCCTTATTTTACAATTTTTTCTTTTTCTTTTTTTTTTTTTAAGAATACTAAAGTCGGGAGAGGAGTTTTGGTTGTGTGGCTCTTTTCTAAAGTTCCAAATACATGCATAAAGCTTTAGTTGTGCTCTGAAGCATTTGGCATATGACATTGAGCTTCCTCTTGGAGTAGTCAAGTTCTAATGTTGAGGGAGTAAAGGATTGTTCGAGTGGGTCGCAAGTAGGTTGGAACGTGCATGACCAATGTGACAATCTCATTCTATTGGAATCGAAACTTGAGATGTTGAGTTCGTTGTTACTCTTGATGGCTTGAAAGAGTTTAGGCGACCGAGTCCTAGACTTCTTGCAAAAGTGTTTCGTTCTCCCATTATTTATAACTTGCAATGTTTTTAATTTGTTGTCTCATTATTTTGGTAACATGTCTATTCTATTATAAGCAAATTTTTCTAAGTATATAAAAAGAAATTAGAGTTTTTGAACATTGAATTTAGTGATTCATTGTAAACATCTTATTGTATTCTCAGTTAAACAAAAATTTTCTTGTTTGAAAAGGAAAAAAAATAGTAGATAAAAAAGTTTGCATCCAAAAACAAAACCATGTGAATTTGAAAGATAGAAGTATATATTAAAACTGAATATTCATTAAAATCACAAATACAAACATACTCAAACTTGAAATTTCTCAAGTTGAACATCTTTTGGCCTCAAAGACACATACTCTCCCAACAAATACACCTCGAGATGGTCAGAGAGGGCAGACTTGTCAATATTTTCATGATGATACGATTTGCAGACGAAATACAGAACCGTCTCCGTCACAAGCTTCAACAAAAAGAAAACAAAAAACAACAAGAAACACAAAATCCCCAAAACGCCCTTCGAGAGTACACCCAATGACGTCGTACGAACCACCAAATGCCCAAACACAAAACGCACCGTTCCGAGCGGGAAGCTCAGAAGGAGGATTATAGCAACACAAAGCCCTAATTTCCCTCTCACCAGATTGTAGCTTTTGGCCATGGCTTTGAATCCGCAACAATCTTCGAGAACGGAGACGACGCTCGAGAGCTGCCAGATCGCCGTCAGGTACAGAGCTCCGGCGAGGTTTAGGATCTGGAAGGCGTAGATGAGGAAGACGACGCCGGAGTCGGGGCTTCGAACGGTGAAGAGGAGGATGAGGATGAGGAAGGTGATCGCGAAGATGCCGGCGATGAAGTAGCCGACGAAGGAGATGAACACGCATAGGAAGGTTAGGAGGAGACGCTTCCAGACCTTGGGGACGACGCTCATCACCGGCTTGAAGGCGACGTCGCGGCCGGTGTAGATCGATGCGACGGTGTAGACGACGGCGGCGGTGGAGAGGAGCGACAGCACGATGGAGATAACCAGGTACGCGATTTGAAATAGAAAATAATATGCTCTCTCCGATGAAACCACGTCGGAGAGTTTCTGGAATCTGGATGTACTGGTTTTCGTTTCGTTTAATAGGAGTTCGTCGTAGATGATTTTTCTTAGGATTAGATTGGAGATCTCCATGTGAGCGAGAAACAAGAATGACAGAGGGAGAATTAGGGCTAGAGTGATTTGGGAGAAAATCTTTCGCCATGTGTAGATTAGTTTGCTCGTTTCTCTGAAAATTCCATAGATTCCTAGGAATTGCATCTCGTCTTGTTCTACATCCATGGTTTTGTGAAGAAGAAGATAAGAAAATTTGCAGAAGAAATGAGGATTTATGGAGGTTTTTGAGGAGGAAGAGATATATATAAGTAAAATGGGTCTTCTGAATGTTTTTGAGTTGAGTTTGAAAAGTCTTTGTTTGGGGACTAAAGAAAAACAAAACCAATTGGCTTGGACACGGAATAGTAAATTCTTAACTTTATTTTAATGAAATATAAATGGACATTTTGGTGCCTCTTCTTTGATTATTCCAATATATTATTTTATCTTCTCTCTTGTTTAAATAACAATCAACTTTAGATGCTTGAGAATATTGACAAACTGTTTGTTACTTGCAAGGATGTATATGTTAGAAGTGTTCATAGATTGGTTTAGGTTGGATTTCAAGGGAGAGATGTTAAAGACGTTTTTTTTTTTTTTCTTAATTTTTATAAGAGATGTTCAATGGTGGCTCCGATCAAAGGTTTGGACTTTGAAAGTGTGCTCGCCTTAGTCTCTTAAGTTCGAGACTCACATCTCCTGTGTTTCTATTCCTTGGATGTCTAGGATTGCCTAGTTTAGAGATGGATGTGGTTATTTCAGATATAATGGGAGCAAAGCTCCAATTTTTTCGATTTCAAAAAAGGAAAAAAGAAAAAGAAAACTCAATTATAATGAACGTATTAAACATTTCCTTCACAATTTTTCTAAATTTGAATTCTTCTATGAACAAATCTAATCGTATGATAGGGTTTATCTTAGAAAATATCAATTGTAGGCCCCAATTCTTTTGAAAGGCTGGGCTTATTTTTACATTGAGTGAGTCTTGATGGCCGAGTCAACACGTTTATTGGTTATTTTTCCAAATGGCATATTCAATGGAATTACACAAAAAGAAAAAAAAGCTATCATCTTTATTATAATTTTTGTTATCATTATGAAATTATAAAGTTCACGTCAACGATGAAAAATGTTGATGTTGACTTCAAATTAATTTATCTAAGATTCATTCGGCCACCAAATCCTCTATAATTAATATCGCAAAACATCACAAGCTTCCAATATTTATTTAACTTCTTTTCTACAATTTTGTAAAAAATTATATTCTCAAAGTCCTAACTTTGGAAGTTTATTATCAATAGGCATTGTCAAGATGCAATTAGGAGCTTCCAAGAACCCTATTTGCTAGGGGTGCACAAATAACCCGACAACTCGAGAAACCTGAACCAACCCAACTCAATTTGATGGGTTGGGTTGGGTTAAATACATAAATGAGTTGGGAGGTCAAGGGTTGACCTAAAATTAACTCAACCCGACCAACCCGAAGTTATTATTTAGTTTAAAAAATATATTTTTTTACCTATAACATGATTATTATGTTATTTAATTATTTATATTATATGTATATGCATATTTATTTTATTTAATTATTATTGTTAGACTTTTTATTTTTTAATATTTTTTAAACTTTAAACCTATCGATGAGGTTTTGAAGTTAAGTGAACTTGAATTTCACATTTGCAATAAGAATCTACTTATGCTAATGTTCGTCCTAAATTTCTAGGAATTGAAAAAGGGGCGTTAGAGATTGTTTATTGAGTACATTGCTTATCATGGTGAGCTTATTTAATTTTAGGTTAGTTGCAAATTTATGAACCCGATAACCCAATCTAATCCGAAAATAAAGGGTTGGATTGGGTTGGGTTGTGTCTGGGTTGGGTTGGAGAATTGGCCAACCCGAATTTTTGGGTTGGGTTGAAAATCATCCCAACCCAACCCATGTTCACCCCTACTATTTGCTTTAATTTGAGGCAATCGAAAGAAGTTTATAAGCTTTTTACTTTTTTTAGGATGGTTCACACATGCTTATCAAGAAGTATTTGATTCTCTTGTAGTTAGTTTAAAAAACAAGAGTTTTTTTTAAAGATAAACTTTCATGCATTTCTATATATATCGGTAAAATCTTTTGCTATAAATCTTATTTTAGCTTTGTAAATTTATTCTCTTTAGTATCTATTTGTTTTTATTTGAGGCTTACTTTGGTTTTTATCATGATATTTGTATTGAAGGTATATTAATATATTAAAGAACATGTTTAGGACTAAATGTGCTAGGAGAATGCCTGAATAAGTAGTAACTGGGGTAGAAATGAATGGTAGAAGAATACTCCAAGTGAAATTCTAAAATGGTAACCTTTTTTAATGTTTTTTTTACTAAAGTATTATAAACTTGAAATTTTAATGACATCAAACCTTTTTACCAAGTTGAAAAGTTATTTTATTTATTTGATTTTTTTAAATTTTAATGAATGGTATGTATCGAAAAAATTAATATTTGATAATTTTATGAAATTCTATATGTATCTAATATGGTATAAGAATGATTTGATTCTTGAATGGTGAACTTAAAAGTAACAATCTTTAATATTTAGTTTAAAAAAAGATCTGATCTAAAAATGGGGAACTGAAAAGATACTATCTTAAAAAGCATGTTAAGAAATCTCATATTATTAATATGATGTTAGAGTCAATAAAAGGTTAAGCGGGTAATTGGTCTAGAAATAGAAATTGGGATCTAGTTTAAAATGGTGAACTCAAAGAGATGTCGTTTTGAAGAACTATAATGGACTCGTCAAGCAAAATACATGCTATTTGAGGACATAAGCTATCCTTGATGACAATGCCCTTTTGATAGGTGATCTTATTGAAAGGTAGTCAAAAAGCATTTATAGAACAACTAAATAAGTTTTACAACATAAGAGGATGTTTGATTTTTGGTTTCGAAGAGTTATAAATGACCATTTATAATTCTTCAAATAAACATATCAAAATCAGCTATCGAAAAAATTCTAAATAACTACTCATTTCTAATTATTCAAATAATTATTCATTTTAAAATCACTCATTTCTAATCATTAATTTCTACGACTCTTCTATAAATTCTACATTTAAACTAATTATTGTTAACTATTCCTCTACCAAAATTTGTTTATAATTCCTATACAAAAATTTTCATCTAAACGAGTTATTATTACAACTTTAATTTCTAATCATTCAAAATAACTTTTCACACTAATTTGTATGAATAATTATTCATGCATCTACTCATCCAAACATCCCCTAAATGATTTGGTCGAACTTGTGGAGCGTTAAGTTGTAATGTCGCGGATTTTAAAAAAAGAAAAAAAGTTGTAATGTAGCGACGCTCCCCATGGATAGTCAGGCCATTTTGCTCTGGTTCTTCATTCTTGATTTAAAATGACTAAATTTTTATGTTTCCCCGAAGTATCTACGACCTATAAGTAGATACATGTGCTCAGTAACATGATTTATGTTAGATTTTATCTGTTCGATTATGAGCCAACCAATTTATTTTGAGATGGAATTTAATGTTTATCTAGTATGACACCATAACCCGTTAATTCTAAATGAATTTTCGGTCTAATCCGATCAAAAAATGACCAAGTCCAAAGAGACATCATCTTGCAAGAAAATGTTGCGGATCTCACTTTATTAATTAGTTTTATGATGTAACCTCATGTCTACTATGATATATATAAGCCCATAAAACTGATCAAATGTGTATATTCATTAAGGAAATGATTCGATCCAAAAGTAGTGTATTCAAAAAAGTACTATCTTAAGAGGATATGTTGATGATCTCATAATTTTCGATTGGTTTTAAGCTAAAACCTCATAGTTATTAATATGTTATCGGAACTCATAAAGTTTAAATAGATATTTGGTCCAAAAAATGAAAGTGAGATATAATTTAAGAATGATAAATTCAAATAGTATTATTTTGAAGAAGCATATTGAGAATCGCATAGTGAAAATACTCATGAACTACTCCTTTAATTTGATAATTGGTTATGAGATGAGATGTTTGAACTCACCGGCTTTAAATTTGCTACTAAATGTGTTGAATTAATGTAGGAGACTAAGTTCAAAAAATATTATTTATTTATTATTTTTTTGAAATAAACCTTCATTAAGATCAAGGCTCAATTGCCAAATCATTACAATTCTTGCTTAGGGGAGGAGAAACAAGGAGGGAACAAACCCTCCCACCAAAACAACTTGGTGTTCTCATCATGAAAACTTCAAAAAAATTCACGTGAAACAAGTTAGTCTTTAAAGCTGTTAACTTATGAGCAACCTTATTGACTATAGTACAATGATTACCTTTAAGTGGTAATAGTGTAAATTTACCATTTTATTACTAATCACCATTGCAACACTTTTGGTAGATGGAATTTTCGTACAAGTTTCCAACAAAATAATAACAAGAGCCCTTTCAAACCCCACCACCCTACATTCATCCTTAGATATATTACATAGTAGGGGTGAACATGGGTTGGGTTGGGTTGGGTTGAAGAGGTTTTCAACCCAACCCAAATTTTCGGGTTGGTCATTTTTCCAACCCAACCCAACCCAATTAAAGAGACAACCCAACCCTATATTTTCGGGTTGGGTTGGGTTGGGTCATCGGGTTCATCAATGCTTGCAAATATATATAATTTTTTTAATCAAATTGGTCATACTTTATACATAAACAAAATACAATCTCTAATCATTATC
>JBBMKA010000015.1:2878362-2900507 GCA_037833695.1 Sechiopsis laciniata | reverse complement strand
AGATGAACGAAGAGTTTCTCATCCTCCCTTTCAGGATAAGGGGAAGTTTTGTGACAAGTGGAGGTTTTATGTTTCTCGTTGAATTATATTAAATCACCATCTTTTCAACAAGTTGATTAACATAAAGTTACTTATTTATAATCGACTTGAAATCTTAGGCTCCGTTTGATAACCATTTGGTTTTTAGTTTTTAAAATTGAACTTTATTTCTACTCAAATTTCATGCAATGTTCTCCATCTTTTCTACAATATATCCATCTTTCTTTAAGAAAGTATGTGAATGCTAACCAAATTTAAAAAACAAAGATTAGCTTTTAGAAGTTATTTTTTTGCTTTCAAATTTTGGTTTTGTTTCTTAAAATATAGATAAGATGTAGATATCCAAATAAGAAAAAACCTATGGCAATGTAGTTGTTGTAGGCTTAAATTTCAAAAAAAAAAAACGAAAAAAAAATGGTTATCAAACGGGGTCTTAGTTGTCTATATTGCTAAGTCCCTTGCCAGCTTACATTGGTTAACTACTTATTAGTTCCTTTAATGATATTGGATCAACATTTTTCAGGTCTCATTTTCACATATTTGGGCTTATATTTCATGGATGGACATGGTCAACCTGCACTTCTTTATCTTGTCCCATGCACCTTAGGTAAAAGTTTTTCTATCTAGTACATGTCTTTAAACTCCAAGCAGGTGTTTGGGGAAGGATAATGAGAATGATTATTGAAGGAATAAAATAATGCGTATCACATAGTCAAAAGTAGTTATGGAAAGAACAAAAAGTTGTTATGGGAAGAATAAAAAGGTGATTTTAGAGAAATGCGATTATAAGAAGAATGATTTTAGATGACCTAAACATCAAGAATTATCTTTCTTCCTAGACTCCCCATTTCATCCCTTTGCTACAAAGGCCCCCTAAATGTGAACCAAGTCTTATTTCGTATCATTCTTTTTCAATAGATCACGCCCCGATTCTTTGATTTACGTCGATGCGATTACGAAGTCGTTTTGATTTACTTGCAGGTGTAACTATTGCTTTGGGTTCGATCAGAGGAGAGCTTAAGCAACTTTGGAATTATGGAACAGAAAATTTGTTGCAAAGTGAACCTTCTGGAGAAGCTTAAAGTTATAGGACCCTTCCACATGTACCTTTGTAAAATAATGTTTGTTTATTTGAGCTTCTTAAAATTGTAACATGTTTTGCATGTATTGTCAACATAAATGTTGTATTTAAGAGGAATTTGTCTCTATAATTTGATCAGTCTTGAATTATTTCAAACTTGTTATACGAAAAAGAAATTGTGAAAATAAAAGGAAAATACACCAATTTTATACTTATACTGTATACAGTTTCAGATTCTTGTTTAATCACCATTTTTAACCCTTTTAAGTAGCTTTTCTTTCAATTCTCAAAAATAAAAAAGTAGCTTTTCTTTCTAAATCATTCAAATTGAACATTCGAAGTAGATCAAACACTTGTCTACGAAATATTGACCTGCAAATTTCATAAAGTTAAAGTGTGAAGGAAATTACTAATATTTTTTTTTTTAATTAGTTGACAAAATAAAGATCATTCTCTCTTTTAACATTATGTGTTTTGAATATAGATAATTGATATTTGTTAATAAGTTGATACTCTTGTTTTGTTTTTGTTTTTAATTTCATTAGTGGAATCAAGGGTATACAAAAAAAATAGACAATTTGGACTATCAATCCAAACTATAAGGGTAGAGTTGGGTTATAATGTTCTTTGGGTTAGGTTGGTTTTAAGAATGATATTATATAATGTGTAAAATTAATAGAAAAAAAAAAAAAGAAAAAAAAAATCTTGGTAAATGGTATTAAATATCTACATTTGAGAAATTATTCAAGAGAATGTCTAATTTTTTTTTAAAAAAAAAACTTTAAATGTATGTCTAAATCAAACTTGAGGAGAGAGATAATAATTTTGTCTTTGTTATATCTCACAAAACTTTATTTTCTTTATTAAAAAAGAAACTTAAAAATAGTAAACACATTCCTTTCCTTGATTGTAGGAATAAAAAATAGAAAAAGAAACATTATTCATCTGTTGATTTTAGGAATGAAAAATAGAAAATAAAATATTTTTTTCATGTTGTATTACATTTTAATTAAAAGAAATTATTAGTTAAAAAAAAAATTAAAAGAAATTATTTTTTAAAAAAAACATAAAATCTTGGTCGTAATAGAATTCCACGAAAATCTTGGGGGAAGGGTTTAAAACCATAGAGTAGAGCAGATGCAGAGAGGCTTTTTCAATTTTGGAGGGTTTAATGGTACTTACAATAAACCATTGCATAGGCTTGTTAGGTGTGTACTCAAAATCTTTTTTTTTTCATTTTATATTCATTCACCATATTAGAGAATATGAGGTTTCACTTCAAAATCAATTGACAATAAAGAGAGTAACTCATATCTATTTTATATTGTTATAAGATCATCACTCTTTCCGATATGATCTTTAACATACTCTCTCAAGATGGTGGCTTTTTTTGGCTCACCAATCTTATATCGAATCTCAATTTTTCATTTTTATTGGACCGAATATCCGTTTGGGCTTATGGACTCTATCTTAACGATATTTATTCCTAACACAACATTAAGGGTATGTATTGTACAAAGTAACTCTAAATTTAAAAGTTTCAAATATTAATGCTCAATATAATTTTCTTCCATTAAAAAAAAAAAGCAAAATTAGTTGTCTATGAATTTGCAATTGGATTTTGAGGTTTTGGAGATGAAGAAGATGAAGGATCTGTGAAATTTTGGGAGAGAAATTCTGAGACCATTGATGCATAAGTCAACTACATCTTTACCGTAATTACACCAATCAAAATTTGCCATGTAAGCATAATTGTGTTGAGAATAAAATCTATACTTCATTTTTTATTAGCTCTATTTACGAAATTGTTATATAAGTGAGAGGATTTGGTGCATTCGTGTTACAAAATCTATATTTAATTTTCAATTTTTCTAAGGAAATATTGAGAAGGGTTATAATAGTCAAATTTATTTTTCCTAATTAATAGTTTTAAATTTAAAATAAAATTTGGCAAGTAGACATTTCATTAATTAGTTTCAACATTTTCCTAGTTTGTGTAAAATTAAAGAATAAGATAAGTTTTTAGTATATTTGCAAGAAACATACACTAATAAGATAGATAACCTATGATCAAATATAGTATCATGAATTATTTCTTTATTATTATTATTTTATATATATTTATGGACTATATGAATCTTAGAGAGAAATTGTACTTTAACTTAAAAAAAAAAAAAGACAAAATGAGTTTAATATAACCCGAGAACTCAACCCAACTCGAACTATATGTGTTAGGTTGAGTTACTCTAATACATTGGGTTAGTAGATTGATGTTGGTCCAAAAAATTTATCTAACCTAATCCAATCTAAACTAAACAACAATTTTAAGTGGAATCAATTCGTTTATCTACTTCTCTCTATATATATTTGGTTTTTCTTGTTTCTTCTATTTGACAAGAATAGGGACTTAAAATGATAAAAATTTCTTTTTCATTGTGTTCAGCAAAGGAACTGTATAAACACACTTTTTTTAATTCAAATTTCTTTGTTCTGAGTTTTTTCTTGCATAGAACACAACTATTGCATAATTAGTAGTTGGCAGCATCTCCTCTTTGTTTTGAGTGGAGAAAAATAATTCAATTTGTAAGGGGTTCACATTTGAATTGAATGATTAAAATTTGGTATTGTCCTCACCTAATGAATTTGATGTGTATACATAAATGTGTGAGTGATAAGGTTTAAGTAATCCTTCTTATGAAATATGAACATCTTACTTGGGGAGATCAAGTGTGTTCCAACTTTGTCAAATTCAAAAAATCACTTTTAAATTTTCTATCTAGATATGGAACTTTCAAATTCAAATTCAAGTTTTAAGTAATTTTTAATTTAGTTATTATTTTATCCTACTAAACCTTAATAAATGGTGAAATTAAGGACATTTTGGGTATCATGTTAGTTTTTTTGTATTTGTTTTTTTTTTTTTTTTTGGACAATATGTAGGATAGGAAAAATCGAACATCTAATTTTAAGGTTGTTAATACAAAATGTCGGTCGAACTAAACTCATTTTGTTATCGTGTTAGTTGAGCATCACCAATATGACTATAATAATATGTTGTGTTTACTTCAATAATCATATATTAGAGCTATTTTTATATTTATATAACAATAGCATGTGAAGGTAAAGGGATTCAAATCTTTGTTTGGTCAATAATATATACCTAATCCAATTATATTTATAATCCATTAAAAGACAAAAACTAAATACAAACACAATTAAAAAAAATTTAGATGTTATCCAAAAGAATAATAGATTAAAAAAAAAAAACAAATAGACACAAAGTGAATATTCTGCCAAAAACCATAAATATAAAGTGGAAATTTCTTTTTACGTCGTTGGAAAGGCTATGATCTCAAAATTGAAAATTTTATAATCCTCAAATTAAATAAAGACTTTGTGTTTCAACCACTGGTATATATAAATGTCACATCAATATTTTATTAAAAAATAATTAAAAAATCAAAGATGTCATTATTTTGGTTCAATGGTCATAATACTTGGTGTAAGAAATTACATTATGTGAAGATTTTTTAAACTTCATATAGAAAAAAATAATAGAGATTTTTTTTATAAAAAAAAAACAAAATAAAAAAAACGTGTCTTTAGAACCAATGTTAAGCTTTATTGTAGAAAAAAAAACTAAAACTAAACATTTGAAAATATAAAGATTGTATAGAATATTTTAATTAAACTTTAAAGTTTAAAAAGAGTCTACCATAAATAGGGAAATATAATTTTAAGTTTTCTTTAAAATTTTTTTTTAATAATAATTAAAGATAAAGATTCAAACTCAACCTTCTTGATCATGAAAGATGTCGGTTGGCCTATTATCCAAATGTTTTTTTTAGTTGAGTACCTACTACATGAACACCCGAAGAAAACTAGTAAAATGTTTCATCCAAAACAATTTAATCAAATTTTAACTTTTTTTTAATTTTTTCCAAACCAATTTTAACTATAAAAATTTTTTAAGAGCACTTCAACTAATCAGAAGTTCCATTTTTTCACAACGAATTTAGTTCAATTGGTGTGATTTGTTAATTAAGAGATACGAGTTTGAAACTCTCATTTTCAAATATTGTTGAATTACAAAAATTGAGAGATATAACGTTTTTTCTATTTAAAAGAGTTCACTTTTAGTCATTCAAAAATAATTTAAAAAGCATCTCAAAACCCAAAGACATATCCAAAATACTTGCAAGAACCATGATCAAATTCACTCTCCAGAATTAGAACAACAAAGTAAAACTCAATGCTATTTAACTATTTTTAAGTATAAAAAAATAGAAAAATTCAATCCACAAATTTCATTATGGTTAACATATTTAAATACTTAATATCAACTAAACTATGCTTGCTTTGGGGTAACATTTTAACCTAAAAACACAAAGAATAGAAAGTGGGTGTGAAAAAAAGGTTGGTTGCTCAATTTGGACATTCTATCTCTCATCCCAAATTCCAAAATTGCTATAATACTTCCAACCATTCATAATTAGTTTCTCTTTAAAATTGTTACTCCCTTTCTAATTCATTTGCATTTCTCTCCATTCTTAATGGGAAATTTGTAACTTGCAAGTATTTTGGGTACTCTCTCTTTGTATATATTTATATACCTCTCTCTATCTTGCTCCATTGTTATAAGGAAACCAATTATTTACTTTATATGGTTCCACTTTTGATTAAATACAACAAAGATTAAACTTGACCTTCCATTAAATTTTCCAATGAACTTGTAAGTTAATATTCTTGTACAAATTAAGAAAAATGTTTGTTTAGAAAAAAACTCATATAGGAAAGAACATACCAAATGGGAACTTTAATAAATTGAAAGAATGTTATTTAAAACATCCTTTTATATTTCTGTTCAAGAGTCTAAAAGAAATTCCAAACATCACATTGATTTGTCTTTACCTCGAATCTTTCGTCCATTTGACTTCCAAATATTCCCTTTGAAAGGAAAAAAAAACAATGCTTTTTGGAAAAAAAAAATTGCCATACAGGAAAAAGTAAAAAGTTAATGGTGATAAATATATATATATATATATATATATATATATAAACACACACACGCACAAATATACATGACTTTTCATCAACCATAGTTTGCTTTTTTACTTTTTTACCATTATTTACCACTTTTTACCACCATCTTTTATGTTAAAAAAAGCATCTTATATATATATATACACACACGCACACAAATATACATGACTTTTCAACAACCATAGTTGGCTTTTCTACTTTTTTACCATTTTTTACCACTTTTTACCACCATCTTTTATTTTAAAAAAAGCATCTTTCCATGGCATATCCCAAATCAGCTTTCAATTTGAGAGTCTGAGACAACACTTTACAATTTGAAGGCCAAAAAGGAAAAAGAAAAAGAAAAGGATCAAAAGATAAATAAGAGATTTGTTTTTGTTTTCCCTTTAAAAGGGTAGGGTAAAAGAAGAGAGAAAATTGTGCAAATAGAGAAAGAAAAGAGCAGAGCCAAGGAAACAAGTTTCCTTTTCATTAATCCCACAACTTATAATATAAAGAATCAAAAACAGCAGCCACAATCCATAATTGTCAAAAACTACCCTTAGTAGCACTCTGCATTGAAACCCCAAAACTAGCAACCTCCATCGCCCGACGCAAAACCGGAACATCGGAGAGGGAAATACTAACCTAACCTTCAAGACTTTTATGAATACAGGTCGAGGAACAATAATCTCAAAAATTACGATCCATTCGACATTGTTCAAGAAAAATGAAAGTGAATGAATGATAAAAAAAAATAGTACAGACTCTGTACGACCTAAGCAGAAGAGAAAAAAAATGGGAGATATGGAAATTTCTTTATGAAATATGCCGGGCAAAAATGAGACAAGACAAACTAGGATAGGCAGTTATGTTCTGCCAATGGATGCATGGGACTCACCGAACCACCGACCCAACCCGAACTGTATGGGTCGAAGGATAACCGACTCTGGTAACTTGAGACAATTGTCTCTAGGGATGGGAACTTGGCTGGCACCACCACGCAAGCAACTTCAGACCAGAACTTTTTGAGGTTCAGACACCACCCATGAACACTGGACCAATCAAATGGCAGGACTTTTTTGCATTCAATCAACCAATCATCTACTTAACCAATGGACATGAAGGGAAGCAGGAGAGCAATTCAAAATTTTAGCCTTACAAGTGACAACTCTGACTCGTGCTCACGAAGAGGCCGCTGAGGCCACCTTTTCCAGTTTCTCCTTCTCAATATCTACTCTCCGCTGATCAGCATGCTGTGCAACACCGTTTGCAAGAGCCTGATATTGGAACTCGAGTGATTGTGTAAGACTCTGGAACCTCATCGGGTCCGATCCTTGCATAGCTTATTTTCGAATAGGAAGGACCACAAAACCATACAATAAGTTAAATGATGTCAGGAAGTTCAGAACTTATAAAATCAAATTAGAAAAAAAAGCTCCACGTACCTTTGATTGTATCTACAAAGTAAATAAAAGGGTCCACGTCATCTAAGGGAGACTGCATCTCCTCATCATCGCTATAATCATTGTCCGAGTCATAATCATCATCATCATCATCTGGGCGGAAAGACTTGGCTTGCATGGCCTGCAAAGTCCATGAAGATGCAAAGTATCATTGATAATGTAATAGAAAAATGTGAACCAACAACTGAACTTTAAAACTTATCCAGTAAGGTTCAATCATAACTTGAGCTTAATGTTTAGTAAGGAGAACAAAAAAACCAATAATAACCAAATGGGAAAAAATTGAACACGAAACAAACTTTTATAATGATGGTCAAGAAGAGTTACAAGTATTTATAAAAAGAAACAAACTCTCAAAACGAAATAACCAAAAGAAATTTGAACCCACCAGATCAAAATCATAGAGAATTCAGTTCTTCAAGTTAATCTCCCACAAATCAAGTAACATGAGAATTGGACTGAATTTTTTAATGTTGGACAAAGAGGGACAAGGATAAGGCATCTTATCAAACTGTAATCTAAAGTTGGAAGAAATTTAAAAAATAACTTAAATTAAGGAGTGACAAATAACAAAAACCCTAGACAAAGAACTCTATCTAGACTGATATAAGATAAACTAACTCATCAAATAAATGTTTATGGATGAACAAGGTGCTACTGAAAAAGAATGTACAACAAACAAAATGACAAATTGCAAGGGTCCTAAGAAATAGATATTCTTACTATAGACCCTTTAATCTAACCAAATTAAATGCCAATAATCAAACACAAAAAGAAGCACAGAGATACTTTTACTCAGGTTCAAGTTCTTCTATATCAAAGAGATACTTTTACTTTTAAATGTTGACATTACTTTTTTTTTAAATGTTGATATTACTACAGAACCATATAATGTAAGTAAAACATGTGCAGACCTGAGCAGCCAGCTTTTGAAGCTTGATGCTGTCAGCTTCATCACCGTCCTCAGCATCAAATCCCATTTCTTTGTCAGAACCATCTCCATCATCATCTTCATCACTTGGGTAACCATCCATATCATCATCATCTTCAACTTCTTCCTCTTTTGCAGCTTCTGCGTGCAAAAGAGCAGAGCATATATTAGGATTTAACCTGGAATTATAGATATAAATAAAGAAAAGAGAGAGAGTGTGATACGAGAAAGAGACCTGCAACTTGATCCTTATAAGCAACTAGGAGATCAAGGGTGGCCCTGAAAACACGCCCAAGAGCATCCTCCGGTAATTGATCAGCTGGAAGCGCAAGCAAAGAGGACAATCCCAAGCAGCAAACTTTCTTATCTTGTTCCCTGCAACATGACAAATCATTCAGGCAAAAAAAAAAATCCAAACCATTACCATCCAGAGAGCATTAGCAGTAAGTAAAGTAACACTAAACAACAAGAAAAAAGAGAAAGAAAACCATAATTTACCTTCTGAAGTTAGTTCGTGCACCATTCTTTTTAACTTGTTGTAGCATTTGGAACCAAAGATTGAATACATTTGCTGCAACACCTAGCTTTTGCAATATGTTGAGTGATAATGATGCATTATAGTAAAGAGCATCAGAAATCTGCAAAAGAATTTCGACAAAACCATCAGGTCAATTTATACCAAGCCAACAATTATCTCAAGAAAAGTACCTAATGAGAGTTGAAAGAAAATCTGCAACTTTAAACACGATGAATAAAACAAGCAGGGTGCTTAAACATTAAGAGATTCACATGCTCTGTACCTAAATCCTAATAACTAAGACCTTCAAGTAGATATTATTTTAATTTTATATGAAAAAAGCTAAAAGAATAACAGGCGCAAAAATACAAACCAAAGCATGTCATACAAACAAATATCATTTATTATTAAATTGGTTACTGAAAAGATACCTTCTTTATGCTTAAAGGACCTCAACTAACACTAAGGATCAATAAAATTCCCCATGTCCACATAGTATTCAAATATTATACCATTCATGATTCAACATCCCACAATAGAACGGAATCTCATAAGATACCAAGTTCGAAACAAGATAGAAACAAGAGATTTCTAACTCCACTATTCATGGTTAAATTCAATTATCTTGAATAGTTTGCCAATACTTGAATATGAATAACCAAGAAGCAAGCCTGACAATTGAAATGAAATGTCATTGCCAAAAAAAGCTTATTCACTACAGTACATTGGCCTAACTCATCAATCCTTACCACTTGCATTAGAAGACACTTCAAGTACGCCTTCTCAGTTCGTTGTAGGCGTTCTATTGTGATTCTGAGATACGGTTCAATCCAGTGATCTACTTGACCTTTGCAGTTTTGAAAGAGAACTTGAATAAGCTTTGGAGCCGGCTCAATGTCGCCATCTTCCATATTCTTGTCAGCCATTATCTATAGTAAAACGGTACGAACTTATCAGATTGGAGACAAGGGAACAAAAATATTTTCAGAAGCCAAGTTACAGTGCTACTTTTTTTACCAAGAAATTGAAATAGTATCACTAAATTATTAACACCTCGCCCAGTAAAGAACCAAAAATGGAAACAAAAAAAAATTAATGCTATCTAAAAAAAATTAATGCTATCTAAAAATGGAAACAAAAAAAAATTAATGCTATCTAAAAAAAATTAATGCGATCTAATAATAGGAGTAAAGAAACTCACTGATGAAATCATGTTCCAAAGACTTTGCTGGTAATCAGGAGATTTGCAGGTGAGGAAATAAGCAGTCCCCCTGGATACGAAGTTGTCCAATGGGACAAGTATATCTGTGAATAAAAGGACATCAGAATCAACCATCTTGTATCCATGGTTACTTAGTGTTACATTCATTTCATATATCTACACGCTAGTCACTAACAGTCATAAACTACCACCATAAATAACTGTGTCAAATAAATATTGACATGACACTACACACTATGACCTATCGCAAGTAGGCTATAAGTTTATAACCCTTAAAAGTTATAAAATGCAACAGCATTAGTATTACAACTATAACTAGATTTGATTTTTTTTTTTTTTAACTAGACTTGATGTAATTAGTGCTAGGTTGACTATGTATGGATGGAGCAACGTCATACTCATTCCAATTGACCTACATGCTTCCTCTAGCAGCCATTTTTCTCCATTATCTACATCTAATTCTAGTCATCTACGACACTTATCAATCAGGTGCAGCTAAGGCTACCAAACCACTAGGGCCTTACTAGCTGATTCTGATTCACATCATGCATGCAACCAGCAAGTAGTTACAACCCTCATGTCTATTTTTCTTATTTAATAATAACCAAACTTTAATTGTAAAAAAGAATGAAAGCACAAATCAAAACAAAGGGACATACAAAAATACAATCCAAGTTAACAAGGGAGACCGCTTATACAAAAGGTTTCCAATCTAGTAAAATAACACCTAGAGTATAACCCTTATGAGCGTTGCCTACAACTTTGCTATACATCAAGAGTCATTGCACTTTTTTCATGCAATTTTCCAGAATTTGTTTGAAAAGGAATTAGACGACTAGACTACATCAGAAAGAAGTACGGGTCCTATGCCCAAAGCAGAAAAACATTTTTATTTTCTTGATAAATGTGAGGTCTAGACAAACTTATGTGAATTTCGACTATTCTCACGAGTCAACCCGTCTAACCCTACAACATTTAGATGTTAAGGAAACCGGTAGGAAATTAATTCCTGGCCGCCTAACCCAACAACATTTAGATGTTAAGGAAACCGGTAGGAAATTAATTCCTGACCACCATGTTTTAAAAGGCTATTGAGGCTAACGACTTGGGACTCGCCTCAAGGCGAGGTTCCAACTTTTAGCCTCGAGTCTTACGCCTTTGTTGGATCATAAGAGGCTTATGTCTCACATAGGAGAGGCTTACACCTCGATGCTAATGCACTGAGGCTTAAAACCCTATGCCTAGTAGAATAACTAGAAGAATAGTATTACTATTTTTATTCTTATAATATAAGGGCTTGAACCATAACAATATAGATTTTCTCTTATGTATTCTTTTGTTAGAAAGATACAATTATTTCAGAATCGTCAATTTAATTTTGATCATTTGTTGGCTTATTTTTTTCTAGCATCTCCTTTTGGAGTTCTTTGTTGTATTCACTATAGGTACTTGGAGAATTCACTTATGTTTCATTCATCAATGAAATTGTTTCTTATTTAAAAAAAAACTCAATCCTAGTAGTGTTGGTGTTATAATTTATGTATTTTTACGTAAGTATTATATTTTACCATATATGTTTACACAAGTTTAGATTTTTTATAATATTTTTAATTAAAATTGAGGCTTATGCCTCATACTGCCTCGAGGCTTACGCCTCGCCTCGTCAAGAGAAAAAGTCTCGAGGCCACCTTTAGCTTTTTAAAACATTGCTTGGCCACCATAGATTGAAACCATATCCAAGAGCCTCTTTGACCACTAGGCCACCCATGATGGTTGAAGCACAAAGTAAAAAATTTGATGTGTTTAGAAGCTTTTTGGTTTACCCAGAGAGCACAAAAATAATATTGCCAAAAAAGTACAAGTTTCTACAAAGACAACATACTTGGAAAAAAGTCAATGGCCCAGTCTGCCAATGCGTCCATCATCAGTGGCCAAAGACTCCACATATTCACAGATATGGTTGGGGAGAAGAATGTCATGAATGAAACAATTTCCAAGACCTCTTCAAATACCTCTGCAATTAGCATCCAAAGATTGAATGAGTAATTAAAGTTTTAAAAGGGAAAAGGAACCAACACCTATTGCAATTATTGGAACTAATTTCTAAGTTCCTATTATTAGAGGTTTGTAAGCATGGACTATAAAAATTAACTTTCTGATTGATATATGAAATACAAGTTTCTTCTCAAGAAAAGAAAAGAATGAAAATTGACTTGCCAGATACTTTCTAGTCTTTTTTAAACAATGGCAAGAAGATCAAAGAAACAATTAGAAAGCACGGGAGCCATCCCACAAGAGTAAGGAACAGAAGCAAGAGAAGTATATTTAGAATGATGCAAACCTTGGCCGTCAGTAGTCAACATTCTTTGCATTATTGGGAGCAATGTTGGCTCAATTTCTACAAAAAGTTGAGGAATTCTGCTCACTGATTCAAGAATCGTGCTAATTGCACGCAAACAACCAACTGCAGCCAGAGCACCAGGATCATCAGCTTCATCATCTGCTTCTGCAGTACTCATACACCTCCAGAAAGCCGCAGCCTGGATCCAATTTAAGTCAGCTCCGAGCCTTCAAAAAAAATATACAGATCTATTTCTGTACTGAAATTAGAATTGAAAATACCAAATTGTGACATAATCCAAGTGCATAAGGAGCCATTTCCTCCCCAAACTTATCAACTATAGTCTCCAGAGTAAATACAAGGTCTTCATTTTCAACCTCATTCATAAGTTTAAAAAATTCTGAAAAGAAAAACGACCTCAATCACAAAATAAGCAAAATAATGACTATTTATGAGCATGATATGTTCATCAACTAACCATCAAGAAGTTGTGGAAGGATAGGACGAATTTCATTCAAATCTGCAAATTAAACGAAACTCAATTCCGTCAGTAACTGATATTCAAACAAGCATTTAGACCAAAAATGAATTATAAACAACCAGCATGAACTATGCTTAGTGGTAGGCATTCCTACTCCCTCTAGAGAGTTGAAATTAAAATCTGCACATATCTATCTGTGATGGGAAATTCTCAAGAATATATCTATATAAAAAAAAGTATTAACCTCTGCAAGCTTCAACAAAAGATCGCAATGCAAAAACTGAATCAATGCGAACAGGGAGTTCAGGGTCTCGCATCCCAGCAACAACACTATGCAAGGCCTTTCGGAAATTGTTCTGGTCAGCAAAATTGATATGAGCATATTGTCCTGCAACCCATGCTGCCTGTAGTAATTAAACCAAAGGAATAAAATAATGTAAATTTGAAGTAAATGCTATAATTCATCAAACCCAACATTGTAGTATGTTTTCACGAAAAGCACAATTATAACCTCACCACTTTGATTTCTCAGTGGCAGAGTTTGGGGCTTTTGTACTATTTCAAACATCAATGAAAATTTTGTTTCCTAGAAAAAATATCATGTGTAGGAAGAAAAGGTGATTTTGAATCACATGCAAAAGTTATTATACACTTGCCGCATCGCTTTGCTTTTCTTTTAAGGTTGTTAAAGAACACATATCCATCCATTATGATAAGATTATAAATTATAAAGAAAAATGGATGCCAAACGCTTGTGCAGTAGCCCTAATATGCTAAACAAGGATTGTAGTTGTAGTTCTAGTTCTAGTCTCCAGTCTCCGGTCTCTAGATGGTTACCCGTTACCATAATTCAGGAATAAAGGCATATGAGTGACAAACATAGAAATGGTTCCGGTTCAAGACCCATCAATCCATAATCCCTCTAATAATTTCTACAAGAGCTTTTGTAATGATTTGTTATCTTTGATTCTTAATGATTAAAACCGCTTTCTCAAATTCTGTTATGTTCCTATTATTGAAGGTTCTGCGTCCTAGAGTTCATTCTTTTGTGCTTTCATTTTTTTTTTATCTGTGAGTGTCTGGTCCAGCTTACGTGCAGCTTGACTATTCTCATGAGACATACTTCCTGACCTACAACATTAAGATGTTAAGGAAACTCGTAGGAAATTAATTTCTAGGTAGGTGACTACCATGGATTGAACACACAACCTTTTAGTTTCTTAATGTCCTTTTGACCACCATCTTTTCTGACAAAACTCTTAATGAAGGAAATATTAAGGAATCAATCACCTACCTAGCCATGATGTGGGCTCATACTATTGCTACCTTTAAAGACTATTGTTTTGTGAGTTTCATTAATCATTGGAAAAGTTTTTGTAATCATTGATCGTACTTTGTATCTCATCATTTTCATTTATCAATGAAAGTCTTTGTTTCCTATAAAAAAAAATGTGTTTTCACCACTAGGACTAGGCTACTAAGGGTGGTTTTTTGTGCTTCTGTTTATCATAATAAAACTAGTTTTTTTTTAGAAAAATAATAAATAAATAGGGAAGGTGCATATAAAAGCAACAAGTCTTGTGCATGAATAGGAAGTTCAAATAAAAGAAGCAACTGCATGGCCCAGCATACTTCCATAAAATCTTCTGGTGCAAACCCAGAGAAGTAACCACCCGAATTTCCAGAATTTGAATATACTAGGTTATAAGTCATTAAGGTAGACCAATATTTTTTCACAGTTGTTATGTTCAAATTAAACATTATTAAATTAATAATAACAGTTGATGACGAGAACAACAGTGAAGTTTATCAGACCTTAGCTCTGAGATGCCCAACAGGACTGCTGAATTCAGGAAAAACATGTTGAACTAACATTCGCTCAAGTTCCGACTTGTAGGGTTCTGCTTGTTTCAATTTGTCACAGAGTGCTCCAATGGCAAGAAGAGCCCCATCTTTCTGTCTATAGGGCTTAAATTCAACAGTTGCTTCATCGTACCTAGACATTATATTACACATTGTATCATATTTTATGGATATGGTATCAACAATTGACACCAAATCTATATACATAGCTATTGAAATTTGAAAATGATACCATTGGCATCAATTCTATATACATACCTATTGAAAATTCCAACGATGTATTGGATAAATTTTTGAAGGTTTTCTTTCCCACGCTTCCTAACCAGCTCACTGACAAAATCCATAGAAGCAGTCCTTGGACTATATAAATCCTCGATAATATCTACAAAATATGCGCATAGCAATAAAATATGAGCAATGTATTCATCAGTTCAATCGTTAAAGAATTAAATCCATTTATAAGTGTTCCGTACCATAACCCTTCCGGACATATTCATGAGGATCCTCATCCCACAGCTTCTGGTCATTGTCATTGAAGCACATAAGGGGGAAAATTATTTCAAAAAGCAGAGCATCCAGCCGAGGTTGCAACAAAGAATACATACTATTCTTTGAGATGCTGGAACAAAAAAAATCGTCAGAACCAAGGGGTAAAAATATATTCATAATATCAACTAATAAACATAGATGATAAAAATTTAACTTTCTCCCCATTTTAGAATGAAGCCACTTTCTACTTCAAATATTAATATCCAACAACTAATTTTCTTCCAAAGTTGAACAGGAAAGCTTGAGCTTCAATTAAAACAACTTCTTAAGCAGTGACAACTAAATAAAAGCGCCATATCCTTGTTATTTTACACAAAAACTTCACTAACAAACTGTTCACATGTCAGTTCTATCAACTGAGCACACACATATAAAAAATATATCAACTGATAGTTCTTCGTCCCAAGAATTTACAAAATCAGAGAAAGAAAGGGAAAATAGCATGCATGCATGAGGACAGAATACTTCGTATGGAATTGGAAGAAGACTATAGAAGTTAGACCACCTATTGCTTAGATATTGAAGAATGAGATTGATAACTCGATCTGGCAAATAACCACCAGCACGTATCACATTCAACAAATTTAAGTGACAATCCATGACCTTCCCTGCATAGTTCTTCTGAAATGCCTGAGCAAAAGCTTTACTCTCTGGGTTCTTAAGTTTCAAATCTCCAAACCTATAAATTTGGTATTAGTAGCAAGAATAAACCAGAGAAAGAGAAAATGGAGAGGGAAAAGAACTCCATGCTACAAAACACCTTAAATATAGACAAATTGCTATGAATATTTAATATTAATTTTTACCGGGTGTACAGCCGATTCAAGATATGAACAGTCCACTTCTTCACTTTCCACCACCCCCAGGATTTTCTAAGTTCAGGATCTGCAGGCTGGCCTTCCAAGGGAACTGGCCTCTCCAGTATATTTAAGAATAGCATCATCCAAGCATTGAACACATGCGGATCGAAAAGATGTTTTGGAATCTCCATCTAAAACATGTGCACAATATTTTTTAAAACATCTAGTATTGAAGGAATATATCATATCAATATTCTCAGTGGAAATGCTTCTATACACATTATTACAGTAGTACACATGCACATGAAAATTATCATTATAGTTAATGAAGCTCTCCAACGTTTGTCTGATCCAGAAAAATTACTTCAAAAATCAAAACAGCTTGAAGGACACACAAAAAATGCAAATGAAGGGAGCCCCTCCTAACATGTAAAATCAAACAAAATTTTGTTCAATTCATTTTCAGAGGTTAGGATTGTAACATCTTCACGTGAACACTTACA
This sequence comes from Sechiopsis laciniata, assembly GCA_037833695.1. Lineage (NCBI taxonomy): Eukaryota > Viridiplantae > Streptophyta > Magnoliopsida > Cucurbitales > Cucurbitaceae > Sechiopsis > Sechiopsis laciniata. The sequence goes on along the minus strand of JBBMKA010000015.1, from coordinate 2,883,692 downwards.
TATATGGATGACCAAAATATTTTACAAATAAACTTGATCAATTCCGCTACTTCCAAAGAAGGGTTACCAATCTGGGCAAGTCTGCTAAATATATTGAGTAGAAGAGGGAACGTTTCATCAACAATTCGATAAACAGGATTCCTCTCTTCATCTGATTTAAACCTGTCAACGACAAATAAGAAGTTAAACCATTTGTAAATTACTTAGTATGCACGACGACAAGTCAACTGAGCAAATTAAGAAAATAATAACAACCACGACCAGATACAATAAATGTTTGTACATTTATTCTTTTTTTCATTTACATTTATTCCTTTTTTCTCTGTTTAGGTGGGTGGGTGTGCGCGTGTCGGGGTGGGTATTAGTCTGTAGGGGACGGTATGGAGCAGAAACTGGAATCAAAACAGGCCAAACAGGCCAAAATCAATCAACAAAAAATATAATAGACTCACTCATATTTTCTAGCAATAATTCGCAACACAAATAAAGCCCCATAAACGTTCGATGCTTGTAAACTTTCCTTCACCCATTCAAGAAGACCTGGCCACTGCTCCGGATAATCGGCATGAACGATTGTCTTTAAGCACTCCCCAAGCTGCACTCTGCACATCCGCAATGGTGAAGTAACAGAGAGAATTAAGATCCACACATGCCATAGTCAATGACTTTTGCAAGCTACTTAATCTAAAAAGGGTGGTTCATAGAACAAGACTTATAAAAACTTCCATAACATCAAAATATTCAAAAAAGGGAATCTTCAATCTACTGTCCTCCATCATACGTAAATAGACACTAACCTCAATAACGATGGAACTTGCGACAAGAATGGAAGAATGTTCTTCCGGACAGCATCTTTATCACTCTCAGAAACCTTCTGTTGCTCATCTGCATCAACCCAGCAAGAAGAATCAAGCCACCAAAACCAGCCAACAATTCGAATAACAATTCAACAAACCCATCTAGTACCTGGATCAACAGGCGACCAGTTCTTAGCAATGTAATTCTTGAAATGAATGCTAGCAACTTGACGAACAGCCAAGTCACAATTATTATCCACAATGATCTGTAGCATCCTCACCAAATGTTGAGGGGTATGCTGAATCTGCAGACACAAATAAGGCGAACGCCATCAAAACACTCCATTAAAGAACAAAAAGAACCAATCAAACCACAAATTCAACTAAACTTAAAAAACAATCAAACCCAATTGCAAGAAGTAAAGAAACCCAACAATCAAAACAATCAAATTCAATCCCAATCAAACCACAACTTCAACTAAACTTCAAAAATAATCACAACCCAATTTCAAGAAGTAAACAAAGACCAAACCCCACAATAAAAACAATCAAAATTCCCACAAATCCAATCCCAATCAAACCACAACTTCAACTAAACTCCAAAAACAATCACAACCCAATTGCAAGAAGTAAACAAACACAAAACCCAACAATCAAAACAATCAAAATTCCCACAAATCCAATCCCAATCAAACCACACTTCAACTAAATTTTAAAAAAAAATCACAACCCAATTGCAAGAAGTAAACAAACACAAAACCCAACAACAAAAACAATCAAAATTCCCACAAATCCAATCCCAATCAATCGAAAACAAGCAATGATCAAGCACCTGAGACAGAGTCTGCTCAGCAGCCTTCCTTTCATCTTGATTGTGGCTAAGAGCAGCTTGAAGAACAACGGCCAAACTGGGAAGATCCATATCGGTTCAAAGAACAAAGATTAGAAGAAACAAAACAAAACCCAGATCAAAATAAGTCCTCGCAAGTGAATTGAAACAATCGAGAATTGCCAATTCGAAAACGGCAATCCTCGCCCAGAAACGGCCCCTCCTGAAGGGAATTGGCGACAGGAACCAGCGAAAAATAATGCAACAGGAGAGGATGAAGAGGAAGAGACCGGCGAAGAGAGTGTTTGAGATTTATTTAAAGTATTTAGGGTTTACGGTTGTTTAACCACTACTCACTATTCTATGTCTATGTATTATAAACATGGTTTATTTTTGTATTTCTTCTTATTAGTAAATTAACTATTTATTTTTCAATAATTGGGTTTCGAGCTTTGTATTTGTACCTATTTCAAGATTCTGATAGAGAGACAACAAATTTGTTACGATTAAACTCACTCGTAGAATCTAGGACATTCTTTTTTTTGAGAAAAAAATGGGGGAGGGAACCAACAAATCTCACGTAGGAGGCACAACTACTCGAATTAGTGATAGTAGAATTTAACTAGATTAATACCAAACAAGTTAAACAACTACGCCACCGACCAATTCGGTGAATATTATAATAATAAGGTGCACTAGGAGTATCTGTTAAATTATTGTAGACTGTGAATTTGTTCTAAATTATAATTTATAAATTAATTGTATTTGTTGTGTGTGAGAGGTTATGTATGATAAACTATGTTTAAGGTGAATATTATAATAATAAGGATTATGATAAATAATGTTTGAAGTAAAAATTATAATAATAAAGATTATGATAAACGGTGTTTAAGATGCATGTTATTATAATAGAAATTATAATATATAATGAGGTTTGATGTGCATGTTATTATTCTCAATATTTGGATGTTGTAGGGTCCAATTTGGCAATCCCCAATGGGTCGAGCCTTGTAGTTGTTAACTGGGTAGCTTCCCTATTAGTTGCTGGAAGTTGGATAACGATGTCGCTTTCTCTCCCTTTTTCTAACAAATGAGGAATTCGATGGATTGTTTGTTATTGAAGAGAAAGTCCTAAGCTTTTTGGTTGGAAAGTAGGTTTAATAACTTATTTGTTAAGCTCTTGGCTGTGAGGGAGGGCTCAAGTCCCTCCCTCACAGCCAAACCCTATGTTGTTGATGTTTCTCTAGATTTGTGTGAGTTCAACAATATTATTGTTGTTATTCAGGTTTGGCTGCTAATATTGGATATGCCAGATTTTCTCATTGTAATAAATGGTTTAGTCGAGCAGTTTTTTTCTTTTTCCTTTTGTTGAGTCTCTTCTTCCTCCTTTGTGGAGGAGAGTGACTCTTTAGAGGGAAAATCTCTCCCTAACATTATTTCCTTCGTGGTAGAGGTTGATTGTATGTGCTTGGTTGGAGTTTGAATGAATTGCTTAAAAAAAATTGAAAGTTAAAAGATTAAAATAGAACAAACTTAAAAATACATATACTTAAATTTTATATTTAGAAGTCTAAGAACCAAAATAAAACAAATTCAAAAAATAAAAAATGGTATTTTAACCTAAAACTTTAAAAAAAATAAAGAAATTTGCCTTAAGCAAACTCAAAATTTAGATAATTTCACCAACCAACCATAAAAACTAGATTTTTTTTTCTTCTTTCTTTCTAATAAGAGTATACAACATTGTATTTTTAAGATATGTTTTGAAAGCACTAGTTTTATTAGATAGTTGAGTTTTACATGTCTTTTAGAGAAGTACAAAGTATCTTTTTCACCAATTATAAACCATTTCTTCATATGTTTGTTTACTACAAAAGTGTCTTAAAAAGTTATAAAGATTGAAAAAAAAAAAAAAACTACAATTATAAACCATTTCCTCATAAAGACACACATTTCAAAATCTTTATGATGTTTGGTTCTACTTTAAAGTGTCTTTAGAGAAAAGTACAGATACAAGTAATTAAAAAGAGTGTTTGATTATATTTTCTGTTGTTAAATTCAAGACCACATTCCAAAAAAATTTTTATAAAAACATCTAAAGTGCTTTTTAAGTAATAGTTATCACCCATATCGAGCACACATTTTTTATTTTTAAATTTAAAAGTAATTATTGATAATAAGATCTATGTGATTTTAAACAGAATTTTTAATTTGTCATGAGCATTTAATATCTGAAATAAGGTACTCTGTTATTAAGTGATTTTTGTAAAATAAAATAGTAAAATATTACCAATAAAATGGTAATACCAAATATGAAATCTAGATTGTAAAATTTAAGCAATTATTATCATTGACAATTTCCAATTAAAATTACTAAAATAAATTTGTGAGCATTATCTTCCATGTTTTTTTTTTTTGAGAAAATTATCTTCCATGTTTAACATTGTTTATTCTAGCCATAGAAAATTGATGTATGAAATAGACACTTCTTTTACTAAATTATATACAGGTTGACTATGTCTAGAAGTTATGGGTAGACTAATTCTCTTGTTCAATATTCTATTTTATTATCTTTTCAAATATCCGTATTGCCTTAATTTTTAAAATAGTAGTTTGTTTTCTTAGTAGACTTTTTAAATTGCATATCAGAGCAACAGTTCAATAATATCAATGTGTTCTCATAGTTAAGATGTTATTAATTTAAATTCTCTTATTATGGTTGATTTTTTCTTTTAAGGTAGACTTTTTGATTTACAATAAATTTATGTAGAATGTTAAAAAGAAATTTAATTAGCAAACAAAAATAATAGTTAACCAATATAAGTATGCCTATAAACCAAGAGGTCATGAGTTCATATCTTTCATTCTAAATATTGTAGGGTATGTCCATGAAAATAGTCGAAGTGATGTAAGCTAAACTAATTAACACACACGTTGTTATAAGAGAAAAATCTTACTCTTAATTATATCAATTGTTATTATTCGTTGAACTAAAAATAATTATGGTACCTTTTTGGAGTTTGCATTTGGATGATTTATTTTTTATACTATTGAAGATGTTATGATTAAATTCATACCTTAAATCTTACAATAATTAAACCTAGCTTGATTTTGTTCAAAAACAAATTTTCCACGAGTTACTCCAAATCCACTATAATAAAAAAGTTATAGGTCATTAATATAGGAGATTAAGAGTAAAAGTTGCTTCAACAAGTTGGGCCTGAAGATAAAGTTTGACACTTCCTACAGTAAAATCAAGATAGGTATAATTATCACAAGGTTTTTTAACATATGAAACTAATCATAATAGTTTTTATTTTATATTTGTGAATGTCTTGATTAGTTTGCGCACACATTAACTACTGATACGAAATATATTGTCTAACACTACAATATTTAAATGTCAAGAAAACCCGCATAAAATTAATCACTAGATAGATGGTCATCATAGATTGAACTTATCACTTCTTAGTTTCCCAAGACTTTGACCACTAGACTACTCCATCATGAATATTGCCTTCATAATAGTTTCAATAGCGCAAAAAAACATTTAATGTTATTATTTGTGAAGTAAAAAACAAGTGGACCCATAATGGGCCCACCATCACTTTTCCATCCAATTTACCTTACTGCCGTCAAAGGCAATTATAAATTGCAATTTGCAATTTTGTGTGCCGTCAGAGTGTGAGAGCAACCGCAAGCAA
>JBBMKA010000015.1:2848234-2869286 GCA_037833695.1 Sechiopsis laciniata | reverse complement strand
AATTTTGAAGAAATGTCTAAAAAAATATAAATTAGTATTAATTAAAAAGAAAGTGACTTGTGACTCAAAAAAAAAAAGTGACTTCACATAAATTTCAGATTTTGTATGTTAAACCATTAATTAACCTCAAAGTTAAAGTTATAAATATGATGAATTTAATTATAAAAACGTTTTCAACAATTTTTTAGGGTTGGATAGTAGGAATCTATAGCCTCTAACTTGAAAATGCATGTTACCTAATCCACTTTGGCTTACATCAATACTTCAACATTTAAGAATTGAAGAATGAGATAATGATCATCAAACTCTCATATATAAAATAATGTTGCGATATGCATTTAAAATAATCGGGAGTGATCTTGATTTCCATTACTATTAAATAATAAAAAATTTATCCACAATTTTCATTCACAATTGATGGTAGTGATGGTTCTCCCGTTTGATAATCGTTTGATTTTTAAAATTTAAATTTATTCTTACTCAAGTTTCTTACAACGTATTCTATCTTTTCTATAATATATCCATCTTCCTTTAAAAAAATATGTGAATGCTAATAAAATTTCAAAAATAAAAATAAATTTTTGGAAACTACTTTTTTTGTTTTTAAATTTTGGTTTGATTTCTAAAAAAATATAAGTAAAACGTAGATATCGAAGTAAGAAAAAATATTTGGTAAGGTAATTGTTGTAAAATAGTTGGTAAGATAATTGTTGTAAACTTAAATTTCAAAAATAAAAAATAAAAAACAAAAAATTATCAAATGAGATCTTAACAATTCCTCCAATCATAATTATTGGTGAACTAAAAAAATTTGACACATTTTCATCTAATAAATAATAATCAAATCACATTTTATCTAAGAGAAATATTTGAAGTTAATATATTATTTTCATACTTAAACTTTGTCCCCACACACACACACACATATATATATATATATAAATCTTAAAATTCACCCCTAAAATAAATTTAGAGTTAATATTAATTTAAACTTAATTTAATTTTAAAAAATGTAAACATATATTTTTAAAATTTTATAGAGAAAGAATAATTTTTTTGACAAACAAAAAATCACTATAAAAATCAATTTTAAACTTTTTGTTTATTTATTATTTTTTTAGTACAAATTGGAGGAGGGAGACCACAAGCCCTACATAGAAGCCACTACTTTTCTTTAGAATTAAATATCGATTTCTATAATTGGACCTATGACTATGATGTTGAGCCAATGTTAAACCTTTTTTTTTTTTAGTACAAACAATAAAATGAGATATTTAAAAATTTTGAACCTAAAATAAAATAAAATTTAAAGTGTAGAAATTAAAATAGAACAGATATAGAAGAAAATTGAAAGGAGTGGAAATGGTTTTTAAACCAAATATTTTAATAACATATTATCTTGTTCATTGTTGTGTGGTTTAGCCTTTTGAAATTAAATAATTGGTAAACATATTTTGAGATCAAACCACCATAAAATTCCACTTGCAAATACAAACAAAGAAAACCCACTTACACATTTTTGCCTTATCATTATTTCTTTTGCTTTTGATCGATAGTCTTTCATGTTCTTTTTTTTGGCCAATACCTTTATTACATTTTTTTTCAAAACACCTTTATTACAATTTCTAATTAAAACAAAAAGTGAATTCCATATCCACCATTATTGCCTTCACGGTGGCAAACCTTATAAGGCATTGTTGCCCACTCAAATTTTCCATAGCTGATAAATTTAGGGCCACAAATATATTATTGCTCTGAATAAATGGAAGACAATTATTGATTTTTAAAATTGAATTTGTAATCATGGTGTTAAATTCAATTATCATCAAATAATAAAATCAACAGGTCACTAACCCTTTCATTTTTACTAAATTCTAAAAATCAAAATAGTTATTTGAATTTTTTTTATTTTTTTTTTAGTTTTTAAAGTAAAATATAGATATCAAAGTAATTAAAAAAAAAAACTATAGATTAGAGTGGTTTTTTTTCTTTTTCTTTTTCTTTTTTTTTTTAATTCAATCAAATGGGAATCTATAACCAACTACTCATTATATGACTAGTCACGAGAGTACTGCTCTTTTTTGCAACTATAAATTAGAGCAATAATTGTAGGCTAAATTTAATGGAGCAAAACTTACCAATTTGTTAGTAAATACGATGTCCATACTTACCAACACATAAGTCACATATTTTTATTTATTTATCTTTAAAAAAGGTTAAATCAATTTTTTCATCAAACTTTTTTTTTTTATTAATAAAAAATATGTAGTTCATGTATTGATAAGTATGAACATCATACTTACCAACAAGTAGATAAATTTTGCTCAATTTAATATAGATTAGAGTAATGTAATTAGTTGTAGGTTAAATTTTCAAAAGTAAATTTTGTCGTTTTTTTCAATAAATCTTAAATTTAATCATTGGTTAGTTTGGAGTTAATTTGGAATGAAGTTCGGTTAAATGATTATCATAATTTAAATTAAAAAATAATAATAATAACTTAGATGGGAGAAATCTTTCCAAAATTTATCGAGGAAATATTAATAGTGATTAATTTCTTCTTAAAAAAATTAGCTGAACTATTAGAGTGTAAACACTATTTTTAAAACGGAATGGGTTGGTGGCGCAGTTGATTATCTTGTTTGGTATTAATCTATTTCAATTCTACAGTTTCTCAACCAACTTATACTAAAAAAAAAAAAAAAATCTAATTTTTAAATTGAATAAAAAAAAGCTTCGAATTTTGTCCTTTGTTTCAAAACATCCGTATTCTTTCAAAAATGGCAAGGTTATCTTTGACCATCCTAAATTAAACATTTCAAAATTACACTTGAAGTAGAAAACCCTTTTATATAATGTTGGTTGAAGAGTTGACCCATTCAAAAATGTTTTTCTTTTAAATTCACATTAATTCTTAGTCCAACATTCTAATCATTTTTTACTCTAAAAATAGTTTAAAATATATGATTATATTACAATACTTTTGAATTAATAATGTTAATAATTTTCAAACATAGGCAATGTTTATATGTATGTGTGTATTATTTAGTGTATAAGAATTAACTTAAGTTTGAACCTCTCAAAGTATATACTACAAAATAGAACCAAAATGATGGGGAAAAAAAATCTATAATGATGAAAATGGGTAGAAAAGTTAGAAAATGATAATAGAGCAATAAACCTATATCTCTTTATTACCACCATATATTTCAAACTTTTTAGAAACAAATTCTATTGTGTGTTTTTCAAACCTTTTTCCCTTAGACCATAAAGAAACAGATATAGAAAATAAGGGCAGGTCTCTATTTTTTTTTTCTCAACAATTGTCATTGTGAGCTTTTTAGTGACTTTGATAGGTTGTTTGCTTGGAGAGAGCTTATTCATGATCCAATATTTAAATAATGCATGCCACACATACCTCAAAACTTTGTGTATAGTTTTCAAAGATTTGCATGATATTAACATTATAATTAAATTACAACCACAATATATATGCATGGATGATATGTAGATAAGTTCAAGGACAAAGTTAATAATTCAATGGAAAAAAGCCAAAAGAACCAACCATAACCAACCCATTTATCTTGATTTAGACACTAACTCTGAAAAATTAAGTTAAATTATAAGTTTAGTATCACAAATTTTTATGCCCGGGTCTATTTTGTCTTTAAACTTCAAATATTGTTTAATAAGCTCCACAAGTTTAAAAGTATAGAGATTCACTAGATAATTTTTAAAATTATGGACCAAATAAACACAAATCTAAAATTTCAAAAAATTAGGAATCTATATACACTTTTTTAATGTTTAGGAACCAAATAGATATAAAACAAACTTCAAAAAAAATAAAATAAAATAATGACTGACCTTGTAATGTAACAAAAGATTGATCTAATAAATATTCTTATACTTTACTAATCTTTGTATAGAGACTGATTACAGAAACATATAATTCAAGGATATAAAATAGAAATTTATACACTTTTTAAAAGTAGGCTAAATTTCATAATGCTTTTAACTATCCAAATCAAACGCACACAGAAGGTTATCAGCATAAATTATTTGGTCAAAAGATTCCTTATTGATGACTGGCTCATAGCACTAGCTCATTCACTAAATGGATAAAGCACAAAAAAAAGTACAACATTAGGAAAACGATTACGAAAAGATAAAGTTATATATAATCAAACCATTTGGAAAAACATGTATTTACGCTAACAATGGCAGAAAAAGATCCATTAGTTTTAGTAGGCCCTTTGTAATAACCATTCGTTTTACGGAAATGGTAGTTAGTTTCATTGCTTGGTGGTAATCTAATTTTCAATTTTAAAAAACCAAGATAACATATAGATTAAAAAAAAAAAAAAAACAATTAATGAAGTAGTCGTTGTACGCTCAAATTTTAAAAACAAAAATTTGAAAACAACATGATTATCAAACAGACTTTAATTTTTTGTTTTTGTAATTCATGGATCATAGATACACAAATATATGACAATTTTAACCATTGTTCTTGTTCATTAGCCTCTTTTTAAATAAGGTGTAGGAGAAATTCCAATTTTTTTTAAAAATATTTGTTAGTGTCTAGACTAGTTTTTATGCATCTCGAATATATATATTCTAACATAATATATTGTTTTGCTTAATAACATTTGAATGTTAATTAAATTCTAAAAAATTATTTACTAAGTTGGTAGTCAACCTTGAATAGAACTCATAACTTCTTGCGTTCTCATCACCTTATTATTAGGCGGTACGTTGCATAAAAATCTCGAAGTGTTTTAGAAGGATTTTGTGTATACACTTAGCTCCCATAAATTCTCTCTTACATTTGTTTTAATCGGACTACCCTTTGAGACTTAAACTATATAATTTTCTCAAAAAAAAAAAAAAAAAAACTTTAAAAAACTGATCTCATGCATGATTATTAAATTTTCACTTTTGAATGTGGAATGCTCAACATTTTTATTAGATCTAATATTTGTTTGAGTTTAATAAATTTTAATATCATATTAGATAATTTGATCATTAAACTCAAACTTAATTAATAATAAAAAGTATAATCACCTGTCTTATAAATTATTAAAAGATCTCTTCACTTTTTTAACGGAGGACCATCAACACCAACAGCCAAGAGTCGCCTTGGGCAACATTTTAATCAATTTTAGTCTGATTATCGAGTTGAATCCTCTCACTCCACTAATAATTAGATTTAGTGTCCTATATCATTTTTTCTTTTTATTTCATTTTACTTTTTTGTCTTTTTCTAACTACTCAATTCAAATTTCTTCTATATAAAGGGATGCCACTCCAATGAAGTTTCTCATATTCTTTTTATTGTACTATCACTTGTCACCTAGCAAAAGATAAATGATGTGTGTGAATTCCAATATTATGAGTAAGTTGAAGCCCTACATTCTAGTGGTGAGCCTACAATTTGGAATAGCTGGCATATATGTAATATCCATGGCCACTCTTAGCCAAGGCATGAGTCGCTATGTCTTGATCGTGTATCGAAACGTCGTCGCGGCTCTCTTTCTCGCTCCCTTCGCTCTAATCTTTGAAAGGTTTAATCATAAACTTCATAATTCTGATCAAACTTAACCTAACTTCCCCTTTAAACACATATCAATATACTTCCCTTGCAGGAAAAGAAGGCCAAAGATGACACTCCCAGTCGCTTTGCAAATCATGGCCTTGGGATTTCTAGAGTAAGAATATTGATATTAAGAGTTCATATTGGGAAAGATTTAAATACATAATCTTCTAATTATACTCTTAGCTGATTATCATAAATTAAACTAACGTGTGTTAGATTACAATATTTAGGCCGGTTATCGATCAGGGATTCGGTTATTTGGGAATGTCGTACACGTCCGCATCATTTACTTCGGCCATCATGAACGCTGTCCCATCTATTACCTTCATCATTGCAGTCATTTTTCGGTAATTATTTGTTGAATTGTTTGGTTTGAGATTGAATTTTATAGCCTTATAAGTTTTGATTTTTTTTTATTATTATTTTTTTTAATGGTTTAGAATGGAGCGTTTAAATATAAATGAAGTACGAGGGGTAGCGAAGGTAATTGGAACTTTGGTGACATTTGGCGGAGCTTTGGTAATGACACTTTACAAAGGCCCAATTCTGGATTTCTTTTGGACTCGAAAATCCAACCACCACGTTAGCAGCGGCGCCGCCGCAGCCAATCGGCACTGGGCCGCCGGAACTTTGTTCATCCTTCTCGCTTGCGTGGCTTGGTCTTGTTTCTACGTATTACAAGTAAAACTACTTTCTATCCTTTAATATACCATTTCAATTGGCCACTTTTTCATGATAATGGAGTCACTATATAATATAGCGGACAATTTTTAGATAAACTCTATTGTTTGTAACTAAATGACTATTTGTAGGGTTGGATCCACAAAAGAAAAAAAATATCAACTTCTATATTAACAAAAATATAAATTCCAAATTTGAGCCATCGATATTAATATATATATATATATATATATATATATATAAGTTCAATTATTTGGTAGAAGAAGATTTTTTTTTTTTATTATTATTATTATTTTTTTTTTGAATATGGGAGAAGAATATTTAAACTTATAACATTTTAGTCATGGGAATACATTCTTGCGGTTGAGCTACTATTCTAGTTGGTTATTAAAATATGAATATGATATATTTATATACAAAAATGATAATTTTAAGAATTGAGAACCAACTGGTGTAGATTTTCAGGTTGGTCACTTTTCCAACCCAACTCAATTCAACTCTTAAATTGTTTGGTTGGGTTGGATCATCGGGTTCATTAATTGTAATTATAAATATATTTTATCAAATTAGTCATAGACTATACATAAATAAAATATAATTTTCAATCATTATCATATGAAGATAATAAAATGAATATAAATACTAAATATGCAAAAATATCGGACTAAATGTCCTGTCTAAGCCAAGGAAGTTACTCTTGTAGACATGAAAGCGTAAGAACTCACCCTTGAATAAAAAAAAAAAAAGAGGGGGTAGGTGCCAACAATGTAGATACCCTCACAACTGAGGACTCATGAATGCAGTTGAAAATCACCCACCATTTAATTCTACAATCATGGTTTATATAGAAGATCCAAACTATAGAACATAAAACAAATAGATAATTAAAACAACAAAAATATATGACATAATTCGACTTACATAAAACAAATAGATAATTAAAACTAACAAAAATAGATGACATAATTTGACTATATATTTTTCTCATGATATATAGATAATAAATACTTTAAAAAAAATTAAAGAGTATTAAAAAATAAAAAGTCTACAATAATAATTAAATAAAATAAATATATGCATATATAATTATGCTATAGGTAAAAAAAAATTAAACTAAATAATCAATTCGAGTTGGTCGGGTTGGCTCGAGTTAATTTTATGTCAATTCTCGACCCAACATAACGCATAAAAATTTTATAATTTTGAACTCAATCTAATTCAAAAATATATTTAACTTAATCCAATTCGTCCAACCTTATACATTACCTCAACCTAACCCAACCCAACTCTATATTTTCGGGTTGGATTAGATTGGGTTCTCGGGTTATATTACTATTCTTTTTTTTCTTTAAGATTCAACTCATAGGCTCATAAATATATTTTTTAAAAAAAACATGATAGTATACTTTAACCTATTACATAACTTATTAGTGCATACATTTTTTTAGAAGGTTTGCAAGTAGTTAAGAACTCATCTTATTAATTTATCTTATATACACACACATAATATATGTATAATATTCTTACTTCGGGTTGAGTTGGGTTGAACGAGCCAAAAATTAACCAACCCGAGAATCAACCCAACCCAATAAAAACTATAAAATCGTAACCCAATCGAACTCCAAAAAATTATAACCCAACCCAACCCTTACGGTTTGGATTTGGTAGTCTGGATTGCTCGGGTTGTCGGTTTTTTTGTACACCCCTAACATATACATTGAGAGAAGAGTAGCTTATTGGATAATTTTGTTCCGGGAGAAATATTAAATTACCTCATCAACTTTTTCCAAATGCTATTTTATGTTCATGTCTTTCATTTAACCTTTCCATTATAAAATGGGAAAGGAGAAAGAGGGAAAAAGAGTCTAATGATCCTAAAGTGAAACTTATTTTCCCAATTGGACCAACTTTATTTTAAAGGTAGATGCATTGCACTATTTTTCTAAGTATTAGTGGGGATATATACCTGCCCATCTTTTATAGGTGTGAAGTCCAAAAACTACTGTAACGAGCTTAAATAATTACTCAAATACAAAAATTCTGCAAATCTAAAATTTTAAAAGAATCGGAAAGTCTGCAAATAATACGGCAGCAGCACACAAACTCAAGGAATAATAAATCAACTTCATTATTATCCGAAAAATTATAATGAATGACATATTTTAACAAAATAATTATAAATGTAATTAAATTTAAAAATATTTGTATTTATAGTCATAAATATAGTTTAATACGGTATTATTAATATTTATTAATACAATATTATTTATGATTAATACAGTATTTTACATTATTAATACATAATTATGTTTAATTAATACATTATTATATGTTATTAATATAGTGTTGTGTATTAATACAATATTATGTATTATTAATATCGTATTATTATGATCTCAAAAAAAATATCATATTATTATTAATTGATTGCATTTTTTTTTTAAAGTAATCATATTTTTAATTATTTTTTAATTTAACTCATCTCTAAGTTTCCTTATTATAATCCAAGTTATTGAATGTTTTATTTTTTTAAGAAATCCAAAATTCAAAACTCTCATCCAACAAAGGCCTAAAATCCATATTAATAAATTAAAATCTCCAACGCAATAAGTTATATACCGTCAAAACCTATATTTACTAAGTCGAATGAACGAGAAGCCTATTAATAAAGAAGAACACCTTCCAATTAATCCTCAAAAATATAAATTTAGATCAAATTTGAATTAGATATAAAGTGGTTGACAGTTTTATACCGTCAAAACCTATATTTACTGACTTTATACCGTGAGAGATAAATTAATGCCCCATTTTTGTTTTTAGTTTTTTAAAATATCAAGCTTAATTATAACATCTAGTTCAATCTATGGTTATTCTCAAAAAAAAAAAAAGAAAAAAAAAGAAGGTTTAATATATGATTTTCTTTATTTTTATATCTATATTTTACCTAAGTTTTTAAAATCAAACTAAAAAATATTGTTCTTTATTTTATTTTATTTTTTTAATTTTTATAAAAGTTGAAGAAAGTTGAAATTTTGGGTAGAAAATTTAAGTAAAAAAAGTTTACATTTCAAAAACTAAATAATTATCAAACGAGACAAATTTTAATGGTGTGAATACTTGCAGTCTGTAACGGTGAAGAAGTATCCAGCGGAGCTGTCGCTTTCTGCATTAATATGCTTGGCTGGTGCAGTTCAAAGCACAGTGATAGCTGTAGCCATAGAGCATCGAGCTAGCGCGTGGGCGGTGGGCTGGGACTCCAGGCTTCTGGCTCCTCTCTATACGGTCTGTTTTTCAACCTTATGTTATATTCTTACAAAACAAAAGTTATCAACTTTTTTAGAAGTGTTGTGTTTAATAAATCTAAGTAATGGTCTTTCCAATACTTATAAAAAAATTATTGAGCTATTAGGCAAAATGTTAGAAGCCTCTCTTTTCTATTTTAAACTTTAATGTTGTGTCCAATGTATCTATGAATATTTTAATGTAAAAAATCAATTAATAGGTGCAAAATTAAAAAATATATATATATAGAAATAAATAAGAGATTTTAAAATTGAAAGACATAAAGCTACAAAAATTGAAATATATATTTATATACTTTTTAATCTTTAATCTTTAAGAACTTTGTTTGACACGAACCCTCAACAACCAAAATTTTAAGTTAGGTTTGATAATTGTTATGATTTTAGATTTCTATTTTTTAAATTTAAACATATAACAACTATTCACCGTATATTTTTTCTTACTTGCATGTCTACGTTTTACTTATATCTTTAAACATCAAACTAAAATTTAGAAATTAAATTAAATATATATACTTCTAAAAATTTATTTTGATTTTTGAAATTTGGTTAACATTCATATAGTTTCTTAAAAAAGAACACATTGTAGAAAGTTTGAGTAAAAATAAGTTTAAATTTTAAAAACTAAATGATTATCAAACGGAGACTTAGAGATCAAACTTATGATTTGACAAAACAAATAAATTAAAGTTAGCTTCAATGTTAATGAATGGTTTTCAATTCATAATGGTCATATATAGTTAAAAATTAATTTTCTAAACCAAAATATAATAAAGTTAGACGGTTGTGTTATAAGAATGATCGAGAAGATCGTAAATCAGGACGAAAAGACTCATGGGTTTAGATAAAGAGATATTATATATTAACAAGTGGTTTTGAATAATGATTTATGTTCAGGGAATAGTTGGGTCAGGAATTGCTTATTACTTCCAAGCTCTGGTGATGAAGACCAGAGGCCCTGTATTTGTGACGGCCTTTAACCCTTTATGTATGGTTGTTGTCACTATAATTTCCTCCATTATTCTCGCCGAGAAAATACATCTTGGAAGGTATTTTTTTTATTACTTTAATTAACCATTTGTCTAACTTTTATTTTTTAGAAACCAAAATAAATGTAAATAAATCAAATCAAATCAAATTCTCAATGTCATAAATCTTATCTCTATGATTTTAAAAATTAATTTTCTATCCCTAAGATAATACCTTGGGACATATATGTAATCTCTATTGTTATCCCATACTCAATCTATTTAAAGTATGTTGTTTTATCAAATCATAAACACGTTAACTTTTTTTTGAAAAATTATTGGTCATGGCAAAAGAAATAATTAGCGACAAATCCATATATATATATATATATATATCTAGTACTATATAGGTTTAATTATATATATGTAAAAAAAAAAAAAAATTATGAAGCCCGCATAAGATATAGAAATAACATGACATGACAACAACTTAGAGAAAAATCTAACCTAAAGTTATGTTTATTTCTTTTTTCCATTTCATATTGTAAAGATCTATTATTTTTTGCTAATTAATTAATTGAATTTCCCCTTTTGCTTTTTTTTTTTTTTTTTTTTTGCAAACACCAGTGTCATTGGAGCCATTATCATCTCACTTGGACTCTATTCAGTTGTTTGGGGCAAAAGCAAAGATTATTCCACCGCCGCCGGCCACCATGATAAGCCTAGCGCTGCCGTGCCGGAGCTCCCTATTACGGTCTCTAAACTCGCCGTTGGACAAGATGCTCATGATCTTCAGCCTTCAAAATGAGAATTTTAAATCTCTTTCTAATTTCCCTATGTTGGGTGAAAGAATGGTTTGAATATCTTACTTTCTGTTGGGTGCAATTGAGTTATGTTTCATTGTTAAAAGTCTTTGATTTCCAAGATTAAAAGAGGGTGCGTATTGGAATATTATAATAATGTCTTTGCACCTAACATGAATGAAATATTAATTAATTGTATCATCATCTTTTGATAAAATGATATGATTTTCAATATATTCTAAATATTGTCTATTGTATGAAAGAATTTATTCATACTTTTCACTTTAAGATTTCAATCTTTCACCCCTACGTATAAAAAGAGAATAGAAAAGGACATAATGTGAATTTCAAGGTCTCGAAATAGAAAATTAAAAAAAAAAAAAAAAAAGAAGAAGAAGAAGTCATTCGGCATTTTTGTTGAGGGCCCCTTGGTGGTCTACAAGACTCCCTAGACAAGTATAGCCTTTTAAAATCTGTATTTTTTATATATATATATGTGAGTGTTTGGACACGTTTAAGTATATCTCGACTATTTTTATGAAACAAAACTCTTATAATATTTTTCTTTTTTTCTTGACATTCGTGACCGTTCGGGCTAATTTGCGCGTATCTCGACTAATGTCACGAGACATATCATATCACTCTACAACATTTAGATATCGAGGAAATTTGTAAGACATTAATTCCTAGATAGGTGGCTACTATAGATTGAACTTATCACCTTAAGCACCTCAAGTCCTTCATTGACCAATTGAGTCACTCCTTGATGGTTAAAACTCTTACAATATTCGATTATCGAGAAAATTTGTAATAAATTTATTTCTAAGTAAGTGTTCATTACATATTAAACTTATAATCTTTTACATTTTTAAGATCATTTTAACCACTAAATCAATTCATGATTATTAATTATTTTAACATTAATTGAAATGTAATGATATATCGACTTTTCATTGACCAAAATTTCTCATCCAACAATATCAATGACATAACATGAGATATTCAATAATATTTATGCTCTAAATGAGAATATTGTCATGTCACTGTGCACTCAGATGTTGGAATATACCAACAAAATAATACCACCTTTTTTGGATAAGAGGAATCTGTAAAGACACTCATTTTTATTTATTACGACATTTTGAGTGAAATAAAAAATAAAGACATGAGAGTTATGTTAAAAGTGGACAATATCATATTAATGTAAAAATCGTCCTTATCAAAGGGTAATATAGCTCTATCGAATCGGTAGTGTACTAATAGAAAAAGAAAAGTTGATCTAGATATAAGCTAGACGAATAGATGACTATTTGAAGCGATGTTTGGTCTCGAGGAGAGGATTGAATCCTCAGGAGCCGAACATCAGAAAACTATTCCAAGAAGATACTTTATTCAAGGAGAGAATTGTTTGAAATATAAATTAGTCTCACATTGGCTAGATAAATGGAAGATCATAAATATATCATCTTTATTTTATGAAACTAAACAAAGCCATGAAGACTAGACAATATCATACTCACATACTCTCTTAGGGGTGTATTTCTTTTTGGTAGAATTAATAGCAGTTGTATTACTCAATTACTCGTTTGAAAATTTTGAGAATTGGTATTAGTATTGTTTGATAGATGGTTAAAATTGTTGTTTAATATCAAATACAAAAATAAATAAATAGTGAGAGAAGTGATTAACCACTCATCTTCTAAAAAAATATTTTTTAAAAAAAAACATAGTGTTACTGAGTCGATTTAAAAGTTTAATGACAAAAATAAGAGAGACCCTAAAAATATCATGATCAATTCCTTTTTTTTTTTTTTTTGAAACAAATGGCTCATTTCGTCGTTATTATCTACAGTACACTTGTACATTAGAACAAACCCAAAATCGAATATGAATTCTCCACCTAATTCCTTATGATTGGGACTTTTTTTTTTTTTTTTTTTTAATCAACTTCTTTATATTTTCCAATCGGAAGAAAGTCTCCTCTCCGGTCACCCCCACAATTTCGCCCTTCAGAGACGCCGTACGCCGCCGATCTATTACGCCGACCAAAAATGGCGATGTGGGTTTTCGGGTACGGGTCTCTCATTTGGAAAACTGGCTTTCCCTTTGACGAAAAGTTACTTGGCTGTGTCAAAGGCTACCGCCGTATCTTCTATCAAGGTCCACATTTCCCCGATTTCTCTCTGTTTTTCGCTTTCTTCTTTGATCTTTTGCCCACATTTCATTTGTGCAACTTTTTTTTTTTTTTTTTTTGTGTTATTAGGAAGTACCGATCATAGAGGAACGCCGGAGTTTCCTGGAAGAACTGTGACATTGGAGCCTGCTGAAGGGGAAGTTTGTGTATGTTTTTTAAAATTCCTGTTGATTTTTCTGCTTTAATCCCTTTTGGTAATGGTTTTAGATTCTTGGTGTTATGAGATTGAAGAAAAAGTTTAGGGGTTATTGTTTTCAAACATTACAAGAAGATCAGAGCAAACCCAGTAATTGAAACCTTTGTTAACTAAGAGATGATTAATTCAATCGGTGATGGTCAACTACTTAGTTCTTGACATCCAAATGCGGTAGTGTCAAGCAGTATGTCTCAAGACAATAGACGATTTGCATTAAACTGGCTTGGAGAGTCACGGGTATAAAAAAAATTGATGGATTCGTCTGTGTTGCTTTTATTTCTGTGTGTTGACTGTTTGGGATGTTGTTTATTCACTAAATGAAGTGCATTGTGAGATTGTTGGAGCTTGAATGGAAGATGAAGTTGTTTCATGAGTTCAATATTAAGATTTTTTGGGTTCAAAAGCTTACATTATGGTGGAACTTTAGCTGTTAACGATTGGATTTTTTTTAATCCTTGATCAAGTAAACTTTCAAAAAGAATTAGCTGGCTTGAGCTTTATAATTGTGTTTTGGCCTCTGTATTATTTTTGTAATCTTCTATTTTTATCGAATATGAAAATTTTGTAGTGTTTGTGCGTGTGGAGTCTGGAGGCTTCATCTTTTTGGGAAAGTTGGAAGGAGAGAATATCTTTTCCTCTTTAATAAGTAGAATACTTGAAGAAAACATTAAAAGTTGCTGATCTTTTGGGTGCAAAGTTGGTGATTGGCTGACACTACTTTGCATTCTAGTTTGTTTGGAGGAAAATTAGCTTTAGGATGTAAGAGTTTTGGATGTTTGGAGGCATCCTCCAAGTTCAGAGAGTGGTCAAAGTCTCTTAAGAATTGATGAGGTGGGTCATGAGAATAATTTGAATCCTTCCATACTCGAGTTAAAATAATAATAATAAAAAAAAGGTAATGTGGGTCATGAGCCTAACTTTTTTTAGTACAACCAGCAAAGAAAATAGTACATATCAATTACCGTTGAACTATTTTTACTTTAGCATCATAAACATAGTTGTGGGATTCCTCGATACTCTAGTTAAAATAATAATTATGATTAAAAAGAAAAAAGTTTGTTCATGTTGTAACCAAGTATGGGATTTTCTTTTCAAATAAAAATTATTATCCTTTCTGGTCACAGTGGGGTGTAGCTTACAAAATCACCAGAGAGGAGGATAAAGAGACTGCACTAACTGTAAGTTCTTTGAATATTTTGCTTTCTAGAAGTTTTTCTGGCTATAAAATGTCCACTTCAGATTTTTATTGCTCATCATTTTAGGCTGTCTTTCACTGGTTTTCTCCTTTTAACTGTTTTGGCCCATGTTTATGTTATATATAGTATTTTCCATCTTTGTTTGCTTGCATTTTCCATTTACGCAAGCCGATCGTATGTAGGAGTATTTTTTTTTAAATACGTGGTTAAATTTTATTATCAATCTCTTCTTCTGTCATTGATTGATCTGCATCGAGTATTCGATTACTCAACCGACTTTGTTTGTAGATAGGAAAAGACTATTTCTTAATGATGTTTCTTCTGATGTTTTCATGTGCTCCCATAGCATTTGGAAGTGAGGGAGAAACAATATGACAAAAAAGAATATGTGGACTTTTTCAATGTAAGTTTTAGTTCTTCCAAGTCTAAAGCATCTTACCATTCCTGATATCCTTTCTCTTGTTACCCTATCAAAAGCTACTCAATTTTTCAGGACCCCATGGCCATCACCCCTGTTGTTTCTGGAGTAATGGTGTAAGTAGCAGCATTCATTGAATTTGTATTTACATTTATTTCCTATTGGACACAGATATAAGCACTGTGAATTCTGTCACAGATATATTGCATCTCCAGACAAGAAGCTAAACAAGAATTATCTCGGCCCTGCATCGCTCGAGGATATTGCTAAGTATGTATTCGATATTGATATGACATGTCCACTTCTTGACACTTGAGATTTAAATGACCGATAGAACTTTTAGTAATCATATAGATTATCAACTACCACGGGTTTGTTGGCTTTTCAAAAAGAGGAAAAACAAAACTATGAATTAGTTTAGTGGTCAATAAATGTTAATGCATGTAATAAAGAGCTTAGAAAAAATAAGTCAGGATGGTCACGTATCTAGGATTTAACAAGTTACCAATTTCTTTAACACTAAATATTGTAAAAATTGGATGATTGTCCCATGACCATCATCAAGGACTTGAAACGATGACCCTTATCAATAGACTATCATCATGTTGTATATTGGTGTTTTGTTTTGTTTTTTTTTTTTTTTTTGTTTATATCCGTAATTATCCAGACTAGCGTGCATGCACCTCAAATAATGTCACGAGACATCTTACAACATTTGAATGTTAAGAGAACTCATAGAAAATTATTTTCTAAGTAGATGATTAATGTCACGAGACATCTTACAACATTTGAATGTTAAGGAAACCCATAGGAAATTATTTTTTAAATAGGTTATCACCATGGATTGAACTCATCAACTCTTAGTTCTCCAAAACCCTATTGACCACTAGGCAACTCCATCATGGTTTGATATCATATTCTTAAGTTGCTCTTCCCATGGAGCTTAATTAGCAAATTATTGACCTTCCATTTTCCATATTTGGAAATAATCCATCAAGAGAAGTTACAAGCCGTGGAGAATTAACATATTGGCAAAAGGGTTATGGATTGGCATTCCCTTTTGACTGGAAAAAACAGTTCATAAGCTGGAAGGATCATTTAAGATCAAACCAATTACCTATATTATCACATTTCACAACATAAGAACTCTAAGGAAGTAGTTTTCCTCATTACCTTGAATCTGCAGGCAGGTAGTTCTTGCAGAAGGGCCCTCAGGACCCAACAAGGACTACATTTTTCAACTTGAAAAGGCTATTCATCAGTTTGGTAAGTCCCTGCTACTCTATAGCATATTGAATCTCGATCCTCAATGAAATTGTTTCTTATTCAAAAGAATCTCAATACTACTTGCTAATTTTCTTTTCGTCTGTGGTGAAACATCACTGGTTTTCAACTATTCTTTGGCTCAGGATGGGAAGATAAACATGTAATGGATCTGGCTAATGAAGTCAGAAACCTTCTTTCGGACGGGGAGCTGACTGCTACTTAGCGTCGAATGTCAAGAAAAGCTTTTCCGAGCTCGTCGAATCTGTAGATAAATTTGCCCTTAGTAGACTTCTGAGGCTTTCTGTAACAATAATTGGTAGCCTCTATATTAAATTATTATATACCGTACGCATATTTTATCAAACGCATCCAATGAGCACATATACCTTTTAACGCCAAGGCCGTATTTGACACACCGATTAAGTTTTCAAAAAAAAAACAATGAATTATGATAAATAATAAGTTATTTTAAACGATAAATATTATAAATTAGGTTTGAAATACATATTATTTTGATTTGAATTATTATAAATTGTGTCTGAAGTACATATTATTATAACAAAAATTATGATATTTGAAAAGCAAGTTATTATACTAGAGAAGAGGAATAGTTAATTTCAAACGAAGGCACGAATTATAGAAATAACAACAATAATTATACGAAATGATGGCTTAAATTTATATCAATCTATTGATTATTATAATTAGGTCAAACACGAATAAGATTATTACTCAAATTCGGTCTAAACATAACCCAACTCTTGTTTGAATAAATGGCCCCAAACACGGCCAAGTTTAATGCCGAAAGATTGAGAGCATTCAATCTTCTGAAGTCATAAAACTGTTGCTTAAAATAAAACGACTGAAGAATTATCAAAATTATGTAAGTTTTCTTTATTTCGTCTTTTAATCATGAAGAGTACAAATATTATACAATACTACGCCAATCTTCTAGACATCGCCGACTACAAACTCTCCAATAAAATTAAAAGAAAAAGAAAGTACATAGAAAATAGGTTACACTGTGGTTCGTTTCTAAGTTGATCGAGGTGCGAGAAACTCGAATGCTCTCTCCGGTTTCAATCACTGTCTTCATTGTCATCTGAGAGAAGAAAAACCACATCAAACCCAGGATAATATGACCAAACCAGAAGCAGACAATCAAAGCTTTTTTGGTAGAATATGATATATGAAAAAGCAGCAAGCCTAGTTTAAAAAGGTAGTGGTTTTGTTACCCTCATTGAATTCTTCACCCTGGCTTTCATCAGCATCACCATTTTCCTCTTCCTCTTCGTCGTCATCCTCCTCCTCCTCGTCATCTTCTTCGTCGTCCTCATCCTCCTCTCCATCATCACTATCTATTTTAACTGGTGTTTTCGGTTTTGGAGGTGGTGGTGGTACATAACTGGTTGTGGATCTTCTACGTGAACTTAAGACAATATTACTCAAGTCAATGCCTTCAAGTTCTTTGGCCCTTTCCTTCTTCTTTTTGACATCCTTAATTTCTGATCAACAGGAAAAAAAAAATGATGTTGATTATTGAACAACAATGTAATAATGAAAAGCTATAAAATGCTCTTATGGTAGAGCTAACAAGTGAACCAAAAAAGCATGCCAAAGAACATATTCACATATATATCTAACTTCTTGCCCATATTTTATTCTTATAAAAACTAATTTCATTAAACAAATGAAATTATAAGGAGAAGCCCCAAAGGTTCGATTATTGCTAGCTCGCCCCTACCCCACCATTATTGATTTCATTTCATTCACCTTTTTCAGTGGGATTAGCAGACAATCCTTCTCTGGATAGTATCCCTTCTAACTCCTTTATAAGTTGCGACTCACGCTTGCTTTCAGGTGCCTGCTTGACCTTCTTATAAATCGATGGAGGAACACTGTAATAAAAAGATTATTGATCTCTGTTCATTGCAAGTCAACAAAAGAAGTTAAGCACGTTAAATGGTAAAGGCTAGAAACAAGACCTCATCCCACACGATTTGATAACCGATTTCAAGTTCTCCACACGCTTGCCATAAAAAGGAGTTGAAACTTCTTTCTGTAAGGTTAGATAAAAATACCAGAAAATCAATTTATTGACTATCAGATATAGGAGAGGAGAAAATGAATCCAACCTTAGCAGGTTTTTCATTGGATGAATCAGACTTGTCACCCTCGGAGACATTTCCACCACCTTCATGGCTATCGTCCTCTGATGTATGCTGGACATGCTTGCTTTGCTTCTTAGCAGGGACAGTCTCCTTTGTAGATCTTTTCCGCTTTTTCGATTCGTTAGAGTTCGGTATTCTTCCTTTAGTTGCATTTTTATTTCCAGGTTTTACATTTTTCTTTCCAGGTTTTACTTTCTCATTTTCCTCGTCACTGCTGCTCCCTTCTGAAGAATGAGAACTTCCTTTGCTTGCCTTTTTTGGAGTTTTCGAACGAGAATCTTTCTTTTCAGTAGAAACTTGTTCAGCAGCTTCACAAGAATTCAATATCTGATTTTAATAATTATAAGAAAAAGTTATCAGTACGCTTGACATCATAACCTAGAAGAATGGATACACAACAGCATTAACTCACCTCCTCTACTTGTTGGCTTATAAACTTCTTGTAACTGTCGAGAGCACCTTTAGTAAGTTTAAGGTCATCCTCCAGAAGGCGGCGAACTCCAGCCATAGTAACTTTCCTGAATAGGAACGTCCTTTTATTATTTATTTATTTTCTTTTAAAGGTCTGGAGGATTGGAAGAGCATCTATGCAAAAACATTAAAACAAATAGACAATAATAGTCCGAGGTCCCATGTAGAAGATCAGAATCAGAATAAAGGATTGAGAAGTGAGAACCGTTTCCTCACTATGCAAATTAATTGCGTAGATATAGAAATCATTTGTTGGTGGCAAGTCCCACCAAAAATCAAGAACGATTCATGAATTAGTCGTTACAAGATAGTGAACATTCAAATTACGGCCACTTTAATTCCTGTGCAAATCTTGTAAAAGCTCACTATCAAGACTAACAGTCTTTTTATTCTCAATTATTCTTAAGAGTTGTAGAGTGAAATTTCTATCAGAGAAATCAATACTAGTAATGTATATCTGTTAGTGAATAGAGAGTCTACAAGTATATTAATACTTTTTTCAAAATTATGACTTCACGAGTTGAGTAGTACTCTGATACCCATTCTTGATACAAGTAACCAGAACTAAATATGGTTTCTGTTTCACAGTATTTTGAGTGCACAAACAATGTATTATGAATTTATATACATCTTTGTGGTTCCATTACGTTTTTCTTCCAAACCAATTTTGGGTTTAAAATTTCAAGAAGTATCAAGGTACAGAAAAAAGGTCATAGACCAATACAGTATAAACTAAAGCAAATTCATAGCATTAAGATGATTAAAATTTAAAAGAAAGAGAGAGAGAGAGAGAACTTACTCCGAATTAGCTTTAAGATAAGGCGTTCTTTTTATAATAGCTTCCTTAATTGTATTCTCACTAGGAATATCTTTGTCATCTTTGTCTTTGTCTCCCTTGATTCCGTCGGATTCAGCATTCGTTGTTTTGCGTGCTGTGAGAAGGCCCATAACTGGAGAATCTTCCATTTTCTCCTCATCTTCCAAGCAAGGTTGCTTTACACCTTTCTCAGACTGGTCCCCTTCAAGTGATTCAGTCGCTTCTTCACTACTTACACTTTTCCCCCCAGTCCCCTCAAAATCCTTGGAGGCATTGTCTTCCTCAACACGTTCTAAGCACTAGCATATAGAAAGAAATAAAAACCTCAAGAATGATGTAACATGTCAAAATAATTTTTCTTTGGAGTGCTCAAATAACTAGAAATTACAATAACAGTGATCAAGAAATCTACAACTCTGAATCTCAAAAGATACCTCAGTAAGTACTTGGAACCTATTAATTTCAGTTATGACCATATTTCTCCTATAAGAAAAGAAATTAGCTGAAGTAATCATAAAAAAGTTCCGTAAGTAGCCCCCAATGTTTACAAACGGAGGCCTAAGTCGTGTTTCAACCAATAGCACTATAATTGTAGAACAAGATAGAAACAGAGAGAGTGCACCAAGCAAAGGCCAAAAAAATAAGTAATGTCTCACACCACGCCCATTTTCTCACCCTCCTTACTCCAAAATTCTATAACTTCTCTTGTGCCACATTTTCCAAAGTGTGGCTTTTGAAGCCAATACCCAAAGGATATGCTATAGCTTGAGCTATATACCACATATGAACTGTTAAATCCCAAAAGAGTTCAGCAAACTTACTCACTTACAATATAGATAGAAGATTCACATGTCAACAATTAAACGTTAGTGATGAGATTGGTATAGTCATGTTCTATAAAGCACGGACACCTTAAAAATGGCCAGGAATCGGTATCAGAAACGTTTCGGACACGGATACGCCCCGACAC
>JBBMKA010000015.1:2835466-2848134 GCA_037833695.1 Sechiopsis laciniata | reverse complement strand
ATAATTTCTTCTCATCTTTAAAGGGATGACCATGAATGGTATAAATAAGAACATCTTTAATATTTCCTGGTCTGGCAGTCTTCCATCCAAAAGAGTCAAACAAATCATGCCAAATCTCATTAGCCACTCTACAATTGTTGAAAAGGTGAATTTGTGACTCAATGTCACAGTGGCATAAAGAACATATGCTCGGAGACAATGCCATCTTTGGCCACTTTAATTGCAGAATTTCATGAGTGTTGATAGCACCATGGCTTAGTTTCCAAACAAAAAATTTGACCTTTTTGGGATGATGGCCATTCCATACTTTAGCATAGAAATCAAAATTTTCCTTGTCATTGGAGGATGATAAAAGTAGCAGCAAGGATTTTGAGGTAAAGCTTCCATCTTTAGTCAGGGTCCATTTCCAAGTGTCATTCCCATCCTAGAGAGCTACAGAATCAAGGATATGGGAAAATATAGCCCATTCCAAAGTCTCATCGTCGTTTAAGTTTCTTCGATACCGTAAGTTCCAAAAACGAGAGGTGTCGTCCCAAACCTCACTCACGGGAGCATGCTTAGTTAAGGATAGGTTGTAAAGGAGCGGGAATAATGCCTTATATGGAATAGGCCCATTCCAAACATGATTCCAAAAATGAGTGTCTTTTCCCGATCTTATAGAATATGATATGTTAGAGAGAATCAAGTGTTCCATCTATCAATGTTCCTCCAAGTGCCTTTAGACAATCTAATTCCTCTATGACCAGCAATTACAGAATGATTGTACATCTTCTTCAAAAAGCATCTTTCTCGAAAGAAAATCTCCAATGACACTTAGCCAGAAGAGAAAGATTCTTCTTGTGTATGTCAATCATACCAAGACCACCTTCCTCAATCGATAATTTAACTTTATCCCAAGCAATGAGATGATTCGATTAACGACCATCCTTTCCTCTCCAAAGGTAATTTCGAAAAAGCTTTTCTATCATCTTAGTAACCTTAGTTGGTGCGAGATAGAGGGAAAGGTAGTATATAGGCACATTAGCAAGAGTGGCTTGAATGAGAGTCAACCTGCCTCATTTTGATATGTGTGAGATGCCCCACGATTGAAGGTGTTTCTCAATCTTTTCGATGACTGGGTTCCAAAAAGAAACAGACTTTGAGTTTCCATTTAGAGGAAGGCCCAGGTAAGTGGTCGACCAATTTTTCAGTCTTGAAACTAAAAGGGGCAGCAATGCTCTTTGTGTCATTCATATCAAGGTTGATGGAGAAGAGGACAGTTTTGTTACAATTCACATTCAAACCAGAAGCTCTTTCAAAACTATTCACTGTATCAATCATGTTTTCAAGGGAATCCTTTTTCAAAGACGAGAAAAGGATAGTGTTATCAGCAAATTGGAGGTGAGAGCACTTGATCTTACAATTATTATGGCTAACGGTGAAGCCTTTAATGAGTCCCTTGTCCTCAGCCATATTGAGTTGTCTACTAAGGCAGTCAGTGATCAATACGAATAAGAAAGGTGAGAGGGGATCACCCTGTCTAAGACCACTCGATGCATGAATCTTCCCTCTAGGCTTACCATTGATAATAATCAAGTAGTTAGCAGATGATAAGCAACCCTTGATCCATTTCCTCTATAATAGGCCAAAACCTTTCTTTGTAAGAACTTCATCAAGAAATTCCCAATCAACCATGTCAAAGGCTTTCTCAAAGTCTAGCTTGATGACAATATCTTCTTTCTGTTTCCTTTGCCATTCATCAATAAGTTCGTTGGCCATCAGGATAGTATCTAAAATCTGTTTGTTTGCCACAAAAGCAAATTGATACTTATTGATCGTGTATGGAAGAACACCTTTAAGCCTTTCAGATAAAACACGAGCAATGACTTTATACAAACAAGTAGTGAGGCTTATAGGTCTAAAATCTGTGACATTCCGAACTGTAGTCTTTTTCGGGATAAGACAAATATAAGTTTCATTCAGGGATCAGTTAATGATACCATTTTGGAAAAAATCGTTGAACACAATCTTAATGTCTTCCTTGATAATGTTCCACGATTTTTTGAAAAATTCTGCAGTAAAACCGTCAGGCCCAGGCGTCTTATTGTTCTCTAAATCATTAACAGCTATTCTGATCTCTTCTTCATTGAAAGGGGCCTCTAGATTTTTCTGTTGCTCAATCATTATGGGGCTCCAATCGTCAATGTCTGGTAGGGGAGCCCTTGTAGTTTTCTTAGTGAAAAGATTTTTGTAGAATTTCAAGAATTCTGCCTCTATCTCGGTGTCGTGACTAGGCTTCTACCATCATGGGCCATGATTTCAACGATTGTATTTCTACTTTTGTTTGCCGACATCTGTGGAAAAATGAGGAGTTAACATCACCCAATGATAGCCATTGGGCTTTACACCTCTCTCGCCAAAGTGAGTCCTCTCTAGAGACCATCTCCTGGATGCTGGTTCTAACCTCAACACGTCTTTGCAAGTCCACATGGGCTAAGAGAGCCAATTTTTCTTTTATGTCAATAGCATCCACCTCCAATTTTAGGCTAAGACAAATGGCCTTGTGATGGCCAAATGTACTGTGATTCCATTCTTTAACATGATACTTTAGGGACTTGAGCTTTTGGATAAACCCGTGACCAGGCCAATGACGCAAGCCATTGTCAATCCACCACTGTTCAAGCATGAGTGCAAAAAAGTGATGATCCATCCAAGAATTGTTAAATCGAAACGGTGTAGGCCCTCATTTCTCTTTACCCAAAGTGAGATAGATAGGGAAATGGTCAGATGTTACTCTCTCAAGCCTTCTAACAATAGCACTTTCAAATTTCAATATCAAACCATTTGTGAGCAAAAACCTGTCCATAAGAGTCATAACAGGGGACTCCCTCATATTAGTCCAAGTGTAAAAGCCATTAGCTAATGGAATATCGATTAATCCAGCCTTGGAGATAAAACCATTGAACTTCTTCATCCCTCTCGTATTCGAATTGTTATTAGATGTTTCAGAAGTCCATCTAGTAATGTTAAAATCTCCTCCCAGAATCCAATGAGGATTGCATTTGAGCTTTAATCCCTCAAGCTCTTTCCAAAATAATTCTCTATTTCGAATTTTGTTTGGTCCATATATACCTGAGACCCAGAATTGGAATCCATCAGTCAAAAAGAGTTTAAGAGTGAGGGAATAAATACCTTTAATGATATCCATGGATGTGAACACAAAGTCTTTCCATAGAATAGTAATGCCACCCGATCTACCAATGGCATCGAGAGAAGCCCAAGCAATGTTCCACGAACTCTAAATTGATTTAATAAAACTTTTGTTCATCGATCCCTCTTTCTTTCTTGAAGAATTACAATAGACGGGTTATATATATTTAAGAAATCTTTGATAACGACTTTCTTCCTCCATGAGCCCAAACCCCTGATGTTCCATGAGATAATAATCATTTATGAATCGACTTGCCTCTACTCTGCTTATATGCAGAGGATTTTTCGTAGTTAACATTAGAGGATAGTTTATCAACTTCTCTCTTCCAGTTTCTTTGTTTCTTAGCAGCAGTGGCAGATAACTTAGATGAAGGCATTGAAGCAATGTACATCTTGTTTTTCGCCAGCCAGGGGAAGAAAAAATGCATCAATGATCTAGCTTCCTCAGGGATATCAGTACAGATAGCTTCTCTCCAAGCCGAGTGAATTTCTGTAATAAGATCATGCTCGATTGTAGGGGCCTCTGTGCCATCTGCTCATTCAATCCTCAATGGAGTTGGAAAACAATCTGTTTCTTGTTGATAATTACTCACATGATCTTTAAAGATATGGGAAAGAGCTTGTGGTTCGTCGATACATTGAATGGCCATAAATTTATCACTTATCGGCGATGAACCAGGGGAAGAACATCGACCTTCTGTGTTAGATGTGGGGTGAGGAGTGTTTCTGGAGAATTTGGTTCCAGGGATAAACAAAGTGGGTTTGGCATTTATGATGACAGGTTTACCTTTAGTAAGTAGAGCAGAAGTCTGGTTTAAGGAAGGAGGGTAGGGTAAATGGGTAATTTTATCCTGCCTTTCGGTTAAAGCCAACAAATAAGAATTTTTAATTGGTTGGTCAATGGTAGTCAATGGTTGGATAGTAACCGAGATTGGGGGCTGGTTAGAAGGAGCAGGTTGAATTTCCCTAATCA
Organism: Sechiopsis laciniata; assembly: GCA_037833695.1. Taxonomy (NCBI): domain Eukaryota; kingdom Viridiplantae; phylum Streptophyta; class Magnoliopsida; order Cucurbitales; family Cucurbitaceae; genus Sechiopsis; species Sechiopsis laciniata. The sequence goes on along the minus strand of JBBMKA010000015.1, from coordinate 2,843,972 downwards.
GATTGTTCGGCCTAGTACTGGAATTAGATAAAGGAGTGGTCAAATCCGACAGAGGGGACGTGTCAGATAAGACTGACTTGTGATGGAAAGGGTCAGAAACTTTTTTCCTCCCAACTACCACCCACTTGCGCTTGGTGGAGCGTGTAGTAGGGGCTGTCTTCTTCGCAAAGCTATCGACGACACATCCATAGGCATCTGAAACTAATTTATGTTTTCTATCATCGGTGATAACCTGTAAACGATCACTAAGGATCTCAAAAAGGATGAATAGCTCGATTCTAATGTTCAACAAAGATGATGGAAGAGAAACTAAGGCCGACCGAAAGCCAGTTTCATTTTTGAAGACTTTAATAACGGAGCTTTGAGATCCATCTTGTCTTTTGTTCCTGGAGCAACGTCAATGAGGCCTCCTCAAAATTCTCTTATGGTTTTAAAAGAGTCGACGTTCCATCTGTAGAGGGGAAAGTCCCTGCAACAAATCCATCCCCCATAGCTAACAATGATCGGTTTGGAAAGCATATTGTCATCAGAATATGCTGAGAAGCTAAAACTCACACCCGCAAGTTGTGTCCATCCCGATTTGTTCATCAAAGCTGTCAATAAGGCTCTATCCTTACATTTTAAAAGGGTTCTGTCCGGAAAAAAGGCTGAATGGTGATAAAAGTAGAGTATTCTTGTTTTAAAGTCGATTCAATGATGACCCATGAGAAATGAAGCTTTTCTAAAAAAATGAGAATCGAATAATCAAGTTCCGGTCGATTGATAGCAAAACGAGGAGCGTCAATTTGCAAATGAAAGGCTTGATCTTTGATTGACTTTTTCAATGTAGTAGAATCCAAAGAAGAGTGACTCTTTAATGAGGCTAGAACCGTTAAAGCTTTGTATTGATTGTGCTGTGGGGAGGTAGGTGAGGCCAATTTATTCTCCATGAAATCATAAATACCTCTGTGAAAGCCCGTCCATCCTTTTCCTTGTGGTCCCAACGGGATGATAAGCTTTTTGGTACCACCATTTGGTCCTATCTGTAAAAGTCCAGCAAAATAACCCTTCTTGGTAGAAACCTTTTCAATCCAGTGTATTGTCTCTCTAAATCTAGTCTCGTAGAAGAATTTCTGGTTAAGGGGATGATCTTTGAGGACATTAAAGGTGTCTCTAAGCCAAGGCAAGAGCTTCTTGTACAGAATCAAGGAGAAGCTTCTATCATTCTCAATCTTTGTGATCCGAAAGTGTTCATTAGCTCAGTTGTCATGTTCAAAGGTGTATCTCTTCCTTCGAATGCATAACGGAGTTTGACGGCTAACCATTTTTCAACAATATGCAGAGTCATCGGAGAAGAGTGATGCGGTTGATAGAAGCGAGGAGAGAGGAGAGAGCATTTTTAGGTTCGGATTTGCAATAAAGCATCTTAATCAATGAAACCTTAACATAATCCAAATCTCTTCCAAAGAGTAGTGTCTAATAGAAACAGAATCTTCAACCCACAATAACTTGGAAATAGCAAGTTTGAAATGGATGAAACAAGTAACAGATGAATCAATCTTACATAAACCGTAACATCGATAAGTGGTGTCTTTTCTAGGAAAGAGTACAATTACAAGAAAGAAAACAAAGAACAGGTCTCAAAAAACCTATAGTTTGCCGCATCGGTACATCAATGTGACATGAAAAGAATAAATAAAGGTTACATACAGCCAGCATACAAGATAAAATTCTTGAAACATATAAACCACAAATAAGGGAAGGCCCGCCCTCCATGAATTCGCCCCGCCACAAGAACAATTACAATGAAATTGATGTTAAGAAGTTGATGAATAACAGAAAGAAAGCAGGAATACTAGCTAATGGATTCACCAATGAGGAAGCAGCGGAAGGTGCTGAATTCATCCCAGAAGTACTACCAATGGGGCCACTGGCTGGTGAGAATTCGGGGAAAGATCCAGTTGTTGAAGGGATCAATCCGGATCTGGGTGCAGGTGATCCAGTGCCATCAAATTGAGGAGCAGGCGCAGGTGCAAAATTTGAATCTCTGATTACTGTAGTAGGGGGGGCTTTAAGTGGGGGAAATTGCTGTGGCCCTGTAAATTTAATTGACCATGAAGAAAAGCATGATATAGTTTGCATATAACATACACAAATGCTAAAGTGATATGTTTTGATTTTCAAATGAAACCCAAAAGAGGTAAAGTGGATCTGTTTGAACTTCTGACAGTTTTAAGAACTTAACATTTATCACGAGTTCATCATTCAACATAAAAAGTCTCCATTAAATACTTAACAAAACTGCTCTTGATATTTAGATGAACCCACCAAGTCAAACAACCAAAAATGTCAGTTTTCTGGGCATTAAGGTTAAACCAGAGCGAAAAGAACAATTACCTGGGCACCGAGGCTGAAGATTCGAAGACAAACTGTGAAATGTGAATAAAGACTAATAAATATTAATAAAAATGAAAAAGAAAAAACTTTGTGTAAAATTATCAACAATGGCAATGGCATAATCAAAAATCTCAAAACCAAATGAGAAGTAACGAGACATACGTTGTCAATATGGTGCCATTTACGAAACCACCATAACTACATGATGTAACATTGCAGCCAGCACTACTCTGTTGTGCAGTGTAGTTCCCAAGCATTAGATTGCTGCTCCTGCATTGCATACTCGAACAAGAAACAGCAAAGGGGGCAGGCATGCAGTTCATACTGTTTCAAAGCAAATCAACACCATCAATAATCAAAGCACAACATCAATTCAAGTAAAAGGCTACTCCATTATTACTTTAAATTGCCTGGTCCACAGCTACATTGCACACAATGACTCGCCGTAATTGCATAGCTTCCATTGGGCACAATCAAGCCAAAATCCGAGGCATATCTTGGAAACTTGGACGCACAGGCTGAAAGGAAAATAAACATCCCCACAACTTCAGAAACAATTAGGCTGTGTATGGGATTAATTTTGTAGGCATGAAAAGTGATTACAAAAACCTTGTTTGATAACCATTTGGATTTTTAGTTTTTGGTTTGTTAAAATTGTGTCTGTTTTCTCTATAATGGATTTTATTTTTTTTAAGGAACCATTTGAATTCTTAACTATATTCCATTTACAAAATGTTTATTTTTTTTTATATTTTTCTTATCTTTGAAAACTTGGTTTTGCATTAGAAAACATATGTACAAAGTAGATAACCAACCAAGGAAACTCATAGGTGGAAGTAGCATTTCAAAAATTAAATAATTATTAGATAGTATGGGGTAGATTTCATCACAAAACCAATTGGTTATGAGAGGAGTAGCCCACCTTTCTCATAAATGCTAGGAAGTCTCCTCACTTTTCCAATGTGAGAAGCTCAACAATTTAGGCCACATTTGATTAGCCATTCGGATTTTTATAATTTGTTTTCGAAACTAAAGCTTGTTTTCACTCAAATTCTATATAAACAGTACCATCTTCTCTTAAAGAAGTATTTGAATCATAACCAAATTCTACAAACCAAAACAAGTTGTTGGAAACTACTTTTTTTTTTAGTTTTCAAATTTTGGTTTGGTTTTTTTAAAAACATAGCTAAAATGTAGATATCCAAAGCAAAGAAAAACATAGGTTGAAGTAGTAGTTGTAGGCTTAATTGCCAAATACCAAAAACAAAAAAACCAAATGATTATCAAACCGGATATTTAAGTAACATACCTGAAATGTTGACTGTTAAGGTGTTAAATAAAATTCATTATAAACTAATTCAACTACTTTAGTTCCTAAAATCTAATAAAACATAACATTTGAGATTGTCTATCTAAAGACAGAAATAGACGTCTCTTCTAAGTTCTAACCAACTCTTGGACATTCCTATTTTATCTTACATTTCCATTTATGTTGGAAATTCAGCAAACACTTTTATTTCGTATTACAACTGATTCTTCCAAAAGCACATTTGACACCAATTATAATAAAAACTACACAAATTCCATTACAACTGAACCTTGGTAATGACTCAACCTTACGACTAAACATGCCACATTCATCAATTTATTTCCTTCAACAGCAAAATCTCAATAAAAACATTCAAAATGAAAATGAATGAACAGCATCAATGTACCAAAATTTCTCCAAAACTAACCTGGCAAGGGGACAGCCAAAATATCACCAGCCTTAATAGCCGGATTTCCCATAGCATTAACATCCATTAAGTCAGTGATAGTGGTTGAATATCTAAACGCAATCCCTGTCAAAGTATCTTCAGGTTGAACAACATAAGACAAGTAAATAGCAGGCAAGGAATTATCAGTCCCATTGAAGCAAGTACAAGGAAGTGGCACAACAAGGCTCAGTCCAACATCAAGAACAGAGGGGTCTGAAATCGAATTCGCCTCTCGAATCTGATCCGACGAGACCAACCCAGCATAGATAGAATCGGCAATCGACGAGAGAGTGTCGGATGGGCGAGTCTTGTACCGAGTCGAAACCGATTTGCGAATCCCATCAACGCAAGAACAAGAAATGGGGATTTTGATGAAGAGCTGCGAAGGCAGAATGTGATTTTCAACATCTGGGTATGAAACATCAATGGCGTTTGCCGTGAGAATCGAAATGGGGTCGACTTGAAAGAGCGAAGCGACCTCAGAAACTTTGAGATCGGTGTAAAGAGTGTAGCCGAGAAGGGCATTGCAAGAATCGGCATTCGAACATGGCTCGATGGTTGATTTAGAGCAAACGAAAGCTACATTAGCCAAAATCGAAACTAAAACAACAAACAAACACAAATTCAGAGCATTAACCGTCACTCGATCTGCCATTCTGCAAGCTTTGTTCTCTGTCAAGCTCTTCTAAGAACAAAACAGAGAAATTGGGTTTTTCTCGACACTTTTCTTCAACAAAATGATGGGGCTTTTTTTTTCAGCTTAATCCCTACTTTACTGTTCTCCAAGAAATTCAAACAGAGTTGAAAATGAAATTCGAGGCAAATGGGGAGATCATTCAAAGGGCTTTATGGGTTTCAAAATTGGAACTCAATTTTGAAGGAAATGGGCATCTTTCTTCCTTGAATTCAAAGGGTTTTTAGGGTTTCTGAGAAAAGGAGATTAAAAATTTGGGGAAAGAATCAGCTTTAGGGAAGAAGAAGACAAATATGTTGCAGAGATGGAACAGACACTGCTCAGAATTCTCGATCTTTGAGTTTTTTCTTTGGACTACTTTGCCCGTCAGAAAGCTCAAAATTCCCGCTTTTTTGTAACTGGTAAACGACGACGTTTAAAAGCATTATGAATTATTGATTGATTTCCCGGTGAGGGTATTTTGGGGAAATGGTGGTGGCAATGGCATCTAAGTGGGCCCGGGGAGGATTACAATTCAGGCGCTTTGAGGAAAGAATTTTTGGTTTTTTCTTTTCTTTTTATTTTAGCAGGTATGATTATTGTCTCACGCGCTTTGAGTTGCGAGTATAGATAACGCGGTGTTTATTGGTGGATGCTAACTTTTTTTCAGAATTGGATGAGTGAATTATTTGACAAATTAAAGATGCAGGTGGCGCTGTCCGAGTATGGTAGGGCGGGTGGTTTGGAATTGCTGCAGCGTGATTTCGGTTTGATTTTTGTTGGTTTTGTGTCAAATCGACAACCGAACCGATATCCTCGATTTTTGAATAATTGAATCCGAACCGATGTCCAATATAGCATAAACCATTGGATCGGTTTTCATTTGGTTCGATTTTTGAATAATTGGATCCGATCCGAACCGATGTCCAATATATTAATAAATAAAAAAACAATTTTATTATAAAATACAATTAAACCCTTCCCTTTTTTGGAAAATGTAATTTTTTTTTTTTTTTAAGTTCAAATTCCAGTAAGTCTATACATGAAAAGTTAAAGATCTCTTTTTTTAAAAAAATAATAAAGTAAAAGAAAAAACTGCACCATTAAAAGAGAGATGCATGACCATTTATTAGAGTTTGATAAAAAATACTCTTAAAAATATCACACAACCTCAGATCAATGAGTATAACATTCACCAACGCGCCACTGATACAACTTGTTAACAATATGCTTTAAATAATATATATCAGAAAATGTTTTTTTATAATTTTTATATACATTTTGGTTCGGTTCGGTTCGGTTTTTATTGGTTTTTTAAAATGAAAATCGAACCGAACCGATATTTTTCGGTTTTTTCAAAATCCAAACCAATGTGTCCAAATTTGTGCTAAAAAACCGAACCAATCCAATGGATTGGTTCGGTTCGGTTCGGTTTTTCCGTTTTTTGTTGCACCCCTAGCTGCAGCAAAAAGAAGCAAGGAAAGTATATATTTTGTTCAATTGATTATGGGGAAAAATAAATCATTATTATTTTAAAATTTGCCATATGAGAGCTTGCCATTGGCAGTTCTTTTTATTTTTTATTTTTTTCTTTTTAACAAAAGCATTACATTTTTTTTTTTTTTTTTGTAAATTTACTCATTTCAATCGAATTAAATTAGATTAAAACTTATAATAATAATAATAATAAATTAAACCTTGTCTAAACCCGAAGTTGTTTGGATGAGGTTTTGGATAAAAATTTTGAAAAATTATTTTGAATAATTAGAAATGGAGAGTTATAGTCAAAAAGTCGTTTGAATATGTTTCTTTATGTAGAGAAGTTAGAGATAATAACTTGTTTGGATATAAATTTAAATTGATTATTTATTTAGAAATTAGTGATTAGAAATGATCAATTATTTTGAGGAGTAAAAATAAAGAGTTATTTTAATTAGTTACTAAAATTAGTTTTGATATAATTTTTTGATGGGTAGTTAGTAAATCATCATTTTAGATCCTCCATAAATATGACAAACAAATACCCCCATAACTTGAATATAAGTGTAGCTTTCATGTCAATTTTTTTTAAATCTAACTAACGTTTATAACATATATTGATTTATGTCACTATTTTGGATAGTTTATATATATCTTAACTATTTTTAATAGCTATATTATTTGATTCTACAATATTTAGATGTCAAAAAATTATAAGAAATTATTTTATAAGTAGATGACCAACCATAAATTGAACTCAGACTCTCTTAAATTTCTTAAATCCTTTTTAACCTTTCTTTTTTTTTTTTTTTAATAAGAATCCTCCTTAATCCTTAAGTTCATGTATTCAATAAGATATATATAATCATCTTGCATGGGTTTGAATACATGATTACATACATGCTTATTGAATGCATGAACTTTTTTCAAGATAGAAGTTGTATTACCATTTTGATTTTATGATTGCAACAATTATGAGGTAAAAATAAAATAGATAAAGTTTGTCGTAATTCAATGTAAGTGAAAGTTCGTTCTATAAAAAACAATTGTTCAATGACATTAAAATACACCCAATGACTAATATGTCATGGATTTGAATCTCCTCTCTCTAATTATTGTAATTTCAAAAAAAAAAAAAAAAAGTTCATTTGTTTTTAATGTTAAGATTTATAAGTTCATTTATTATAGCAATATTTTAAAAATAATTATTTGAATTTGTTGGGAGTTAAATTAAATCGGTGAACTACACTAAAAGGTTCATACACACCCACACAATCAAGATTAGAGATGACCTGCTACTAGGCTTCTTAGTACAAGGATCAAGTCAGTGAGAACTTCAAACCCCATTGGGCCAACTTAACCCTAGATTATTATTATTATTATTATTATTCCCTTAATTTGTTTGGCCATGCCCCTTGGGGATCATTTTGCCCACGAGTTAGGCCGATATGATTTACATATATCTTAAATATTGATTTTTAATATATCCGCTATCATATCCACATCATAAAACTTATTTTTATTTATGATTTTTTGTAATTTTATATTACTCTGCAAAATATAATCAAAATTTCTTTTATTGATTGATTCACACATGATAGGTATATTTAAATAGAAATGTCAATAAACTTTAAAAATATATTTTTTTTAAACACTGTTTTTGCAGTTTCGAAGATTTGACATATATTATGAAAATATTTTTAAAAACTATATAGCAAAAGAAAGAAACTAATAGATCAATGTTTATAAATTTAAATTGTAAAATATAAATGATTATCAGATGAACTTTAGAGATGTGTTACAAGTTTTCAGAAAAAATAAAAACTAAAAAAACTATAAAATAATAAAATAATTTTTAAAAAAACAGAAACCAAATAACCAAATAAATAAAGGCAAAGCACTAAAAATTTAAATAACATTTGATTTTTTTCCCCCTAAAATCAAGCATTTCATTAATCAACGAAATAAAGAATACAAAAATAAAACCGAAAAACAGAACATCTTGTTGTCTGCCCACAAGTTGGGTGAAGACAAAACAAAAGATGAAAAGCTATAAAATAAGAAATGTTAAAGAGCCTAAAGGAAATATTAAAAGAAATATATATATATATATATATATTTATTTATTTATTTATTTATTTATTTATATTTATATAGTTGAGTAAGGGTTAGTTTAATTTAAAATCAAATAATGTTTATTCCATTGGTTTTGGGCATATGG
>JBBMKA010000015.1:2822440-2835366 GCA_037833695.1 Sechiopsis laciniata | reverse complement strand
TATATAATAAATAAATAAATTTAAAAAAAAAAACCAAGTTAACCATAGTTTTTGAGATTGACTTCCTAAAGATAGCGAATTTCATGTCTCTCCTAAGTTCTAACCAATTCCTATTTTTTCCATTGTTTAGTATGGAACTTATTTGGACACTTGGTGTTCTCCAACAGCCAAATTGTGCAGTAAACCATACAGACATCATTGATTCCTTACAATTCACTGCCAAATGAATCAACTACAATCTCAACAAAACATTGAAAATAAAAATGCTGATCAACAACATCAATGTCCCAAAATTTCTGAAACAGAAAACAAAGAAAACTCAAAACTTACCTGGCAAAGGAACGGCCAAAATATCAGCAGCCTTAATGGCAGGGTTTCCCATAGCATTAACATTCATCAAATCAGTGATAGTGGTTGAATATCTAAACGCAATCCCAGCCAAAGTATCATCAAGTTGAACAACGTAAGACAAGTAAATGGCAGGCAAGGAATTATCAGTCCCATTAAAGCAAGTACAAGGAAGGGGCACAACAAGGGTCTGTCCAACATCAAGAACAGAAGGTTCCGAAATCGAATTCGCCTCCCGAATCTGATCCGACGACACCAATCCAGCATAGATAGAATCAGCAATCGACGAGAGCGTGTCGGACGTGCGAGTCTTGTACCGAGTCGAAACGGATTTTCGAATCCCATCAACGCAAGAACAAGAAATGGGGATTTTGAGAAAGAGCTGCGACGGCAGAATGTGGTTTTCAACATCTGGGTATGAAACATCTATGGCATTGGCGGTGAGAATCGAAATGGGGTCGACTTGAAAGAGCGAAGCAACTTCAGAAACCTTGAGATCGGTGTAAAGAGTGTAGCCGAGAAGTGCATTGCAAGAATCGGCGTTCGCGCATGGCTCAATGGTTGATTTAGCGGTAACGAAAGCTACATTGGCCAAAATCGAGACTAAAACAACAAACAAACACAAATTCAGAGCTCTGCAAAAACTACCCACCACTTGATCTGCCATTCTGCTAGCTTTGTTCATTCTGTCGAGTTTTTCCAAGAACAAAACAGAGAAAAGCAGAGATAAATAGGGTTTTTCGCTACTTTTCTTCAAATTAAGATAATAAAATGGAGCTTAAAATGAAACTCAAACAGAGAGGAAATGGGATTCTTCGGATTGATAAGAAACACTTTTTTGATCTGCCAACAGTACACTATGGGGAATGATTCAAAGGGCTTTATGGGTTCAAATTTACAACTAAAATTTCAAGAATGTGGATTTTTTGCTATCTTGGATTCAAAGGGTTTTGGGTTAGGGTTTAAGAGTGAAGGATCAAAAAGTAGGGGAAAGAATGAGGTTTCGAGACGACAAGCAGACAAATATGTTGCATAGAAGGAACAGATACTGCTTGGAATCTCGATCTTTGAGTTTTTTCTTCAGACTACTTTGCCCGTCTTAAAGCTCAAAATTCCCGCTTTTTTGCAGCTCGTAAAAAGACGTTTCTGGCCTTTCTGAATTCTAGGTTGCTTTCCGCTGAGGATATTTTGGGAATTTTGGACTTTTGTTTTTTTAATGGTAGTGACATTATCCAAGTGGGCCTACATGGATTTTGCAAGAGAATTTTTTTTTCCTTTTTTTCAAAGACTATTTGCGATAGAAATATTTAGGTGGTGCCACCTAAATGTTAAAATCCACTAATGATATTATTTTATTTTTTATTTTTTAGATTTAAAATAAAATATGATGGAATTTATATTGTACTATATAAGTAGACATTGTTTTATAGGTCATATCTTGTCATGACTTATATATTCTTCTCTTGCAATGGAAGCATGGTTGCATGAGAAGTTAATCTTACTAATTAGAAAGTTGGATGTTTATGGAGAACTTTCAGACAATAATTCATTTGGTTTGGAGTTAGATTTTTCAAAGGAGTTGCAGGTAATAGTTGGATGACTATATTAAAGTTTGAGTCTGATCAATCATTCAACTCATCCAATCTTATGCATTATAGCAACCAAACTCAACCCACACACTACATTTTTTAGGTTGGATTGGGTTAATCTTCTATTTATTTTTAGAAAACAACTCTATTCATACTCCTTAAATATATAAATGATAGGTAATTGCGGAAAAAAAAAAAGTATAATCAATTGAATAAATTATGGATGATATACTTTAACCTAAATTACCTAAATGTATTATTGCATATTGTTTATCAATATACTAAGAACATATCTTTATTGATATATCTTATCGCACACAGACGAGCGATAAAATAATTTATCTTATTAATTAATGTATAAACGATAAACATAATTGTTATATGAAATTCATTCATCCAATTTGATCCCAAATCATACCAAAATGATAGAGCGATTTAAACAAATATGAAAATAGAGAAAGGAGGATGGAGAATAAATGAACATATCAGGTTTAGAGTGGTTTGGGATTTAAGTCTACTAATTTCTCTCAAATATTAAATCCACCCATAAAATAAATATATATAGCTTACCATCTCTCCAATCTCCAAATTGGTCAAGGGCAAAACTCTAACCCAAGTCTAATCATAGTTAGGTAGCCAAAGTTAAATTATGAAATGCAGTTCACAATTTAGAATTTACAATAACTCTTTAAAAAAATAAAAAATAAATTAAAAAAAACTTAACTCTTTAAAAAAATAAAAAATAAATTAAAAAAAACTTACTTTGTACAAAAGTATAATCACCTTGTCGCCATTTTATTGCTTACCCCTTCCCTTTTTTTTTTCTGGAGGGGCCATTTTTTTCATCCGCACAAAATGGATCAAATAGTGTAGTAGGCTACAAGTTTCAGATAGGAGAAGCCCAATTGAATCTTTGGGCCGAAAAGATCAGGCCCATTTGGCCCAAATATACTAACAAAAAATATTCATATTCATATTTACTATTTAGTTATTCAATATTACTTCATAATATAAATATATGAGTGGAGAGGCAGGGCCTGTCACGAGCAGATACAAACAGAAAAAGATGCAAGGAACACTAATTTGTCTGTATTATCAATTGTAAAAATTAATATATAAAAAGAAATGGGGACCAATTCCCGATGCCCAAATTACTGTACGGCTCGGTTAATTTTAGAGAGGAACTTATTTTTCACTTTCATTTTCGAATAATCATTTAATATGATAGTAGATAATGTTTCTTTTAGCTTTACTTTTCGTTGCAGTAGTTTATAATACTAACAATCATAATATTTTTTAATATAAAAACTAGTCGAGATACTCATTACTTCTTTCATCTTCTTTACTTTCAACTACCTCTAACTCTTTATATCATGCCTTTGTAGTGTTTGGAGCGGGAACAATCGGAACGATTATGAAAAAAATAATCGTCTTATCTCCACTTTAGTCACCAAGAATAGTAGTATATTATTTTTATACTCACTATTACTATTCTCTTCGGCTAAACATAAGTAATAAATTCCCTATTATTTTTTAGCAGAATCGTAACAATTCACCTCATAATTATTATTTTCTCTATATCAAATATACATAATCATCTTCTCTTATATCATTGCACCAATTCTCATATCTTCATAATTATTTTAATTCTTTTTGTCAAAACAATTTTAGGACAAAGCTGACAAGAATGATTATGAGAGATTATTATTTCCTTTTGAATTACCAATAATCATTATTTTCATAAGTAACTTTTTTTTTTAATTTTCTTCATAACTATTTTTATATTTCCAATATAAGAGCAATTTAAGTGATGTTAAGTGATGTTTTGACATCATCTAAATTAATTGTGAAGTCCACCTATATGACTCAATGATAGCTACATCTTATTAGCTTAAAAAAATAGAAAAATAAAATGAATGAAAATTAAAATGTGGCTCATATTAAGCCATATAATTGGGCTTAAGTTGGACTTCACTATTTAAGTGATGTCTAGGCATCACTTAAATTGATCTCTTCTAATATTCACTATTTTAGTTTTATCATAATTATTATCTTCATCACAAACACAAATAATGCTTCAAAATTATTCGATATCTCTCAAATTCAGATAATCATTATTTCTCGCCTAAATATTCTTAGTTAAATAAAAATGTTTATGACTATTTTTATAGAAGTTTATTAAAAAAAAAAAAAAAAAAACGAATTAAATGGGAAAACGTGGAAGAGTGGTGACGTGGAATTAACAGCGACGGGCTGGGGAAAGGTGTAGCGGGTAACCCGGGTGCAATTATTAGAGAAAGGATCCACCAAATTACCATTTGCTAGTAAAGGGACCCACCAAATTCATCTCACCGGTCCCATTTTTCTTCCTTTCATTTTCCAATTCAAGCTCTTTATTATTTTTATTTTCTTTAAAAAAAAAAAAAAGGTTTAACAACAGATTTAAATAGTGATCTGAACTTTTGAGAGTTTAGCCAATGATATAATACAATAATAACTTGCCTTAAAAAATAATTACTTTTGAGAGTTTAGCCAATGATATAATGCAATAATAACTTGCCTTCAAAAATACATTTTTAATTTTCAAATAGTTTCTACATTTCAAAATTAAAAATTTTCACTTTTTAATGATGTTCACTTTTAACATTATAATTAAAAAAATCGCTATTTACATATAGATCCCTCGTTTGAGGTCGTTGGAGAACAATTAAATTATAATACCCACTCAAGTATCTTGTTGCCACAATCTAGAGAATGGTCATTGGTGCCCCAAATATAGGAGAGCGAAACTTTGATTTTCCGATTTAAAAAAAGAGTATATTAAAATGTAAGAAATAAAAATGTTAAATTTTGAAATTATAGACCAAATTAAAACTAGACCTCAAAGCTAGGTATTAAAAATATAAAATTTCCAGTTACATTATATTTTATATTTATAAAATTAAATGTTATTACAAATACTAATAAAATTCAACAATATTTGAGACTCAAACTCATAATCATATTGATTACTATTTGATACATAATATCACTTGAGTACACATTTTTTGCAATAAAATACACATTTAACTTCGTGTTATATGTTTAATTTATATACCAAATCTTAATCTAAAAAGTGTTATACTCACGTAAATGAATTGATATTTGTTTACTTAAAATATAAAGTACAGCAAAAGCAATCAAAACACTTGTTCATTATCTTCCACTTTCCTACATGTAGTTATTGTGTGTACACATGATTTTCCTCCAACTTTATTTATTTTTATCACCACAACAACTAAACTGAAAAAAAAAAAAATAAATAAATAATAATAACATTAATGATCCATGACAGAGAAGTAAAAAAAAAAAAAAATCAAAAACCAAAAAAGAAGAATAAAACAGAGAAGTATACATATCTTGGTTTCCTTCGAACTATTCGATATTTTTTATCATCACATTTTCTGATAGGTGTGCGTTAGTTTGCTATTAATAAAATTTATATGATTAAGAAAAAAAAAACTATACTTTTAAGTTTTTAAAATTTAATTCATATATGAATTTTAAAAAAAAAAAACAATCTAATAAGTTGTTTAACTCATTATTAACAAATTTAAAAATAAAAAATATAAAAAACCCACGTAAAAAACACATGGTAACGAACTTTGATATATATATATATATATAGTTCACGCTAACAAAAGCCACAATTTAACCATATCAATATACGGGGGCATTTGGGCTACAAAAAATAAGGGAAAGAATGAGAATGATTCACTAAGAATCATTTCCGTAATCATGTTTTCAAAAAATCATTTTTTTCATTTTTTTCATTTTCCTCATGATTACTGTTTATTCTCTTCAACAACTTTTTATATATCACATTACTATTTTTCACTGAGAAAGTTTTTCACTGAGAAAGATTTGGGTGCAGTCCAAAAAATGCAGTCGCTCGTGTAGCACTATATCAGCCACAAAATTTTTTTTTTAATTTAAAAAAAAAAATTTGTAACCCAAAATGAGTTGCATTTGGTGGGGGTGCAACCTAGGCTGCACCCAAATCATTCTCTTTTCACTCTCATCATTTTCATAATTTTATTATTTTCATAATTATTACATTTATCTCAAATATAATTAATCATTCTCTTCATAATCATTACCTTCATTCCAAACATAAATAATCATTTTCTTCATAGTCATTCTCCTCTCTATTCTCTTTTTCATTTTCATTTTCTATTTAATTATTATCATTCTACGTATTCCAAACGTACCCTTATCCCAAAAATTAAAAAATAAAAGGAATAAAAGGAATTATAGGACTACAGCTGTACAAAATAATAAACCACCAAATCTCTTCTGATCCATCATCAATATCTCTGCCCCATGCTCCCCAATTCAAACCATATAATTAATACTCTCTAATCTATTTTCCACAGTAGAAAACAAATTTTAATTGACACCAACAATCTTATTTCCATTTTAACATTCAAAATGATTTCGCAGGCCCACTACTACACGTCAGTTCTTGTACATTTTTGCATTTAATAATAATAATATTAGAATCTCATTTAAAAATTCGTTTAAGGAAAAGAATCTGATTTAAAAAACCTTAATCTGTAAAAAAAAATGTAGATTGTCAACTAAATAATTACAATCATCAGATCCCATCCTATCCGCAAAACAAGCAGTATTACAATCTTCAAGGATTGGAATCAACTTGAATTTCTGTCATTTAATAATTAAAATTATTGGACTAAATTGGAATCAGAACCAAATTTATTATTTATCCTAAAAATAACTATTTGATCTTTAATTTTTAAAATCAAGGCTAAATATATTTGTAATTAACGATATTTTTGGTTTTGGTTTGATTTTACTTTTTAAAAGTGCTTTTAAAGACTAAAACAAACTATATTTTAAAGATTTTGGAATTTTAGCTATGAATCCAAATGTGTCTTTGAGAAGAATGAAATCAATTATAAAAACATGGAGAAAACTATTTTAATATTTAAAAATTAAAAATTAAAAATTAAAAACCAAATAAGTTACCCAACACACCTTGATAATATTAGAAAAATAAAACAAAAATAAATTAAAGTTACCCGCTATAGATGAAAACTTTCTATTTTCTAAAGCTCCAAAACACAACCTTTTCAAGTAAAAAGCAAGCATCCTTCAACTAATAATAATACAGTCCCAAATAATTGATGGCCAAGTCTAGAATATCAACGTATAATTTTCAAATTTTCAAATTTTAAAAAGATCAATATATGTACACAGGAAAGCACGTCATAAATCCAATTAATTCAAGTTTTGTCAGAAATAATAATATTGATAATCACCTGACAGTACTTGCCCACTTTAGGTTGCAGATTCTGGAGAAAAAAAAAGATAAAAAAGAGAAATAAAATAATTCCATAAGTGAGAGAAAAAAGGAATCCTTCACCTTTCATCATCAGACTCAGACAGCAGTGATTGTGTTTCCCTTCCATGTGTGTGTGCTGTTGGGTAAAGCCACGCTCATCCCTTCTCCTCTTCCCGTGACGCTTTAAAAACCTGTTTAAGAAAAGGTTATATCATCATAAATTTGGCCTACATTTTATTTTTATTTCTTTATTTATGGTTTATATTTTAGGTTAAAGAACAAACAAAAGCAACTCTAATCATATAACATAGGTAGACATCAAAATACAGATAATGTCAAGATATAACTTAATCTTGTTTTGAGAATACAGAATTAAGCCCTCTTTAGTGTATAGGTAGCACAATTTAATGTCACAAAGTTTTTACAATTTTAGAAACAAAACAGAAAAAAAAATAAAGTAATGTTTGGTAAAGAAATAAGTATTACTTTTTGGTTTCAACCTATTTATATAAATAAGAGAAATTGAAATCATAATAAGACTAATACTTGGGTTCTACTAAGGACTCAAACTCTCATTTCCTTCTGCATGATGCATTTATGGTCAAACTTTATTTATTTATTTTTCTTTTTTTTTCTTCAAATTTTCTGAAGAGTGCGGTCATAAATGTATCATTGAGAAAGTAAGGAAAGTTTAGATTCTTACACTCAAATATTGCTCTTGTAATAATGGCTTTCCTTTTGCCTTAGTTCTTTCAAACATGGGCTCCTCCTATTAAGTTTAGAACTTTAACCACTGTCCAGTCCCATCCATCCATCCATTCATCAGAGTTTTGTTTTGTCTTTCATCTCCCTGCCATTTCTAAAGAGACCCATTAACCAGATCTAGGCTTACTCATTTTTCTGTGTCCATTTCTGCTGAGTTTCATAAAGTAGAAGCTGCTGTGGTTCAGACGAGCTGTTCAAGAAAATGCCAAGCACCGAATCGTTTCTGAGGCAGATAAGTAGAGGGGGGGAGGGTTCCAGATCAGTTTCAAGAAGGTGGGGTGGGGAGTTTAGGAGAAGTTCTGCTGCTGCTGGTGAAGAGCGTTTCAGTGAAGGAAGCCATTGGAATCAGAAAATGGAGAATGGTTTTGTTAACAACTTGTATGGAATGGACAACAATGGCGGAATGTCAAGTAGGAAAAGGGTTCTGGTGGTGGTGGATCAGACTTCACAATCCAGCAATGCTGCTCTGTGGGCGCTCACTCATGTGGCTAACAAGGGCGATGTTCTTACTCTTCTTCATGTTATCACCAATTCCTCTACAGACGATGATTCTTCAACCTCTTTCTGTGCTACTTCTCTTGGTTCCATCTGCAAGGCTTCTAGACCTGAGGTTAGAACACAATTCAATTTAACATAATTCAAATCTATGAAAAGAAGCTTTTTTTTTTTTTTTTTTTTTTTCTACTCTTACAGATCTCACTTTCATTTTAACTATACAATTAGGGGTGTTTGTTCGTCAATTTATTCACGATTTAAAATGAGTATTTACTAACTACACCTAAAAACCCACTTTCAAAATGAGCTATTGTAACTACTTAAAAAACTCTTCAATTGAAATTACTCCAAACTCTTTCTTTCCAACTATTCAAAGCAACTATTCATTTGTAATTATTCAAAACAACTTTTCTAACTATTCAAAATAATTCCTCATTTTTAAATGTTCAAAATAACTTAATGATTGTTTCATCAAAACCAGCTATTCTCTAACTTCTCTAGAAAAAAAATAATAAACACAAAAGTGTTTTTTTGGTGAAACTCTTCCATAAAAATCTACATCTAAACGAACAATTACAAAAATCGTGTATTGTAAGGTTTTGTATGGTATTTTACAGGTAGAGGTGGAGGTGTTAATGATAGAGGGGCCAAAGTTGGACACCGTGATGAATCAAGTTAAGAAGCTGGAGGTGTCGGTGCTGGTTCTAGGACAGAAAAGGCCATCATTTTTTAGCTGGTGGGTTGAATCTTACATACATATTTGATATTCCTACTTCTCATTGATGGTTTATCCAACTCAAAATTGTGGTTACTGAATTGATTGCAGCTTTTGTGGTGGTGGGGCGGGAGATCTGGTGGAACAGTGCATAAACAATGCAGAGTGTTTGACCATTGGAGTGAGGAAGCAGAGCAGAGACATGGGAGGGTATGTAATCAACACCAGATGGCAGAAGAATTTCTGGCTCCTCGCTTAGTTCTTGCTCAAATTAGAGATGCTCAAGCTAAAGAGTTCGATGAGCCTCATCCTTAGGAAGTAAGTTATATTGTAATCTAATGAATAACCCTCCAGATTACTAAAATCTGTAAAACAACTAACAAGCTTATCAGCATCCTATGAGTTAACGAAATGTAATTGCAGCGTATTGGCTAGCAATCTATAAGATGTCAGATTTAGTCTTTAAAATCGTGCAACGATCTCTTTGCAGCTTGTTTGTGCGTTCTGGTTGGATATATTTTCAGTATACAGAACATCCGTTCTTGGGCAGGGTCAAATGGACTAGAAAATGAGAATAATTTATGTTTATAGAAATAATTATATATTAATATATGAGAAAGGAAGCTATTCAGAATTCCTGGAAGCTATTCAGAGTTCCTGATTGTAGGCATCTTATTCTTTTCTTGCTCTTTTGGTTCTAACCAAGCTTGGTAAAGTTTTATCTATACGATTTTGACATGATCTTTCAGAGCTAAGTCTTATTATGAAAACTAAACAAGTGATTGAAAGAGGAATATTTATTGGTGTTAGAGCATGAAGCAACTAGCAGTCAATGGTAGTCTCTTGGATATCGCTAAAATCTGCCTATGAAATACAAAAAAGTTACTGGAAGAAGTTCAAATCAATTTTTAACAATAGATCAAATAACAATCTTCTTTTGACCCAACTTAAGAAAAAAGAGAGTGCATACTTCTATACTTCTAACCATTTGTGAGCATAATGATGTGCCACATCCCAATATATCATTTTTTTTAATCAGTCAAATCATCTTTTTTATACAAATTTAATGCACCTTTATGTACTTCAATACATTATTATCTCATGGTGGAAAGTATATACAGATCCTAATTAGGAATCATCCAAGTTTTGCTAAAAAAAGAAATCCTATCTCGAGGTCGATAAGTTTTTCCAATTACATTGGTAGATCTAAATGAGAAGGAAGTCAACAAACTTACAAGAATGTTTAGTAGCTATTTTTCCTAACCATTTTCACTTGGTCATTCTGAAACTATAATGGCCGATCATTTATGAGCCTGAATCTAGATAGAGGTGAATTTGAGCACCACTTTGGGCCTGGTATCAGCGCATCTGATCCACTTCAGAGGGGCCTAACTACATTTGGTCCAACTCAGAACTAGGCATCACACTACAAGCCAACCATTGTAATTGAACAGAACTTGGAGCTTTGTGGGCACCGCCCGGAACCTTATTGAATCCAACGTGGAGCAGGCTTGGTATATTCTCATTTTCGTTTTACCAAAAGATCCAGCTTTCATGGAGAGAAAGTGAAAAAAACACACGTACAAATTGGGAGCTAGCTGATAGTCTAAACCAACTAAATTTTAACAAAAGGTTCGACTTCTTAGCCCAGGTTTAGATCATTGACCACACTGAATAGACTTTAACTTTCGATTCTATATTTTCAGTTGAATCATAACCTTTGAAGAAACAAACCATCTTTCATGTCTACGTTCAGTTAATTGACGGTGCATGTGACTATTATTGAGTACAACAAAAGCACATTTTTGGAACATTAAACTTTTGACTGTCGCCAACCTTCTTTAAGCCATCTCATTTACGGGCCCAAATTTTTTTTAAAAATCATTTTTGCACAAATAATAGATAAGAAGGGTGGAGAAAAAGGTAGTTGATTCATGAAACTAGATCTCCAAAGACATAGTAGGAAATGAAATGGATCTTGGAAGAAAGAAATCAAATGGTCCACGAAACTTAACCATACAATAACTATAAGATACTCATTTTGGTTGATGAACGATGACACATACCCACCCAACCTTTACTTTGAAACATCTTCCCATGTGGATGTGACCATTACTTTCTCTCTTTTTCAATAGCCAGCCCTAATTGCATGCTCTTCTTTCGGTCTTTCCCATTCATTTATTTCCATCATTGTTCTTTATCGTATAACCTTCTTTTTCCCGTTTCATACTACGAATATTACCAATGCCGCCACTCAATGTGTGGAAAAGCCACAACCGTGTGAGCCACCACAAGTTTTTCCTCCAATTTTTATAATCAGGATTCCACTGGCCATATTGCTTTAAAAGCTTACAGAAATTTCTGCTTGGATAAGCTACTTTGAACTTTGGTGTAGGTGCTCCAGCCACAATTTTTATAAAGGTTAGAAGGTAAGGGTAGCTTGTGTTTGGATTAAACAAGTGCAACTAGTTACAAAAACTAGTTGATCTAATTTATACTTTGTTGTGTGTTGTGTTGTTGAGTCACTAGCACAACTCATGAAACTTCGTTTAGTGATCTACGCCAATAAGAGTTTCTCAATTGTTCTGATACTATGTCTATGAGAATAAAAAGAGAAGTTATTTCAACAATAAATTAAATCTTTATTGTGAATGAAAAATTATTGAATACACGAGAGATCCTCTATTTATAGAGAAGTGAAGCAAACTAAAATCTAAGGATGAACAAAAAATTTATTCGAAGTTTAACCACTTATCCGGCTACATCAAAGCAACCCCAATGATGTAGTCATGACTACATTCATGGTTGAGTTCTATCAAATAGAGAGCATGCTCCAAAAAGAGTTTGTCTATAAGAGAATGGACTGATCAGTGACTATTATTGAGAAGTTTTGATGGTCCTATATTGATGGGTTGGAATGTGACCATAGTCTCACATTGGATAGGAAATAGCTCCATGGTATATGAGCGAAACAAATATTTGAAGGATACAAGACATTTGAATGATCTTTAAAGGAAAATCATACGAACCTATACTCAAATTGAAGAATGTCTTAAAAATGAGTGTCTATTATTCTAACGCTACACAATTGACAGCCACATAATTTGAGAAAATTAAATTTACATGCAAACTCAAATGCAAGTTTGACTATCAACTTAATGCCTGAGTCATGTCTCTCAAACTACTGCGTGACTCATGAGTTTAGACTTGCATACTCCAAAGTCACAGATATCAAGTCTATATTTAGTATATGAATTTACTTATCTGACTCGCTCACACTATAGATTAATAGAAAAAGAAATTCATAAACTAGATATAATATACATATAAATATGATGAAATGCCTTGAATATAATATGTGGCGCTTCGAATGACCTATGTAGCCAACATGAGCATAGCTCAACCGATATAAGTATACACTAATGACCAAGATATCATGTGTTCAAATTTCCTACCACCAATGTTTGTTTAACTTAAAAAAAGTAGTGCATTATATACTCTCTTCCTCAATATATTGTACTCTTTATATTCTTCCAAGTTAAACGACTTCTCTCTCTTCTCGTAGACGTAGCTAACTCAACATTAGTGAATTAAGTAAATCTTTGTGTTGTTCTCTATTATTCCTTTTATTCTATTGTTTATCTATTTATGTTTCTGTCACAATAGCTTT
>JBBMKA010000015.1:2807463-2822340 GCA_037833695.1 Sechiopsis laciniata | reverse complement strand
TATATATATATTACACAAAGCAGCCTCTATAACCTACTTAATCTAGACCAACTAAAACTAAGATTCAAAACGCCTCCTAATAATTTTGGCACGCGCCAAGTCCTTTAGCTTTATATTAACTTTTGGTAAGGCTTATGAGCTTTCTTTGGACTATTTGATACCCTAAATTACCTAGACGTATTATTTTGTTGGGGGGAGCTTATGAAGAAAGCTAGATCAAAGAAGTTTTCAGTGTAAGAAAAATCTCATTCTTTCTTTGGACATAAAAGTGCAGTTGAAGTTAAATGTTCGCAACATGGCTATCTAAAAGAAATCAACCTTTGTGGGCCAAAATGTCTTTTTCTTCTTTTTTTCCCATCTTTATCAAGCCCTTTGGTGGGGTTGGGTCAAAATTTACTAGTTAGGGGGCCAAGTCCAAGACCAAACTTGCTGCCTATCTTTCTTTTTCTATACTATAAATGACTAACACCAAACGCACCTTCCAACCCTCATTTACTCTCCCTTCGCCTAACACTTTACTCCCAATTTTCTTGTCTTTCAATCAAGCATGAATTTGTACCGAGATCAAACGTCCTCCTGCTACTTCCATCCCAAAGAAACAGTGGTGGGTGTCTGCGCTTTATGCTTAAACGAGAGACTACTTATCTTGGCATCCTCTTCAGTCCGAAGCTACCGGAAAACTCCCATCAATCTCTCCAAGATCTTCGCTTTTAGCTCTTTCATCAGCCGTCTCGAATTCCGACATCAGAAGCCAGAAAACTCCGACGATGAAGCCTCCACCAGTCTAGAAGGTACTTCCTTTTCAGCTTTATATACATCTACATCCCTATATCTGTGTGATTATATACGCACACATGTATGTATATATCCTTTATCCTAGTTCAAGTTTCAGAATCATAAATAGAACTGTTCCTTAGCATTTACAGCCGTGTAATATAAGAACTGGTAGAATATAAGAAGTCCATTAATGGGGTTTGTGGGTGTGTATTGGTTTCACTATTCCATGATGATGGAATACGAGCTATTCAGAGCAGGAGAGTTCAAAAGAAGTTAAATGCAACCAAAACACGGAAAGGAAAAGCGGTGGAAGGGCATATGAGTGGGCAGAGGGGGCAGTGTCAGAAACACTGAAAGGACAAAAATAAAAAGGAACAGAGTAAGAAACTGTGGAGCAGACTGTTCAGCGACAGTTGGAAAAAGTTCAGGTTTGAATTGTTCGAATTATTACAGGGAATCTGAGTAGACAGATTCTGTAATCTAAAAAATTAGGCAGAAATTAAACACGATTTTGGGGTTAAAATCGGAAGCAAAGTGGGGGTTAGTGGGGTGGGGGACAAGGAAAACAAAACAGAAGCTTACATCTGGACAGCACTGATCTAGTATATTTGAAGTTTCTCTGTTTCTTTTTAATATTAGTTAATTATATCTTTTTATTTTAATTTTTAATCTTTTCGTGGGGACCCACTAAAAAACTATGTAGAATCATTCATCTCAATCAACTTTGAGAAAAATGGAGTTGGGTCATGGGAGAAGAACAAGGTCTCAGAGGTGTCACTGGAAAACTGCAACTTGTCATGGAATCATCACTCGACAAAAAACTACAAGGCGACCAAGACTGTGATAGAGCATGGCAAGACCCGTGCCTCGCTTAGGTGGCGGAAGCGGATTGGTCATCTCTTCCAGCTCATCCGAAGGAAAAGGTCGAACAAGGGGACAGTCTGCCACGTGGAAGGAGTCAAAACAAGGAAAGGATGGATAAGAGCTCTGACAAGGTCGAGAAACTCTGAGTAGGCAAAAAGGAATATCTATGCGTGAATTGGAATTCAAATGTGATTCATTAAAAGATTGGAGTCAAATCAATTGCTTATTTTCATGATTTGAACTCTTTCAGATTGAAGAATTTATGAATGTAAATGAGCTTCTTAATGTGCTTGAATATACCTCTTTTATTTTTCTCCTCTAGTGTAGAATGCTTTAATATAAAATTAAAACTAGAATTAAATAAACAATTGAAGGAGAAGTTTTCCAATTTGTGTGCACAAAGTGGGAAACAACGAAGCAAGAGGGGCCAAATTAGCTACTACACTGCTCGAATTTGGCCTATAGTTGTCTTAGTGCTCCAAATTTTGAACAATAAAACAGTCCTATCATGCATGCACAACTCTATTAACCATGATAATGGTATTAAAAAATTAATTTTTGGAATTATATATAATATAAATAATTTGTTTGGAAATCTATAGAGCTCATCCAATAGTCACTAATTATGTTTGAGATCATTACCCCCGAATATATTACTTCAGAAAGAAGAAGAACAATACTCTAGTAAAAAACAGAACATCTATAAACGCAAACTATTTGAAAACAAGACATGATTGTTTTCTGTTTCCAAAAAAGAAAAGCAAAACAATATTGGAAACAATCTCACCAGCCAAGATATTCTCTTCCATGAGCTTTAGTCTGTGCACATATGGGAAGATTAAAATTAGACAGAGCCTACATCTCGAGCAAGAGGACCATTGATTTGGAAAAAAGGACCACAAATTGAGGTCCAGGAAGAAAAGCTAGTAGTGGCGCAGAAGAAAATGACAAGACATGATAAATCTTCACCCAACTTCATCAACCAAAAACCAACACCAACGCTACTGATTAAACATATTCATCAATGCATGGCCCAAATTAAGCATGCACTTTCATTTTCTAAATTGCAATGTCTATAATTTTATTTTAGTTGTATAACTAGCTACCTAAAACAGCTCAAGGTAAAAAAAACATTTAGGTTAAAGATATGTTTGATTACTCTGCCGTTTTTTATTTGTGGAAAAACCGAACTAGATGGAAACAAGTTTTATGAGATAGCCTTACATTTGAAATGGAAAAAACAGCAAAAAAACATAAATATCATTATTATTGGTAAAGTAGGTTATTCATTAAAGTTTAGGTGCGAGTTTCATGTTAAACTTACTTATCATTGAACAATGATCAAATTAGGTTACCAGTTTGAGGAAAATAATTTGTTTCGAAACTATATAAATAGTAATAATGCTCACGGGTTATGATGCAATTCATCATAGCCAGAATTACCTACTTAAAAATTATTTTTTAAAAGTTACCTTACCAATTAAATGTAGTAAGATTCGACAGCTATTCCATAAGAAAAGTAGAGGAATGCATAAATTGGCCCAGACCATAGATATATTTTTTTTAAGAAAAGGCCAAGGCTGGTTATATAATACTGCATCTTCCAACTACACAACTCAATATTTTCTATGTATACCTGTATGTAACCATCTTTCTATATCACTCTCCCTCTCTCACTCTCTCTCTTGGGAGGTGAATAGCGAAAAGGAAAAGGATATGACCTGAAACATGGTGTATGGAGGAAGGGAAAATGAGGACCCCTTTGTCCCACCAAAATATTGTATACCCAGTGAAGTGAAATTGGTGCTAAGATACAAAGTGAAGAAGCTTTGGTTACAAGAGAAGAAGCTTTCTTTCACATGCCACTTCTCCCAAGTCAAACTAACTTTAGATAAGCATCTTATTTTGGATCACACGATCTATAAACAGTGAAATTGTTTCACAGCTAAAAGAGGATTTTCTAAGAATTTTATACACTAACTTTGGTTGGTCTTTGTCTGTACTTTCCCTCATTTCTCACCTTCTTCTTTCCCCTCTCCTTGATCTCTCGTTCATATACACACTATTCCTTCATTCCAACAGTCGAGCTCGTGTCATGACTTTCTCTCCCCTCCCTTGTAGTTATTATCTCTCTCTCTCTGGCTCAATTTCCTATATTATCTACCAACAGTGATTGCCGCACTCTTTTACTCTTTCACAAACACATTCCCAAAAGTAAATTTCTTAAAAAATGAGTTGTTAAGAATCTCTTTCCCCCCTCTTCAAATCCATCAATGATAGTCTAAATCACCTTTGAGCCACTTCTTCACACAATAATTCTCATCTCCTTTCATTTTGAAAATAAAATATAAAAAACTGATGCATTCAACAGAGAAGGAGACAAAATAGAAGAAAGAAAGAAAGAAAGAAAGAAAGAGGGAATCAAATTTTCTAATTAATATGATTTAAATTTAATTATTTTGTATATCCAATACAATACCCAAATGACGATCCACTAGTATAGCATAAGATATGTCTTTAATGGTTTGCCTCTCTGTTCTCCTTTTAACATATTTTTATATTTCAAAAGAATTCAGAAAGAGGAGAAAAAAAAAATCAAATATTAAAGTCATTACCAAAAAAAGGGTAAAGTGAAATATTCTAGTACACTTATACCAATTTTAAATAGTGGATTACTGTTATTTTTTCCAATTGCCTTTACTCTTTTTTTCATATCTCAGTTGTCTTTATATGTAAATAAAATTCCGTCTTTAATGTTTCAGAATTTTGAAGGGATGATAGGCAAATTTACATGGAATGGTATTTTTTTTGTTTAAAAACCCCGTTAATTATGTAACAACCATTGGGGATGATCTTAGGTTCTTTTAAGATTTTCCATTTTGGTTAGATGTGATGATTGATGGGGCGAGTTTTACCTCACCAACCCAGCAAAAAAGGAAAACCCCCCAGCAATTCTGGTAGACTGCAAAAACAAAATAAATGACATGGAGCCACTTTCACATGTGGGTGTGTAAAAGACACAACTAAGGACACGAAGCATAAAACACTGGACAGAGAAATATGGTAGAAGAGAAATAATGGGTGGTGAATAATTCTAAGTGTCTGCCCACATGCACCTTTGGGAAACCGACACTGATTCACCGCGCATTTTCTTCCATCCATTCCTTCAACTGTCTTCATTGATATTGTCTCTTAGGTTTTCTTTTAAAAGTAAACCAAATTCTGCTCAATAATTTTATTAACTCCTTGGATGTAAATAAACAGTTTTTAGAAAAGGAATGATGGAGAAACATGGAACTCTGTTCTGTAGAGAGGTTAATGATTCATTAAGATGATACTCGGCTTTATTCGTGAGATTTTGCCTAATTGGTGAAGATGAAGGGTTGTTTCTAAAACTTGTTCTTGTTGGGCTTCCATTGTCAAACCTTGGCGATTGAACCTCACAGAATATGTTATGATTTACGAGGCCTGGGAATTATCCACCTGGTTGAGGTATGTTGTATCTAGAGTTTGGTTTGTTTCTCTGACTTTATAAATTTTGTCACCAAGAGTATATTCAACAAAAAAAAAGGACTAGGCATTATACTAGGGTGATTTTCTTTTATGCATAAACTTTTAGTGCTTTACCCTACTGGTACTTTTTTGCTCCCTGCAGTTTTCTAGTGATCTGCCAAATTTAACCACGGTTGATCATTTTAAGGGACAGAGATAGAGAGAATGTCTCAAACCAAATGTAATGGGAAAATATTAATGTGTAACAATAAAATTCGAAAGAGAGTGGAAGAAAGAAAGATTGCAATATGAACTTTCACTAGTTTTGTTCTATTGCAATAGAAGCTAGCTGTATATCGTTGCTGTTGTAGCTTTTGCCTCCACTTTTCAGAACTAATGAGAATAGATACACACGTATTTTTGGTTATAGGAGGAGATAAACCACTGTACAAAACAATCTTTTCTCTTTTTTTTGAAAACCGGGAAATCGGAGCTTTGCTCCCCATAATCGGAGCACCACTGGCCGGTCCCTAGGCTGTGGGCCGGGATACTTCGAAGGATATTCTAGTTTAAGCGCTTTCCAATAGCCTCAAATCAGGTATCTCTCAAAGAAGCGTGCCTTGAAGTCTTTGCTCTCAACCGCTGGACTGCCCCTTGAGGACACGGTACAAAACAATCTTGACACTCCAATTCTTCCTCCATACAGACCCTTCCCAACCACTGGATTTCTAGGCGACAGCAGATACAACTACTTAAACAAAGTCCATGTCTGTCGCAGGTACAATGATCTCTTAACGCTTAGAAATTTAATAAGTAAGGCTTCGTAAAGACAGTTGATTGGCTACCACAGCTAAGTTCCCTAGAAAATTGCTCTTGGTTTAATGGGTCAAAAGACTCAAAACAATCTTAAAAAATAAAGAGGGAATGAATTCAATCTATGACAATGGAGGAATAATTTCTATAAATTTTATTGACAACCAAAGGTAGAAGGTAAGATGGTTGTCCTGTAAAATTAGTCCAAGTATGCATAAATCGACTCGAGCACTTGCGAGTACAAAACAAACATAGCCTCTATGAGCTAACAAAACGGTAATGGCTATCATCATCAATCAACTGTACCGCTAGTTTTAAAGAGTAAAGGACATGAAAGCAGATAGTCCAAGCTTCAGCTGGCAAGTAACCTGGGCCTGAATCACTAAAAAAAACTACCATCGACCTAAATTGGGTTGCATCAAAGCAAGCCATGAACAGGCAAATACTCAAGAAGAAGTGCCTTGTGTTAATAATTTGCAATTGTTCATAATTTTGAGTGGCCACCAAACAGCTCCCCGTCTACAACCCATAACTGGATTTATTAAATTAAAATATCTGGTAGTAGGCGAGCCACTAATTCAAACATAAATTGACTATTGACATCCATTCCCATCACAGAACATAATTCCAAATTCCTAACCCTAACCCTAACCCTAACCCTACCAACGAAACAGGGGATGCTATAATCAGAAACAAATTATTTAGAAAGATTAAAAGGCAATCAATCTTCAAAGAAATAGTGAAATAGAAAAGATTAAAAAGCAATCAATCTTGAGAGAGAGAGAGAGAGACAGAACCTGTAAGGATC
The DNA here is from genome assembly GCA_037833695.1 of Sechiopsis laciniata. Classification (NCBI taxonomy): domain Eukaryota; kingdom Viridiplantae; phylum Streptophyta; class Magnoliopsida; order Cucurbitales; family Cucurbitaceae; genus Sechiopsis; species Sechiopsis laciniata. The sequence continues at coordinate 2,815,586 of JBBMKA010000015.1, read as the reverse complement.
ATCTCCAGGTGATTTCTGCGAGCGTGACCGTCTTTCACGATCGTAGAATTCTCCATTCGTCTCAGCACATTCAATGGAGGCTTCAACGGCCATGAATTTGCAAGTAAAAACACACTTGGAGATTTTGATCTTATGCTTGATTTAATTGTAAAAAGTGTCGCCGATGCTAAAATGGTTGGAATGGATCTTAGAAAGCTCCGCTCGCAGAAATCCGGCGTTGATGGGTCGGATCATCAGAACTAGAAGAACCCGCGGGAAAAAAGCGAATCGGGAATCTGTTCTTCATTGCTGGTAGAAAATTGGAGGGAACGGAACGGAACGGCAAACTGTGACACTCGTTGTTCATTGCTTATACGAGATTTATGAACATCAATTTTTTTAGGCACGTGATAATTATTTTATTTTTTGTTTTTTGTTTATGAAATTTAAATTTATAATCATTATTTTATTATTTGTTTTTTCCTGCTTGAATACTTACATTTTTAGAAATCTAGTCAAAATTTTGAAACAAAAAAAATAGTTTTCAAAAAGTTATTTTTATTTTTAAAATTTGCTTAGTATTCACATCTTTTTTTAATAAATGATGATATATTGTTACAAAGATGAAACAAATTATAAAAAATTTGAATAAAAATAAATGTAAATTTAAAAAATCAAATGATTATTTAACATTTTTTTTTAACATAGTTTTCATTACATTGTTTGTTTTTTTATTCAACTACAAATATGGATAAATATTCAAACATATAATCTCTAGTTATAAGCACCCATTTTATGATAATTATGTTTTTTTGTGGTTATTAAGCATCATATATCCAATAGACCAATACATAATTGAAATTTCAAAATCATAAAGTTGGTACTATAACCGACTTTACCACTTCATTTTTAAATTAGTATTTTTCGATTTTAATAGAAACATTATTCAATTTGAATTGATCATATTCAATATGTTTTTGTAAAACTTGAGATCAACCAACATAAAGATTATTGCTGTTTGAAAAAAAAAAAAAACATAAAGATTATTGTAAATGTGAAATTCGGATTTTAGATATGAAATGTTTTTAAAAAGTGGTTAAAATCAAAATAAAACAAATTCTTTTAATAATAACACTAAATAAGTAAATAACATAATAATACTCTAAAAGTTGTCTTTAATTATTTAACATTGTTATTTTTATTTATTTTACCACAAAATAGAAATACTAAATAAATAAATAATTTTTGTATATAAAAATAGACTTGCTTTTTTACTTTTGTCTTCACTTTTTTACTTAAAAATAAAATTAAAAGATAATTAAATATTATTTTTTTGATTATGCGCTCTGACAATGATCTAACTTCTAATTTCGAGATCGATTGTATAAAATATCAATTGAACTATGTTTATTTTGACATTTTAAAAAAAAAAGTATCTAACATCTAAATAATTTGAGTAATTATTTTATTTATTATACTAGTTGTGATTAAAAATAAAAGGATTATGAAATCGTCTAAATAAATGATTATTTAGCATATTATTTTATTTTATTTACTTTAGTTTTTATTAAAATTAGCAAGGTTTCCACGGATGTTTCTAGAAGTTTCCATTCACATAAATTCGTATATAGAGGACTTTACCAGAAGAGAGTGCTCCAGCACGTGACACGTTTGTTAGTGGAATTGATAAGGACTGGGCCAGAGCCCGGCGCTGGGCCTAGCAATTCAGCCCATATGCTAAATGGGCCTCTTGGGCCATAAAAAGCTCAATAAGGCATGACCAACACGGCTCATCAGAAAATATTTTTGTTTTGTTCTTTTCCTAGTGCGTGAAGTTTATATATATATTGAATGGGTTAGTGACGTAATGGTTTCATTATTTTGTTGCAATTTAGTTCAACACCAACATTACATATTCGAGTCTAAGAGTCGGTATTTATTTATCCCCCTTCCCCGTACGTACTAAAAAAAAAAGAAGTTTATATATATATGAAGAAAGGAATATGAAATTATTATACAAATTATAGGTCCTTGACTTTATAGCTACATCAATGATTGGTATGTAAATGGAGGGCTCAATAATTGGTATGATAGGACCTTATGGCTCTCATGGTGCCCTTAGTATAGTGAATCTAATGTTCTCTCCCCTATCCCTGGCCATCTTAATTAGGTTTTTTTTTTTTTTTTTTGCCTAATTTTCTAGGCGCTGAAAATAAAATATTATGTATGAATTATCGATCTCGACTCCATCTCCAACTCTACATTGAAGATTTTTCAATAAAAAGAGATGATATTTTATAGGAGTACATATGGAAATGTAAAGTCACATTCAATTTAAAACGCTGAATTGACATCTCAATCTATTTTAAGTTTAATTATAGTTCCTTTCATTAAAAAATTAACTTAAAATATTTTTATTGCTTTAGAAAAACAAAAAAGATCGTATTGCCTTTTATAGTATAATAATTAGAGGGTAGAGATTAAATTATGAGTCTTTGTTTGTCATATATAAGGAGGATTTATTAACTCATCATTTTTAATTTTAACAATAATTCTTCATTTTTAACAATTTATTTTTAATTATTCATTTATAATACTCAATCATTTTTAATCACTAATTTCTAATAATTCAATTCAACATCATGGTCACACGTTCGATTTTGTATTATATTGTGTTCGGATTTTCTAAGACAAATGAATTAGTTTTGATTTTGTGCTTTAAATGAAAATAGTTCGCCATTTTTTATTATACATACAAAATCTCCAAATAATATAACCTACCATAATTTACAAAGACATATATCTGTATTTTCTTCTTCATTTCTTGGTCTATTATACATACTTTTCATTAAGAAAATCACATTATTGGAGTTAGAACCAGTGAGAGGTAGAAGAACCCAAGGAGCGTTTGTTTGACATATTTAGGTAGGATCAGGTTAAAGAGTTATATTGAGTAGTTAAAAATTGAAAATTGTGCCAAAAACTCGTTTGAATTTAGTTCTTGAGGAGGAAAGTTAGAGCAAAAATCTTGTTTGAATGTAGATTTAAAATGAGTAGTTATTTTTAGTAATTAAAAAATAAATGATTAAAAATGAATTATTTTGATTGATTTGAAATGAATGATTAAAATGATTGGATAGTTATAAATGAATAATTAAAGATGAATAGTTAGAAATCAGAGTAATTTTAAAAAGTAAAAATGAGGAGTAGTTAGTAAAAATTCGTTTTGATGTAGGTTTTTGATGAGAAGTTAATAAATTATAAAACTAAATCCTTCCTAAATATGTCAAACAAATAGCCCCCAAAACTCTATTGTTACTGGTGTTCATACTGATGTCATCGCGTGTTGTCAGTTGTCGTGCTTGTTACTGTTGGCTTTAATCTAAATTAAAAATTCAATGACGATAGGTATGCTCAATTTACTCTCTTTGCTTTCGAATTGGGTAATTTGATATAATCACATTCAAACATTTTTGTACTATGTTTAGCTTTTGGTATGAGGAAAATAGCTAACAAAAATTATATATATAAAATACTTCATAATCAAGAGTTTATGAATTCAGTAAAAAAGAAAAATTCCATGGTTATTACGTTGTACAAAATGTCGTTAAAACTCTGCTCTTGTTAGTCAATTATAGCCGAATAAAAAGAAGGAACATAGTTATTCTTAAAATTCAAATAATGCAATTATGTTTAATCAAATAATGCAATTGTGCTTAAATTGAACTTTAATTAAACCAATTAAACTTGGTAAAAAAAAAGTAGAGCTCTATAAATTTAAGAGTTCGAAATCTAGTTCAATATTTTTGTTGATTTTTTTATTCTTTAAAAAAAAAACAATAAGACTTGGGGTGGTTTTAGAACTAATTGTTTTGAACTTAAAAAGGAAATGGATTTAGGTGTTTAATAAATTGCCGTATAGTTTTAAAAAAATGGCGTCCTTGAATTACGAGGTGACTCTCAGCTGAGATTTCGCTATCAATTCATCGGGCAATGTTGCACGCTCTTCCTGCGATCATAATTATGAAATTATTATTATTATTTTTTTTTTTTGATACGTGATTTTATTATATTTTTAATGTCTATAATTATGATATGGAACATTTCTGTCTCAAAAAAAAAAAAAAAATTATTATTAATATTTCTAATATGAATTTGGAATAACTCAAATTTAAACAGCTATAATTTCTCATTTTTTTCTTCTAAAAATAACATAGGATTAAAAAATACTATTTTGACCATTGAACTTTAAAATTTGTTATATTTTGCTCAACTTGTAAAGATTCAATTTTATTTTTTGAATTTTAAACTTTTTTTTATATTAGTCTCTCAACTTTAAATAATTTGATTTTAATTTTTTAAATTTTATTTTATTGTCTTCTAATTTCAAAAAAACTTAAAAGTTGTTTTTACAAAATAAATGTTTATTTTTCTTAAAAAAAGTCATCTTCATCTATAAAGTTCACAAAGATATTCATATTTTATCTTTAATTGTATTAAAATTATTAACACTATTTTACTATTTTAATTAATATTAACTTCAAATTTATTATATGGACCATTTTTCAAATTTTTTTTAAATACAATTACTATTATTGAACTTTTAAAAGTTTATAAACTAAAATTTTAAAGTTGAGAGGTTCAAATTTGACTTTAAAAAGTTTATAGACTAAAATGAAATAAATTTCAAATTTTTAAAACCAAAATGATATTTATTTATAACTCTTTATTCTTCTTAGTTTGAATTGGAGAGGAGGCTACAAACTTTATATAAAAATGTATTATTACTTTCAATTAAAATAAAAAAAATATATCAATTTTCAAAATTAAATTTGTATAATTAAATTGAATTACAACTAATCAATAAAGTCAACATGTTACCAATTTTTTCGACGAAGATATACTATTAATGACGGTAAAAATGACTGTAAAAAGTATTATAAATGGTGTACTTATTCATTCAAATTTAAAGTATGTCCTTCAAATTTAAAAGGTATTTTGCAATGTTGGACTATGTGAGTGAGGTTGTCAATAATGCCATAAATGCTTTCTAATTTGTACACATCAAATATCAATTAAATTATGGCGTCACTTTTCATTTATCCTTTTTAATATACAAATCGTTACAAGTTATTTGTTTTTTTTTTTTTAATTTTAATAAATAATTTCAATGTGTTATACTTGAAATAAAATCTTTCAAATTGTATAGGGTATAATTAAATTGAGATATTTCACATAATTTGATCTTCAAACTATCTCAATCATGGCAATATTAGGTCATGTTTGATAATCATTTAGTTTATTTTTTGTTTTGGAAATTTAAACTTATTTTTATTTAAATTTTCTATGTGTTCCATCTTTTTTACAATGTATTCATCCTTTTTTAAGAAAATATGTGAATATTAGCCAATTTTTAAAAACAAAAACAAGTTTTTAAAAGCTATTTTTTTCCTTCCAAATTTTAGTTTGATTTATAAGAAAATAGGTACGTTATAGGCATCCATAAATTAAAAAAAAAAAAAAAAGAAGGAAGAAAAAGAAGTTGTTGTAGACTTAAATTTTTAAAACTAAAAATAAAATAATTATCAAACGGAATCTTAGTTTTTTAAATTATATATTATGACTACAAAATTGCAATTGAATTTTATGCATTTTTCAATTTGAAAAATGACACTAAAGTTTTCAAATTCAGAAATAGGTTCAAGTGGACTCTTAAATTACTACAAAGCTTTAATAAATGGAAAATAGTTGGCTCAACATGCTGCATATTTAAACCATGTTCTTTTTTTTTTTTTTTTTGGCATGAAACCATAGAATTAAATAAATAGCATGGCGAAATTTATTTGATTCACTCCATAATTTATTCATTCATGTGTGGTATGCGTTTTCCTTTTGACCCGCTTATCCCGTATGTATTTTGAGTTCCAAATTTAAGATGATGTTTGAATAATAATTTCATAACAATTGACGGATGTTTCAATGTATGTTTTTTTTTTGTTTTTGAAAAGATATCAACTTCATTAAAAACAGCTTTAAAAAATCAAGTAATTGAACCTCTAAGAGGATTAAAGAACACCAACAAATAAACTAAATATTGCCCTATTGACTGAGTAACTCGAACCAACTTTTTAAACACGAGATTCAAAAGTTTCATTAGAGAAGGCTAATCAAACCTCGTCAAACTAATCAATGACGACTTTTGAGACACTTTAGAGAATAATTTGAAGAAGGTCAGAATAATTGAGATACGAAATCCCTTCAAAGATAAAAAGAAGTCAATTCTCATGACTTATTGATATATTTTTTTTTTAACATAAATGACTTCTTGATATTTTTTTTTTTAACATAAATGACTTCTTGATTCTAAGTCCTCACTATTTCTCTATATGCATTTATTTTACTTGTTATTGTGTAGGAGAGACTTGTTTAAATTAGGTTGATATTTTTTTAGAAAAACATTTAATATTTAATTTTAAATATTAATTGAATAAGATATCATTTTTTTTATATATATAAATAAAACTATTAACTACATTTAATTATAATAACAAAGTTTGAGGGTCGAGGATTTGAACAACCGTTTTTTTGAAGATATATATTCAATTATCACTCGACTAAACTACCTTTTTACTATTTTTAAGCTTTTTTTTTTTAAATAAATGATATAACTACTTAAAATATCATTTCACAAATAAAGAAAGTTTGTACCGAAAAAAAAGGAATAATGCAATTTTGTTTAAACCATGAATAAAGCAATTCTAATCACTATTACATACTTGAATTGAATTGAATGAAATCACGTATAAAGTACGATCAACAAGGCAAAAAATTTGACTAAAAACAACAAGACAAAACAATTCAACTAATTTCCATAAAAAAAATAAAGAACAAGAAATATTGGATAAATTTCTTCATCCACCATCAAACATCTAAATCAAGAAATAAAAATCACATGAATTTTTCAATCACGCTCCGAACAAAAAGTGAAAAACATATCCAATTGATTTGATACAATCATAATTTAGAAAGATTTAATTGAAACAAATTTCAAATTTCAAATTTGTTTCTTGTGATCTAATTCTATTACCAGTAACAAACAAGTAACAAAAATGCCAAAAAAGAATAATGGAGATAGCCCAGATTCTCACTCATGGGCGGGAATACCAGCAGCTATATTTTAAAATATATAAATCAATCAAAAAGAAAAACATACAATTTTTTATTATCTTTTTTTAATTTTATTTTATTTGAACAACATTTTACTTAGTTTATATATACATATGCACTTCAATTCTTATCAATTTTTATCACTCGAGATACTTTATAACATTAAGATGCTAAAGAATTCTACTAAAAAATAAAAGATGTCGTAAAATTCGTAAAAAATAATTATAAATAAGTGGTTACTATAATTTTTCTTTTACTTTTTTTTTTAATTCAACAACAAATAGGATTTGAACCCCGTAACCAATAGTTTATTATTTGATATATGATGTTATTTGTTGGGCAGTTTCCAAATACATAACTTAAGAAAATAATAATAATGACGTAAGAATGATGACGTGGCAACTCTGATCTCGCCGTAGCGAAATCTTCCTCTGATTAGGCGGAGTGTGTGTGATCTCCAAAGGTTGTGCAAATATACACAGTCTTTGTTGTAGCAAGTTTTAATGTAAGTAAATGTCATCTCCACATGCATTAGTGATTAATACCATTCTTAAGCGAAATAAAAAAAGTCAAGTAACAGGTGAAATTGTTGTTGTGATGAGTCTAAACTAAGTGAGATAAATGTAATGTAATTTAAACTAGATGTAAATACATTGGAAGGAGAATAAGACATTTTCGAAGAGTTTCGCTTAGGCGAAACTAAGTTAAGCGAAGACACAGACAATTGAAGGCTCCTCTTTTGCTCTCTCGAGCTCCCAGTTCGGATCTCTCGAACTCAAACACAGCTAAAATCACGCAACAGCACTAGGCGAACCTTATCTCTAAGAGTTCTTTGATTTGCAAGCAATCTTATCTCTATGCAAGCTTGCCAGTCCTAATGTTATACATGCAAGTTCGCTCATTTCTATTCTCTCGAAGCGAAATAAAGACATACACACAATGGATCAGACGGAATGTATTACGAATTAACACAGCAT
>JBBMKA010000015.1:2796271-2807363 GCA_037833695.1 Sechiopsis laciniata | reverse complement strand
ACAATATTCCTATTAAATGAAATAACTCTCATTTAATTCAATACCAGGCCATTAATAATTAATTTAATTTAGGGAAATAAAATAAATAAATTTAGGGCTCACCTAAAAGTGGAGTTTGGAAAAAAAATCCGGGGCGTTACAGCAATGCTGGACAAGGGATACTGTTGCGTTCGACCAGAAATTTGCAGATCAAAGCCTTCGCTGATTCTGATTGGGGAGCTTGTTTAGACTCTCGTCGTTCGGTCTCTGGGTTCTGTTTCTTCCTAGAAGACTCCCTTGTCTCATGGAAAACTAAAAAACAAGCTGTTGTTTCCCGTTCATCAGTAGAAGCGGAATATCGAGCCTTGGAAAATGTTTCTTACGAAATTTGTTGGCTGAATTCTTTACTTACAGATTTGCAAGTCCCGGTTCAATCTCCTGCTATTATATATTGTGACAATTTAGTTGCGATTGCTATTGCAAGCAATCCGATTTTTCACGAACGGACCAAGCACATACAGATAGACCTTCACTTCATTCGAGACAAAGTTGATGCTGGCATCCTGAAGTTACTACCCGGTCGGTCAGCTTGTCAGTTAGCTGACATGTTTACAAAAGCCTTATCAGCACCAATGATTCAGAACTTTATGGTCAAGATAGGTGTTGTCAACTTACATGAATGTCCATTTTGAGGAGGGGGTATCAATTAATATTATCACGGGCTGCTCCAGCTTGCTCAAACTCTTCAACCACCTGCCCAGCTCCACAGTTTCTTTTGTTATTTTTGTTATTACTGTTACTTTTCTTATTCTTCTTACTTAGGGCATTTTATTCTCTTTGTAAGAATCCCTTTTTCCATTATTTAAGGGAGGTTCCATCCTTGTTTTCAATAAGAAATTTTATCCTCTCAAATCGTGTTATCACTCAAGTTGATTTATAACAATTACATTTACACATTCCTAATTAAGCTTTTCTTCCATGAAACCAAATTTCACAATGAGAACTCACATGGATTGAATTCTAGGTACTTCTTAGACTAAAAAACGTTTCCTAACATGATATTTTGTGAGACATCAAAATGATTAAAATTTTAAACTGAAAAGGTCTAAAAAGAATGAACTTATGAATAGTTTTTTGTTAATAATTACCTTTCCTTCCAATCTAGTCGATGGACGCTCCATGGATCAACCACAACTTCTAAAAAAAAGTAGATAAATCAAGATAAGTTATTAAGTTGAAAATCACACTCAATAGTATAAAATTGAGTTAAAGGATGTGAGTGAAGTTTGAAATTTTCATCAATTTTACCTTGTGAGCAAGGGAATTGCATAAACATCTGCTTAAAAATTGCTTTAGAAGAAAGATTACAACAAATGTGAAACTAGACCTTATATTTGAGTCTTGGATCATCATAATGGACCAGACAAAAAGATTAACTTTGGTTGCCCTAAAAGAAAAATAACTTTTATTAAATATGATTGCAAGAACATGTTACCTTGTATTGAGACCTTTGTTATGTTAATGGACGAAAGAATCAATATGCCACTTCAAGATGAAAACAATTAACTTTGGGGCTTGATTATTTTAAGAAAACCTGTGACAATTTTGAAGGCAAGAAAAAAAAAAAAAAAAAAAAAAAAAAAAAAAAAATCACGTTAAGAAAAAGAAAGAAAGATGCAAAGAAGAATTACCTGTGATGAACTGTATTGAAGTATGAAGAGGAAATGAGGAGAAAAAGATTTGGCAAAGAGAGGAAAACGCTCCAAATGAGTCGAACCAGAGTCTTTTTTTTTTTTTGTTTTTTTTTGAAACCCTCTAAATGAGGCGAATGAGTGAGTTTTGGCTTTCAAGATAAATTTGTACAAAATGTTTTAGGAGTTTGTGAGCGGGATATTCCTTTTTTTCATGAAATTTTTTCCTTTTGTAAATTTTCTACATATTTTTCATAGCATTTTTCTAATATGCTATAATAAAATGCTATAATAGGTGATATTTGAATTAACGGTTTGTTATCTTAAAGACTAAAAATATATTGAAATGCTCATAACAATGTTCAATTTTAAAACATTTGAATTAAATTAAAACTAGACTACAAATTTAAAGACTAAGAATGTTTCTTTTTCCTTAAATTTTATAAATGTTGCAAGATCTTACTTTTTCAGTCACCCTCAACTATATATGTTGGATACCAATTGAATTATTATAAACGGTGAGTTATTGTAACGTGTGTTTGGAATAGAAATAATTACTATATGATTTTTTATATAATTATTATAATACAAATGATATTTGTGGTACATGTTATTATTATATCAAAAGTTATGATAAATAGTATTAATATGCCTATTATAATATAAGAATTGGTTAACCTCTAATGAAAGTACAAGTTATGTGAAATAATAATGAGATTATATGAAAGAGGAATACTTACCTCCTTATGAATAAGGAAGCAAGCCCTTCTTAAGACATATAATACAAAGTTTTTTTTCTTTGCTTCTTTTAATATTATTGAAACAATTTTTTTGTGATATGTGATGTCACATATGCTTTAAGAGGGACTTGCCTCCTTATTTATAAAAAGACAAGTATTTCTCTATATGAAAAGACGTGATGGACCAAAGCAAACATACAGCCCAACCATATTTGCATAGACAAACCACAAAGACGACCTAAGAATTAACGTCAAAACTATTTTGGAGACAAAAAAAAGAAAGAAAAAAGAACAGCAAATATGATATAAAAGCCCAAAAAATAAAACCAGCATTTAACAACTTCAGAAAGAAGAAGAGGGAAAAAAACTCAGATATCCTACAATTCACTAGGGAAAGTTTGTGGCATAGATTTCGTTGTTTAGGCGTAGGGTGGTGAACCAAAACAAACACCTTACAACAGCACAAGCTCGAATTTGGTAAGAGTTCATTGATGTACAGAGAAATTAAAAGCAAGCAGAGTGGTGGTCTGTCAATTCATTCAATCATCCTCTTCCTCATCGGTGACAAATTTACCATTTCCAGGATTCAAAGCAGCAACGAAGAAGAACACAACATTCAACAAAACCAGCGGCTCGATTTCATTGATCGGCACTCCCGTCTCAATGTTCAACTGCGCCAACGCTCCCTTTCCCGTTATAATTTCTCCGATCAGCGAGAACGCGAACCCTAGCTGCGCCAATCTCCCCACGAACAGTTCATTCGCCTTCGTGAATCCAAACAACGGACCTTCATTCAACAAACACACACATGCGTCATGAGGAGATGCAATTGATGTTTCTGAGTGTGTGTGTGTGTCATAATTTACCTCCTTCTTTGAGACCTAAGGCGGATCTGAGGCCCTTCCCGGGAGGGATGACGGCTCGGTCCAGTCCGGTGGCCGGTTCGGGATCGTCGATGAATCTTCCACGGTCTCCTAAGGCTCCGATGGCTCCGAGAAGAGTGAATAAGATGAAGAACAGGAGAAGAGGCTCCGCCTCGTAGATCGGAACTCCGGTTTCCAAGTTCAATTGCGCTAGAATTCCCTTTCCGGTTATTCCCTCTCCCAGCAAAGACGCCTGCAAATTTTGCACACATGATTCGAGTTTTAATTCAACCACAATTGCAATAGAGCTAGATTCAAACCCTTTCAAATTCGTAACCTCTTTCTCTTCTTCTTCTTTTTTAAAAAAAAATAATAATAATAATTGAATTCAACAATATTTAAGACCCAACACAAACTTGGAGTCCAACTCCGTTTGAAATAGTCTTAAAGTATTAATATTAAACAAAATATGTTTTGACAAAAATAGTAATACAAAAGTTGGAAACCATCCAACTTAACATAGTTACCATCCATCTCGTCACAATTTGAGTAGAATAATGTTTTTTTGTTTAAGTAATTGTTGATTATATTCTTGAGTATTTGAGCTACTTTAAGTAGAGTTCTACAACATTTAATTGTTAAGAGACTTCTTAAAAACTTAATATCAAAATACATACTCAACCTAAATTGAATAAATAATATTTTAATTTACAAATTTTTTTTGACCACTTAGTTAAATCCATAATAATTTGTTAAATTTAAATTACATTCTAATTGTTTTTTAGATATTTCTTCACAAGAGAAAAGGTAAATAGATCCCACATCATGTTTTTGTTTGGGTAAATTATAAATTTATACATTATTACTCATTACTTAAAATTAAGGTTTCAAATTATGTATCTTTATTGAAAAGGGTATACCTTTTCAAGTAAGAATAATACAAACGAAAATGACTATAATTTGAACTTGAATACAACCGATAAGAATGGCAGAACTTTTCAAATTAAAAAAAAAAGATAACTTCATGCGGATCTCATAAACAACATGGCATGTATAAATGTAAATGGATAATCAACCAATTTTTTTTAATACAATAAATAAATGGAAGACTCAAACCACACATTTATGATTGTTAATGCATGGAATATGTCCTCATAGATGTTCACTTTACTTGTATTTAATAACGGAAACTTTTGGTTTGATTTCCTTCTTGTTTAAAATTAAGTTTATAAGCACTATTTTTACCTACCACTTGTTTGTTATCTATTTTTCATAATTATTTTGATAATCGAGTGCAAAAAATGGTTTTAAAAAGAAGAATAATTGTGTGCTTGTGACTAAATTTTTTATTTCAACAATAATTGTCTAATTTTACCTCATTAAGAAGGACTATTGTTCTTTTAAAAATTGCCTATATATAAATTATAAACATAAACAAGAAACTAAAAAATAGTTAGTTTTTTAGTTTAAGAATATTCAAATGTTGGGGATTGGATCCTAGAGGTAAAGAATTTATGTGAATTCGGCTTACTGAACTTTTGTACTTGATTCGACGGATTTAAAACTCTAATGTCTAGGTAATTAAACTTTGATAATCACAAACAAAGATCTATACATTTCGAATTAAACGTTCGTTATCTGAAGGAGTCAAATTGGAGTAATGGACATCCACTGTTTAAGTAATAATTAATTGGAAGGTGGAACTGAAAAATAAATTGGAAGAAAAAAGGAACTTACAGCAAAGCCGATCATAGCAACACGGCCAACAAAGAGCTCATTCTGCTTAGTGAAACCAATACCACCAGAAGTCCCGAAAATACCGTCTTCAACCTTCTCCTTCGGCTTCACAACCTAAAACCCCAAACCAAACACACACGCACGCACACAAAAATTCACCAATTCCTCTACTACAACCAAACACTCACACACACACCACAAATTCAACAACAATAATTACCTTCTTGGCCGGCACTTTGGTCTTGGATTTAAAAGCCGCGAGCGTCTGACATCCACGCGCCGGCAGAGAAACCGAATTGGCAGGCAGCGGATTGAAGAACAAACGAGTAAATTGGGCGTTAGGTCTAAGCCTCTGCGCGATTTCTCTGTTCAGGCCATGGCCAGCGCACACACCGGAGGAAATCAGCATGGTTTGAGCCGCCATGGATGATTCTAAGCTTTTCTCTCTTTTTCTTTTATGCAATGGCTGAGTTTGTTTGTTTAAGCGTAGCAATGGCTGGGTTTGGGTTTTAAGGATTGTGAAATAAAAATGGGATTTTGAGTGTATGGTGAGTGTGCAGATTTTGACGATCGGCAAAGAGAGTGACACGTCGTCCTTTAATTTTTGTGATCGGAGGGTTTTTGTTGTACGCTTTTCTTTTTGGTTTTTGTCTTTTAACCCCCCATAACAACCGCTTCATTTATGCCCATTCCAAATTCATCCTTTCTCATTTATAATAGACTCAATTTACGTGTATTCAACCATTTTAAGTTATCATCTCAATATATATATATATATATATATATATATATATATAAATTTATTAATTAATTTACAAAAATTATTCTAAGCGACCTTACTAGATTTAATTGTTATGTCTCGATTTAATAACTATTTTATTTTTTATTTTTAAAATTTAAGTTTATAATAACTACGCTATCACATCTTATCTATATTTTTAGAAATCAAACCAAAATTTGAAGAAAAAAAAAGTAGTTTCTAAAAATTTATTTTTATTTTTGAAATTTGATTAACATTTACATACTTCCTTGAGTAAAGACGAATATATTGTAAGAAAGATAAAATATTTAATAGGAATTTGAGTAAAAATAAGCTTCAATTTCAAAAACCAAATAATTATCAAACGAGATTTAAGAACGTGATGAATAATAATAATAATAATAATAATTCACAATGGATGGTTATCCTAAATTACTCAATACTCTCTCAATTCATAATAGTAGGGGTGTTCAAAAAAGTTAGACAAACCGAATAACCTAACCAACCAAGCTTAATTCAACAAGTTAGTTATCAACTTATTTCTTTTATGTCGGGTTCAAATAAATGAAAATTTTATGGATGAATTGTTTGTTGAGTTTACTTAAAATTAGTTTGGAGTGAATCGAATTAATCCAAATTTTATTATTATTATTATTATTATTATTATTATTATTATATATATAACGTAATTATACATGCAAAAATTTATTTCATTTCATTATTATTTTTCAAACTTTTATACTCCAAAATTCTTTAAATTATTTTAAAATTTTATAATGTATATTTTATAATATAAATGGAATTTGAATATATATATATATATATATATATATTTTTTTTTTTTTTTTTTTTTTTTTTTTTTTTTTTTTTTAAACAAGAAAAATGGAATGGTTAACCTAAGTTATTTCATTAATTTATATAATAAAGTGTTCAAGTATTTTTCTAAATTGTTTACGTCAAATGGGGATGCCCATGAGGAGTCTCATAAGCTTTTCTTTGATGAGGTTAGTTCTCCTTTTAATTCTGATTAAATATCATTCATGTCCCGCCCTTATTCTAAAGAGGAGGCGCTTGTTTCTTTAAAAAATATGAATCCCTCAAAAGCTCCAAGTATTGATGGGTATACGGTTTTATTTTTTAAAAAATACTGGTCCATTGTTGGGGAGGATGTGTTAACATTTTGCCTGGGTGTTCTTAATGAGTGAAAACCAATGAATGAAATTAATCAAACTGTTATTACATTGATCCCTAAGAGTTCAGCTGCTTGTTACTTGAAAGATTATTGCCCTATCAGCTTGTGTAATGTGATTTATAAGTTAATTTAAAAAATGGTGGCGATGGCTTAGGGAACTCTTGAACGATGTTATTTCTCCTTGTCAGAGCACCTTTGTCCTAGGTAGAAATATTTCTGATAATGCATTGTTGGGGTTCGAATGTATTCATTCTCTGAAAGGTAAGAGGAGAACAAAAACTGGGGTGGCTGCTCTAAAGCTTGATATGAGTAAGGTCTATGACAGACTGTAGTGGAGTTTTATTAAGAGGTTTATGACTGCGTTAGGCTTTGCTCCAAACTTTATTGAGTTGGTTATGAAGTGTATTATGTCAGTCACTTATACTTTTAATGTTAATGGGGGTAAATATGGAACAGTTAGACCTTCTCGAGGATTGAGGCAAGGTGACTCATTATCCCCTTATTTGTTATTGCTTTGCTCAGAAGGCTTATCTCGCATTCTAAGTTGGATGGAAGAAAAGAAAGATATTACTTGGTTGAAGGTGGCACGACGATCGCCTTCACATTTATTTTTTGCCGATGATTGCCTTTTATTCTTTAAGGCCAATAAAAAGGAAACGAATAATATTCAGGATGTTTTGAGATTATACTCCGTACTGACAGGTCAATAGATAAATTTTGAAAAGCCTGCTATCTGTTTTAGTCCAAATGCTAAAAGCTCAAACATCGATGGGTTGATTAGTCAGCTGAACGTTAGTAAGGTGGATTGTCATACCAAGTACCTGGGGATTCCGGTTTCTTTCTCTTCCTCCAAGATGTTGTCTTTTAAGTTCTTGAAGGATAAATTATGGAAGTTCTTATTTAAATGGAAGCACAAAAAATTTTCGAGTTAAGGGAAGGGAGTTCTAATCAAGTCTGTTCTTCAAGCCTTACCAACATATTCCATGAATTGTTTTAAGATCCCCAAATCGATAATTAAGGATTGTCATTGAATTATTTCTCAATTTTGGTGGGGTGATGATGATATACAAAAAAGAATTCACTAGGTGACATGGAAAAAAGTGTGTACTCTAAAATGGAATGGAGGGCTTGGCTTTAGAGATCTTGAGCTTTTCAACCAAGCTCTTTTGGAAAAACAAGGGTGGCGTTTGATTATGGATCCATAATCTCTCCTTGCAAGGGTGCTTTGAGGTAAATATTATCATTCCTCCGCTTTCCTTGATGCAAGATTTGTTCAAAATGCTTTGTATACTTGGAAGAGTATATTGTGGGGACGAGAGCTATTGTCGAAAGGTATTAGATGGAAAATCGGTAATGGGCAAAATGTTAAAATTCTTTCAAATAATTGGCTTTGTCGGGTTCCATCTATGAGGCCGATCATTACAACAAGAATTGATCCAAATTTGAGGGCTAGTTCTTTAATATTGTCAAATGGAAATTGGAATGTTGAAAAAATTAATTTAATGTTTGGAAAGGACGATGCGAGTATAATCAAGCAACTACCACGACCAAGACGGGATGGATTTGATGTGCTACTTTGGAATTATGAGAAGAATGGAATCTTCACAGTTAAATCGGCGCATTGGCTTGCAAATTTGCTCTGTAGTGGTCCATCGTGCTCTAATGGTGAATTGTTTGAACGATGGTGGAATGCGTTGTGGAGGTGCCATTTACCAAATAAGGTAAGATTTCTCGTTTGGCATATTTTTAATAATTTTGTCCCTAAAAAAGCCAATCTCAATAAACGTGGCATTGTGAATGATGTGTTATATCCTCGTTGTAAAAAATTTCCGGAGACTACTTTACATGCAATTTGACAATGTAAAAAAGTGAAGTCTAATTGGGAGGAAAGCTAATTTTTTTTAATTATGATTTCCCTTCTAATCTTAATGAGGCTGCTGATTTGATTGGATGGTTCTTTGAAAAATTAACAATTTCTAAATTGGAGGAGTTTTTATTTATGTGTTGGTGTGTGTGGCAAGAAAGAAACATGGAGGTGGTTGGTTTCAAGGGTGGAGGCATCAATGTAGAAACACTTTTTAATTTTAATTGGGAGTATTGTTGTCAGCTTTTGGAAGAGTTTAGGCAAGCAGGAGTTAGTTTGTGTGACGGAGTTACAAATCACAGTGGATCTTCTCTACGTCAGAACTTTTGGTCTCCTCCAAGAAGTGAAAACTATAAATTGAATAATGATGCCTCTATAAATTTAGAGGAGAGTAGAAGTGGTTACGGGGTTATTATTCGCAATTACAAGGGAGAGGTAATGTTCTCAATGTCCCAACCGGTCCAGTGGATTGTTAATCCAGAAATTGTGGAAGCGTTAGCTATTAGAGAAGGAGATGGCTTTTGAACTTGGTTTCCAACGTATTGAGGTGGAGTCCGATGCCTTATGTGTGATTAATATGTTACAAAAACATTGCAAGAACTAGATAGAGGTTGGAAGAATCATTGAAGAAATGCTGCAAATGGCAAGAAATTTCTAGTTTATCTCTTTCAAATGGTGTAATCGGGAGACAAATACTCTTGCCCATAAACTGACGCACATGGCTAGTATTGACAATCGAGAAGGAAGATAGATGGAACAATGTCCTGATAATCTAAATGGCATATATCATCGAGAGAGGAGTAGAATTGTTATCCCCTGCGTGGGAATGTTGAATCTTATGTAATTTCAATTTCTCCATTACTTTTCAAAAAAAAAAAAAAAAAAAAGAAGATAAGTTGAATTAGGTTGAATTGTTCAAACACATACGGTCGGGTATGCATGATTTAAAGGTCCTAGGATAGATTTTAATTTAACCATAATTAAAGATAAAAGATGTAAATTGACAACTTATTGATCATGATCAATTGAACTTTTACTCTTATTAAATATTTTTCCATACATTAATTTTTTTTATGCAAAACATTTAAAGGTAAAGAAATTCAAATTATATCATTAAAGTTTTAAAAATGTCATTAGAGCTGCAAAGTTATTAACAATTCTCCATACATTAATTACAACTAAATAAGTTTATTCACCTAAAAACTAAATAAGTTTCTTATCTAAAATAAATTTGAAATAAATGTAAGACAACACGAATTTTATTGGAAATAATTTTACGAGAAATGTCACTTAAACATACACTATGTTTAAAATTGTAAGGTTAAAGGTCTTGATAACATTTTATTTTTAGTTTTTAGTTTTTGAAATTTAAGTCTACAACAACTAGTTCCAAAGGGGCAGCCCAGCGGTTGAAGGTAAGGACTTCAAGGCACGCTTCCTTGAGAGATCCTTGGTTCGAGGCCGCTGGAAAGTGCTTAAACTAGAATACCCTTCAAAGTATCTCGGTGCCACAGTGTAGGGACGGGCCAGTGGTGCCCCGGGTATAGGGGAGCGAAGCTCCGATTTCTCAGTTTTCAAAAAAAAAAAAAAAAGTCTACAACAACTATTTTTTCATGTGTTCTTTCTTACTTGGATACCTAGATCCTGCTGATAACTCTCAAGAATTGAGAGTTAAGTAGCTTAAAAGAATATATTTTTATTAAGAATTTGCTACAATGGAATAATATAATAATGAATTTCGCCCCATCATACCAAAGTTGTGCTTAAGCGAAAACATCCTTTAGTTTTCTGATTAGGATGCATTCTCGGGGTTCGCTAGAGTGAAATGTGCTTGAATGTGTGTAAATCTACAAGTGTTAAAAAAGAATTAATATTCTCTATTTTGCCTGCAGCGAACATGATGGAGCGAACCAGTCTGAAGACTTCGCCCTTGCGAAGGCGTTACCTAGCAAGCATCCCACAGCGTGTAGATTCCTTTTGCAAAATTTGAAGCCTGAGATGTAGAAGAGCAGCGAAGGAATATTTTG
The DNA here is from genome assembly GCA_037833695.1 of Sechiopsis laciniata. NCBI lineage: Eukaryota > Viridiplantae > Streptophyta > Magnoliopsida > Cucurbitales > Cucurbitaceae > Sechiopsis > Sechiopsis laciniata. The sequence goes on along the minus strand of JBBMKA010000015.1, from coordinate 2,796,510 downwards.
TCTTATTCACAGGGGCACGTGGCAGAAATCGGGTGTTGTACGAATAAATCATAGCCGTTCGTACTTGTCGGCTTTGACCTCGCGACAAAACAGATTAGGGAGCAGAAGAAGGTCAGAGCGTCGCGGCCGATGTCAGAGCAGTGATCGAGGAGCAGGATTTCGCAGAGCTTGTCGGGAGCCCTATAAAAGGCGAATGTCTCTTCAGAGTTAAAGTGTGATTTTTTTTCCTGTAGTTGTAG
>JBBMKA010000015.1:2757708-2787919 GCA_037833695.1 Sechiopsis laciniata | reverse complement strand
TTTGCCCAAATCATAACATATTTCACTATTGTTTGTCTATTAAAATAAGTTTTAAGTTTTTAAAAGAAGCAGAACTTCAATATCATAAAGTGGTCTAATAGTAAAAAAAATCTTGAGAATTAAGAAATGATTGTTCAATTCATGATGATTGTTTATCTTTTTTAATTAATTTTCTACGAATTTCTTTAACATCCAAATATGTAAAATCAAGCAGTATGTCTAGTTAAATTACTTGAAATACATACAAATTAGTCGGATAGACACTAATATGAAAAAATAGAATTTTAATGATATCTTGTATGATTTAATAACTAAAATGTTACCAGCTTGGAACTCCATCCAATAATAAAAAAAAAAGTTTAAGCCAATTTGTGAATAAATTACAAATTATCTTCATCAAGCTTAAAGAGCTCGATCATTTACTCCACATTTACTGAATTTTAAAATCGGTCCATGTCAAAGTTGGGAACCATACATTTATTTTTTGTTAGAAAAATAACACTTCTATGCACGTAACATAATCATAATTTAGGCATGAATGATATAACGACTTGTAAAATATAATTTCACGAATAAGGCGATTTTATGCTTGATTAAAAATGAGCAAGACAGGTTTAAATTTAAATATATCCCAATAATTTATCTAAAAAAAAAAAATCCCAATAAAGAATAAAAACTATTTTTTTTAATCAATTTTTAAAGCCCAATTTTCTGTAATCACTAATGGAATTATCGATCAATATTAATCTTTTGTTTTTTGTTTTTAAGACTTTCAATTAATATATTTATATATTTTAAAAATTAAATTATTTTTTTTTAAATGATTTTTAAAAAATTGCTTCGATTTTGAAATTTGACTAAAATCAAATACTTATATCAAATTATTTATTGAAAATTTGAGTGAAAGTGAATTAAATTTCAAAAACAAAAAATAAAAGATAAAAATAATGATCAAACAAGTATAAATTACCTGTTTAAAAAAGAGTATGAATTACTCATTATAAATAAAATATTTATAAATTTACATAGATACTTTTTCTCAAAAAGAAAAAAAAGAAGACTATAGATACTTTATTTCATCTTCAAAATAATGGAAGGAAGATGACTTTATATGATTTATTGACAAAATATATATTATTTGTAATCTCAAAAAATATATACATGTATACTTTGGTTTGGATCGATTTTTATTGGTTTCTTAAAACGAAAACCAGAATCGATCCAATATTTTTGGTTTTTTTCAAATTACAAACCGATATGTCTGATTTTGTGCTAAAAAAATGATCTGATCCATTGAATTGGATTGGTTCGGTTCGATTTTTCGATTTTATGCTGCACTCTTAATGCCTAATGTGTAGAACTTCTGCACATAATCAAAATGTAGAAAGGTTTTCTTTCTTTTTTTTTTAATCAAAAGGTAGAAAGTTTTACTCTTAAATTTTGTTGGTTAAATGCATCTCTTTACTTTCACACTTTGGAAAAATACTTTTTTAATCTTTATGATTTACTTTGAATTTTAATAATGTTTGATTTTAGTCATTGAAATTACAAAAACTTTAGCTAAATAATGTATAGTTAACTAAATTGATGACTAAAATAATTTTAAATATTAATATATTGATGAAATAATTAGTAACTTTGAAGTAAATTTAATTTTTTAAGAAATGGTACAAAAGTAAACTAAAAGATATCAAAGACCAAATATGAGAATTATTGAAATGTTCGAGATAAAAATATTCAATTTTAAAATATAAGGGTGAAATTGAAATTAGACTCAAAACCTATAAACAAAAAATGAGCATTATTGAAATATCAAAATTAAAAGTATTCATTCCTTAAATATAGGGATATAGGGATCAAACTGAAACTAAACTTCAAAGACGAAAAAGTATAATTTCCTTTTTTTTAAATGTATTTTAAAACCATTCATATAATTTTTTTTTTCGTATTGTAGATTTTTTATTTGTTCTGTTAAAAAATTACATATTAATTTTTTCTTATAAATTTTAGAAAAATATTTAAGTTGTACCTTATTTTACATTAAAACTTTGATTATTGTACCATTTTAAAAAAATAATATTAACTTTAAATTTATTTTGAATACTAATTTTAAGCTTTTATATTTAAAAAAAAAAAAAATTAAACTGTTGTATTAAAAAATATAGATTAAAATTAGACATTTGAAGATCAATCTTTGATATTTTAACCAATTTTGTTTCTAATGATTTAATTCTATAAGTAGTAACAAAAAGGACAAAAAACTGAAAAAGTTTAGTTCTTATGCTTTAAATAAAATTTATTTTTCATGATTTCAAGAATTGAAATTTAGTCGTCTCCATACTTTTAAAAATTAAAATTTAGTTCTTATGATTTGATAAAATTTAAAAAATAATCATTATTTCTAATTGTTAGCGAATTAAATACTTAAAAAGTTATTCACGAGCCGATGATAAAATTATGAGCAAGTGATAGATATAATAAAAAAACCAAATTTATATAATGTTAAACTTCTATATATTTAATACGTTATACGATAAGACTTATATTTTAAATTTTATAAAATAATAGATACTAAATTCTAATTTTTAAAATTATAGAGATTAAAATTTAAATTCTATTTTTATTTTTTAATCATAGAATAAACTCTTTTTTAAACTACAAAACTAAACTCAACTTTCTTCCAAAAGAATAAACGAAAATAACCCAGATTCTCACTCGTGGGCGGGAATACCGGCAGCTATATTTCAAAAATATATTAACAAAATAAAACAAAATTGTCTCTTTTTTATTTTTTCTGTTAATAAAAAAAGACAAGAAAGCTGACTATTGTATTTCTTTTGAGGTCCCATTCTTGAATTTCACACTTTCATATGCCCCAATCACATGCTCTCTCATTCTTTCTCTTTCACTCTATCTCTTGCCCTTTTTTTCAATTTTTTTGAAAGCTACCATTGTGAAAAAACAAGTAGAAGAACAAAATAAAATCCAACAACAAATTGAACCCTTCATTTTCTGCCATTGCTGTCTGTTTATCTGCATATTTATTTGCACATTCCACAGATTTTTGCAGACCTAGCTGTTCGTTTAATTTCTTCCCCAATTCTTAAATCCAAAAACGATTCCTGGGATTCCATTTTTTGTTTTGCAGTGCAGGCTCCTGTTTAAACTCTCGATTTTGGTTTTTTCTTCAGGTCAATGGTGATGGGTTTAGAAGCTTTCACCTACTATATATATTTGAAAATTAATGGGGGTTTTTGGTTAGTAGAAATCCTTTTTCTGTCATTTACTAGGTGTCAGGTGGGATTGATCTTGGGGTGGATTTGAAGCAAAGTTGAAAGAAACCTTAGTGTTGTTAGATAGGATGTGAACGTCTTTCTCTATTTCTCTTTTTCGCTGCTTGCTTGAAATTCCCATACAGGCTACAAGAACTACAGTCCTTTTTTGTGAATTTTGAAGTTTGATTCGTAATGGGTTTCTAAATAACTTTGTATGTTTGTCTGTAGATGGCGCTTTGACCAGTGGACTGATTTGGAAATAAGACGTAAGGATGGAAAAAAGAAAATGGCCATGGAAGAGAAAATCATCTGATAAGAGCCCTGGAGAAACTGAAAGTTCTGGTTCAATGTCATCCTATTCTGAGAGATTTTCTGATGAGCAGGTATACAAATGAATCCTTAGATCATCAATTTGAAGCATCTTCATTGAGGATAGTATTGCAAATTGTTCTGAGTTTTTAAGGATTTGCAGGAAACTTAATGATATTATGTAAAATAGAATGAGGGGTTTTTTCTTTTATGGACTTGATTTTATCTGCACTTATTGTGAATTTTAGTGGAGAGATTCATTCTATTGATAAAGCAATATCTCCCAAGTGATTGCATGTTTTGTATGTCTCAATCTCTTGGGGGTAAGAAGAACAGTTGAAATAGTTTGTTTCTTGCTGAGATGAAAATGACATTTCAAGTCTTTCATAGTTTTATGTGTGGATGTGATCATGCTGAGATTCGTGTTCTGTTTCCTTTGTTTTTACTGATTGGGAGTCAAATTAGACGAGCGACAAGTATCTTGCGTTGTTAAGATTATTGTTTAGTTCCTCACCTCTATGAGTTTTCTCATTGGCGAAAAAAGAAATTCTAACATATTACATAAACCCTTGTACCCGTGGAAACAAAAGTAGAATCAGAATGTTTATGCTCTTAGCCGACAGGTAAATGCTCTGATGACTAGAAGACAAAAGAAATCTTTAGGGTCTTAACTTGTAGGTGGAGTGTTTCCTTTGACAATTACGAGCCAGCTTTACTAGTTGGTTGGGTCATTCTTTGGCTGACATACTTACAGTTATTTTAAAAAATTGACCTATCGAAGTATTTCGGTAATGGATAAATTTGTGTAGAGTTGAGAAGTTGAGCCTATATTATTTTGTTATCTTACGGCAAGAGATTACTTATCGTCAATACATTAACTTCAACTTGTCAAATCGACATATGCTGCAGACTAACTCATACTTAACATTAACCTATGAACCAAACACGTTGTACACAATTCCATAGTTATATAAATCCATTTTTGGCGTTTGCTCATCACTTTCAGTGAAAAATGGCATATCGACCCTAGAAAATTTGGACTTAAGGTTATCAGTAAACTGTGCTGGTTGCAATCTCAACCTCTTCCAAAGCATTTGCAATTCTGGCTTGACAGAAAATGTTTTATCGACAAACAGGATGCAGCCAAGTCATCTCCTAATCACGAGACTCGGTCACCAGAAGTAACGTCAAAAGCAGGATGTAAGGAGGACATTGATGATGATGATTCACCAAAACGAGAAGATATCAGTGATAGTGTAAAAGATCTCACCGATCGGCTATCGGTTGCTCTTTTGAATGTGAGGGCAAAAGAAGACATGGTAAAGCAGCATTCTAAAGTTGCGGAAGAAGCTATTGCAGGTAGAATTAGACAAACAGATTGGTCATGTTGTATATCTATATCTATAGACATTCTCTTATGAAAAACGGAATCTGATGAATGAACTGAAAAGTTTTACGGAGTAGATATTATTGTCACTTATTTTTTTGAGAGTAGCTTAAGTCTGCTTATTCTAATGTGAATTTAGGATGGGAAAAGGCGGAAAACGAAGTCGGACTTCTAAAACAGCAGCTTGGGACTACAGTTCAGCAAAAGTCTGCATTGGAAGATCGAGTGAGCCACCTTGATGGGGCACTCAAAGAGTGTGTTAGGCAGCTTAGGCAGGGAAGGGAGGAGCAAGAACAGAAGATTCGTGATGCTGTGGAGGAAAAAACCCGGGATTGGGAGTCAACCAAGGTGGATCTTGAGAGGCAGCTCCTTGAGCTTCAGTGCAAAGCAGAAGCTGCTCAATCTGAATCTCCTAAAGTTGATCCTAGCCTTGGCAAGAAGCTTGAGTCATTGAAAAGAGCAAATGCAGCCCTTAGGCATGAGCTTCATGCTCAATATAGGGAGTTAGAAGCCAGGACTATTGAGAGGGATTTGAGTACACAAACAGCCGAAACAGTCAGTAAGCAGCATCTTGAGAGCATAAAGAAAATGGCCAAGCTCGAGGCTGAGTGTCGCAGGTTAAGAGTAATGTCATGCAAACCATCATTAGTTAATGATTATAAATCCATAGCTGCTTCGACAATTTCAATCGAGTCACTCACTGACACTCAATCAGACAATGGGGAGCAGCTTAATGCAGTGGATATTGATATAAGAAAAACCGAACGAAACAAATGTGAACCTAGTTGCTCAGACTCATGGGCTTCAACCTTAATGGTGGAACTTAATCAGCTTGGGAATGAAAAGGCTGTTGGCAGTAATCTTCCTCCTTCCCTTGAACTTGATCTCATGGAAGATTTTCTTGAGATGGAGAGGCTTGCTTCGTTACCGGAAGTCATTACAGGAAAGTGTCAACAAGAACCAGAAGCTTCATCTGGCCCAACTTCTGAAGAAAGTGCAATGAGAACTGAGCTTGAGACCTTACGACACGCGAGATCTTTAATGGAAGAGAAGCTGGGTGAGATGGAAGAAGCAAAGATAAAACTGGAAGAGAAGCTGAAACAAATGGAAGTGGAGAAGGATGAAATGGAAGAGAGGCTAGAGATAATGGAAATAGAAAGAGCTGAAGTGAATCAAATGTTAGCGAAGATGGAGACCGAGAAATCTGAATCGGGGCAGAAGTTAATGAAGATGGAAGCAGAGAAAGTTGAAATGGGAGAGAAACTAAGGAAGTTAGAGGCAGAGAATAATGAACTGGAGACTGCTTTATCCCAGACTCAGCACTCTTTTGACATTTCCCAATCCCAAATCAAAGAAACAGAATTGAATCTGGAAAAGTTACAGAATGAACTCACCATTGCAATTGAATCTAAGTTAAGAATTGAGTCTCAACTTATCAGCATGGAAGCAGAATCTCTGACCATGTCTGCAAAAATTGGCATGTTGGAATCTGATATCCAAAAAGAGAGGGCTTCAGCATTGGCATTGACAGTCAAGTGTCAGGAGCTAGAAGAACAGCTTTCAATAATAAAACAGGATGAAAAACAAAGTGAGATCCCCAAAAGCGAATTGAAGATAAAGCAGGTAAAAGCTCATATCTGGCCTGCCTTAACTAACTCTATGTTTTTGTCTGAGATAATACTTAATCATCTTTTGAAATGGATAATTTGAGGAAGTTGAATACTCATAGTAGTGAGTAACATTGCAGGAAGATCTAGCTGTAGCTGCTGGGAAACTTGCTGAGTGTCAAAAGACAATAGCTTCTCTTGGGAATCAGCTTAAATCTCTAGCCGCACTTGAAGATTTTCTGATCGACACGACACAACTGCCAGAATTCACAGCCAGTGAATCGCTTAACATTACGAGAGACATCGAGGAGCAATGCAAGCATTTGAATGGGACACTTTCACCTAAAAGAGATTCAGATTATAACAAAGAAGTTGATGACAATTCTGAGCCATCAATGAATAAGAATGAAGATGACTTGCCCCCATCTTCGTCTTCTTCGTCAACTTCATCATCTGTGATTTCTGATCATGTTGTCAGTTCTGAGAAAAACCGAAATGGTTTTGCAAAGTTTTTCTCTCGAACCAAGAGTGGAATAAAACTAGAAATTTAGTTAGGAATGGGTATGGTGTCTAAAAATGTTGATGGTATAGTGAAAAAAATTTGACTGTAAAACAGCTTTTGTGTTGCATCTTGAATTTCCTGATTAAATGCTGTTTAATTGCAAATGAGTGTCTTAAATCTTCACATGGATTGACTTTGTAGATTTGTAACCAGCTACAAAAGGGCCAGAGTAATTTTGTTTTCTCTCTGGCCTGGTTAAATTTTCATTTTTCCCCTTGCCCTACTGGTAGATGTTTTGCCATTGTTTTTTTAATGCATCACGAACATTAAAAGGATTAAGACATGGAAGATGTCTACAAATTAATGTCACAAGTGAGCCGCGAACATGAGACTTTGAGAAGAACACTTTCAAATCTTCGACCACTATGAACCCCTTGAGACATTATTGTTATTAACAGTTGTCTGTTAATCATAATCCATAGGAGTTATACATTCTAGTTAATTAACAAAATTGAAATCTTGTTGTACTTCGATCAAAAGGTTATAAAAATGCCTCATATAATCTTTTTAGTATTTAGTTATGAAAGTTTAGGGAAAAAATGCGAATCTATAGGTAAAAATTGATACATCATAACAAATAAAAATTGGATTTCTTTTCATTTTTTATAATCGTGAAACAAGTTAGGGTGCACGACAATTCTTTTAGGTCAATACTGTCTGATACTAAAATATTTGGATGTCATTGACCACCAAATCACTCAATGGTAGTTTTATTTCCTTAAATTTTTTGAAAGCATAAGAATTAGATTAGAGTAAATTGCTATTTTATCTAAAACTAAAAATCAAACACTGAATGAGTCGGTGGCACGATTGGTTATCACCATTTCCACTCCACGGTTATTTTATACGAACTTGTACTAAAAAAAAAAAAAAACTAAAAATCAAACCAATTTTATGCAAACTTGTCTTCCGTGTAACATAATTTTCTATACGCATAAATTATCAATTTGGTTTTATAATTTGAAGAAAGTTGAAATTAAATTGAGAAACTCATGAATTAGTCAAATTCAGAAAATAATTATAAATATGATCACTTTTAAAAAAAATTAGTAATCATAGTCATATGCATTAATAATATAATACGATATTAATAATACATAATGTTATATTAGTAACATATAATAATTAATTAATAAGACATAATAATGTATTTATAATACAAAATAATGTATTAATAATAAAAAATACTGTATTAATGAGTATTAATAATACCGTATTTATAACTATGAATACAAATATTTTTAAATTTGATTATATTTGTAATTATTTTGTTAGAATAGACAATCCCATTTTAAAAATTAGAATTTAATCTCTATAATTTTATGAAACCTGAAAAATAGTTCACATGCTTATGATATTCATGTGTATAAGATGTGATTTCTTGTTACCTAGAATCACTTAATTCGCACCATCATTATTGATATATGAATAGATGATTTCTACATATTTAATTTGCCAATGATTATGGCTAACATACACTTGTTTTAGGTTTTTATCAAATTATAGAAATTAAATTCTAATTTTTAAAATCATAAGGACTAAATGTAACTCTTTCCAAACCTAAGTAACAAATTCCAACTTTTAAAATGATAGACTAAAATTTAACTTTTTCCCAAGACTAAATTTATAATTCACCATTTCTACTTTTGTTTTCTAGTCAGTTTTCTCCTACAATATAACAAAAAGAACAAATACAATTTCAGTTTTCTCTTGTCGGCCCCTTCTGTCTTCCTCTTCTACATATCTTTATCTTCTTCATATCTTTTCCTGTAATTAGTCTCTTTCCTTACAGCATTTAAGAGATCAATGCCAAGAAAAGCATTCAGCAAGTTCATGCCAGCCATCCCAAGCAGTGCAAGCGGCAGCTCTATGCCTTTACCAAACTTGGAAGCATCCACGGCGAGCTTAGCAGTAATGAGAATGTGTGGTACGAACCTTGCAAATACAAAGGTTAGCCAGTTTAGAATCCATTCTACCTTCACAATAAAGCTCTTGGCGTCACGAACACCAGCCATCCTTCGCAATCGCCTTATGTGGAGAAAGATAGAATGCAGCTGGAACATCAAAATGATTCTTGTTTTCAGTTATGCATATCAAAAGCTGCAAGTAAAATGTGACATGAAAATTTGGTCTGATTATAAACGAGTATGATGATTCTAGGAATAGATCTGGACCACCAGAATTTTTCCAAACGTGCAAAGAAATTACAAGCATGCTTACATTTGCTAACTAACATCCCAACTTTTTTTATCCAAAGAAGGCATGTTCTTTGATTAGAGAATTATGTATATATGTGTGCAGGGCGGATCCAGAAAATTTATTTTGGGGTCAGATTTGAATCATTTTGGGAGGTCTACTTCTGTATTCAAAAAAATCACAATTTGGAGGGAAATCACCTTACGCATAAAATGAATATTACAAATTGGTAGGGTTCACTTGTATATACAAAAAAAAACAACAATTTTAAGATTTGGAGGGCAACATCTAATTCCAGGATTTGGAGGGAAATCATCTTGCGCATAACATGAATATTAAAAATTGGTAGGGTTCTGTAAGGTACCCAACCTAGGAGTATAATAGTAATAAGAGCATTAGTAGGGGCATAATAGTAAAGTGCCAAAGAGTTAGTTAGGAGGAATTGTTATAAATAGAGGGAAAAGGGTGTGGAAAAGTTATCGATGTATTTGGAGAGTTTTGGCTTGGGTTAACAAACTCAAGAGGGAGGGATTTCTAGGGTTAAGCCTAGGGTTTCTCTGTAATTTTCATTTGTCTATCAATATCATTTTGATTCTGTTCTTGTAAGGTTAGAATCCTTACAAATTGGTATCGGAGCATCAAAATTCTGGGAAAGAAAATGGCTACATCACAAGTGGAAGAGGAATGAAGAAGCTCGAGCAAGATATTGATGACTTACAAGCATCAGTTAACCGGATCCAGAATTGGCTGAATCACTTGATCAATTTGGTGAATCAAATAGCCATGGAGGAGTATGAAGCAGAAGAAGAAAATGAGGTTAGTAATATTTCTCTTCAACTTACTGTACTAGATGTGTAGAAAGATCTGTAGGAATTAGATCTATGAATTGTGAGCAGAGAAATGAAAAAGCCATAAATATTGGTACTACCATAGTAGAAACAACTACTAGTTGTGCATTGAATAAGGAAGAAATGTATTCGGAAGAAAAGGATGTGCAAATATTAGTAGATGCAGAAAATGAAGATTTAGTTGTGAAAAAATTAGAAGAGGAGGCTCTGAAGAGAGTTACAGTGGATACTGGATCTGAGTTGAGTTTGAACAACTATGAGCAAGAAAATACTCAAAATCAGAGCAACTTATCGATCAGAAGTGGAGAATTCGGCAAAACACTCAAGCAATTAAAAGCGATTGAAATCAGAAGTAAGAGATGGAAGAGAATTAATCGAAACTTACAGAGAAACCCTAGGCTTAACCCTAGAAATCCCTCCCTCTTGAGTTTGTTAACCCAAGCCAAAACTCTCCAAATACATCGATAACTCTTCCACACCCTTTTCCCTTTATTTATAACAGTTCCTCCTAACTAACTCTTTGGCACTTTACTATTATTACTATTATACCCCTAGGTTGGGTACCTTACACTATTATACCCCTAGGGTTTCTCTGTAATTTTCATCTGTTCTATCAATATCATTTTGATTCTGTACAAGGTTAGAGTCCTTACAGGTTCACTTATATATACAAAAAAAAAAACAACAATTTTAACATTTGGAGGGCAACATCTTTATTGAGGATCCCACCTTGGAAAGATAAGCAGATCTCTAACCATCTATATGATAGGAGAACTACTCCTCTAATCCCCAATTGATTTTGAGATGGAAAACTACACTAATCAAATATTGTATCAGAGCAATAATGAGTATTTGGACAACGAAAATGAAATTTAGATCCGGCCTAAGATTGGTAAATCCAGAATAGGCTCCAGAAATTGCAGGGAGATAAACTGGAGGGAAGCCAGTGAAAAAAAATGAGTGGAAAAGAAAGCACGTAGAGGAAACGAAAGCAGCATATTCATGACACATCTTGCAAGAATGAAACTAAAGCTTACCTCACAAATGAGAGTGAGAATGAGATAATTGATGGTGACATTCTTGTACAAAGCAAGCGTAAAGCAAATGAGAAGAACTAGATGATGAACCAAGATTGCAGGGATCCAGCCACTGTATAATCGGTATTGCAGCATATCCCACTGATCATATGCAAAATAACCACATGAGAAGCACAAAGCTGCATAGGCCCACGGCCATGTTCCTCCAACCAATTGTGAATGCTCAAACATCCCTTCTGGACCATTACTCAGCCACCAATTCACCAAAACAAATATCACTGCAATTAAACCATTGGAAAAGTAACTTAACTCGAAAGAATATAATAAACTATTGGAACTCACAAAATATTTGAGCCATCAAAGCATTTCGGGTAAAAATCATGTGGAAACCAAGGCCAACTTAGCAGCCTTCCTCTATCATGAACAATAGGAATTAACAATGACTTTATTTGTTCTTCGCAATTAAAAAATTGGTTTACCTTTAGGCTTTGAACCTCATTACCCAACCTTCAGTAATATAAAAAAATTGCTAATGGAACCAAAGAGAAACTCTCTCACATCATTCACGAGTATTGGACATTTTCTTGGGTGACAACAATCTTCTCCTGAGTTCTTTGAATATTTTGTTCTCTCCATCAATCCAACAATAACATTTTTTCCCTTAACTTTTTAACATCAATTAGTGTTCGGACCGATGTACCTCGACAACTCTCATAAGACGAAATCCTGAACCTACAATATTTGGTTGTCAGGAAAACTCCTAACATACTAATCTTAGGAAGGTGGCTACCTTAAACTCATTCCCTCTAAACCCTTTATTATTTACCTGACACTTATGGCCACTGGCTCGCAAAGCGGATCTTTTTCCCTTGACTCATTTAGTAAGCACTAAGCATACAATACAAAGATAGGTAAAAAAGCAAGGTGCGTGACAGGGTATAGATAAAAGGGAGACTTGAAAATTTCATATATTAGTTTGGATTTGGAAGAACTATTTTATGTGGTGTAGCAAAATGAGACCACACAAAATAGTAGTCTGATTTAAGAGACATGCCGAGGTTAGAGAGGTCGTCATCCGATATGGATAGCCCTATTCTAATGTTGGTGAGATTTACTTTCATAGCCAGATCTAGGGAAACAACTAAAGCTTTCTTTTCTTTGAACAAATTCATTATCTCCAACACTTTTTATCTATTTAACTATTTTCAACCTTCCTTACACTTGAAGAAAACATGAGGAAACTGAATCTCTTAAAACTTCAAAAAAGATTCATTCTCTAGATCTTGAACTGCATTTTTATTTAGTTTTAGTTCCTTAGCTAATTTGGAATGAATTGGTGTGATGTAGAAGAGACAACTTTATCTGAATTGGTGTGATGTAGAAGAGACAACTTTATCTGAATTGATGCAATGTAGAAGACAACCTAATTGACTAATGATCAAGCCACAGAAACATTTTAACTTACTAAATAGAAATATATCCTAAAATTTAGATACTTATCCACACCTTTTCAAAGTTCAAGAAATGCAGCTCAAAATTGGAGTTTCAATGTTTAATTTTATAATCTAACCAAGGTAACTCAACAGGAGCAAAGAAGAACTTGATAAGATTCTTGGTGCTGGAAAAGTATTCCTACAATTTTATCGATCCATCGGCTCAAACAATCCAATATACTACATACGCATTGATAAACACCACACTTACAGACGCTTACTCACCATCACCAGCAATAAATAATAGTCGACGCTATTTGAAAATTACACAACATAAATTAAAACAACGATCAATCTTCCTTACAGTGCAGACAAAGTGTTCTGGTTCGATTCAGTAAAAGCCTCAAGCAAGCAGAAGAAGTGACAATCAAACAAGAATCAAACAGTAAGGCCCGTAAGATAACCAAAACAAATTCAAGGAACAAAATCACGAAAAAAAGAGAAAACAAGCAACAGAGGGTAAAAGTGCAGCACAGAACCTGAAGAAGAGGTGATAATGGAGTGAAGGAGAGAGACAGAGGTGTTGACCAAGAGAGGATCCTTGGAAACAAGAAATCGAACGATCAAATTAGCGGATTGGTAGAGCAGAGCTCCGAAAACGAGGTAGAGCAGCTCGAAACGCCGGTCGAGAAGAATTTCGAACCAAAGAGAGACTGACCAAAGCACTAATGTTGCAGAGAAGAAGCTTCCTGCTCTTGTCTTCTCCTTCGAAACTGTTCTGCCGGCCATTGATTCGCAGTGGAGCTCAATCGTCTGTTCTGTATCTGCTGTTGTTGACGACGATACAGAGAAACAGAAAGGAGGAGACCGAAGAAAGAAGAGGGAGAAACCGGTTCCCTCGGTAAACGGTGATTAGATAATGGTTGAGAAATTGACCATCAGCCGAGTCCCAAGGTTGGGCTGCTTGTCGGCCCATGTTAGGAGAGAGGCCCATATGATGAAGTCCGTTAAGGCCCAAGGTGTTAAGAACCAGTGTGTGGTTGTTAGACATTAATCCAGCTGTTATTATTCTAGAAGCTTTTCCTTTTACATCTCATTTCGCGCTTTGTTATTCTATTTAGGGGTGTTCAAACAACCTGAAACCCGAATAACCCGTCAGCCCAATTCAATTTAACGGATTGGATTAGGTTAAAAATATTTTTGGGTTGGGTTGAGTTCAAAATCATGAAATATATATGGGTTGGGTTGGGTTGACCTAAAATTAACCCAACCCAACCCGACCAACTCGAAATTATTATTTAATTTAAAAATATATATTTTTACTTATAACATAATTATATATGGTATATTTGTTTTATTTAATTATTATTGTTAGAATTTTTATTTTCCATATTTTTTAATATTTTTTCAAATCTTTAAAATTTATATATTACTATAAAATATATAGTCAAATTATGTAAAATATTTTTGTTGGTTTTAATTATATATTGGTTTTATAAAAGTCGAATTATGTCATTTATTATTTTTTTTTTAATTATCTATTTGTTTTATGTTTTTATAGTTGGAATCTTCTATATAAACCATGATGGTATATTTATATTCATTTCATTACCCTGATTGAAGATTGTATTTTGTTTATGTATAATGAAGGAGTAATTTAATAAAAAAAATATTTATAATTTATAGGGCTTTTTACAATATTAGATCAAATTGATAAAAATATTGCAAACGTGTTTTACATTAAAAAGTTTTAGCAAAATTAATCCACCGTTTTTTAAAGAAATTTTTTTAATTGTGAAATTACACAAATATCCTTCCCTATAAACTAACATTTATTAAAATAGGAAAACATTGATTTAAATCAATAATAATAATATAAAAAAACCCTCAAATCGTGGCTAGTTTTCAACTCCCATTTTCAACCCAAAATTATCTCCTTAAAAATTTTCGTAGTAGTAAGCGGTAAATAATGCTTTTTTTAATTAAAAAAAAAAAAAGGATTTTATGTAAGATGCGTTATTCCTTTATTGTTGATTATTATTTTGATTTTGACAAAAAAATCTTAAATCTTCCAACATGTATCAATAAATAAATATGAATTTTTCAATTATTATTATTTTTCTAGTATGACCAAATGGAGTAAGTTGTGTAATACAATATTTATCTTTTTTTAAAAAATATAAATACAATATTTATATTTTAAAATAAAAATATAGTATTTATCTTTTAAAAAAAAAATAATTAATACAGCATTTATATTTTTTTAAAAATATAACTAATACAATATCTATTTTTTTAAATATAATTAATACAGTATTTATCTTTTTAAAAAATATAATTATTACAGTATTTATCTTTTTTTTAACATAAATACAGTATTTATATTTATACTGAAAATATAATAAAAAAAGAAGTTTAAAAAAAATTGAATGTTTGCCACCTGACCACCATAAATCGCTCAATCGAAGGAACGCGATTTGAAAAAAAAAGGTGCAAAAATGGCCGCACGATATAATTAATCCATTATATTGTATCAAGGAGTATTAATAATACAATATTGAACTCTATTTATAATTATAGATGCAAATATTTTCAAATTTGACTACATTTGTAAATATTTTGTTATAATAGTTCATATTGTATTAATAATACATGAAATTGTATTAATAATTTAATACGGTATTAGTGGGTATTAATAATATAATATTAACTGTATTTATAATTATAAATGCAAATATTTTCAAATTTGATTATATTTGTAATTATTAGTTCATATTGTATTAATAATACATAATATTGTATTAATAATGTAATACTGTATTAGTGAGTATTAATAATACAATATTGAACTGTATTTATAACTATAGATACAAATATTTTTTAATTTGACTGCATTTATAATTATTTTGTTAGAATAGTGCATCAATTATAATGATCCAATCTTAGACAATTTGACATTTGGAGTATCAAGCCTAGAAAATTGAAAATTCACTCAATGACAGATAGAAAAAAGAATGAAGTAAAAATAAGTATTTGAAAAGAAAAACAAAATAAAACAATGAAAATCATCAAATTTTGAAAGAATGTATCAAATATAATTAATTAATTTTTTTAAAGAAATTGCTTGAGAATATAATAAAACAAGTTAAAAAAAAATAGTAGTCATCACAAGCTCAAAGAAACGTAATTTGAAAAAAGAAAAAAAAAAGCTATAATCCGAGAAGTGGGCGTGTGACGGTGATAGTAGAAGAAAAAAAAGAGAAAAAAGAACCTGACAACAAGGGTATATTAGACATTATAAGAAAATATTATTAATTAAATTTAAAATAAAAAATAGGTGTACAAATACTTTCAAATATGACTAGATTTGTGATTATTTTTCTAAAAGTAACTATTCACCACAATTTCCCTAATTTATAATTCATTATTGGACCCGATAACCCAACCCAACACAACCCGAAAATATAAGGGTTGAGTTAGGTTGTATCTTTAATTGAGTTGGGTTAGGTTGGAAAAATGATCAACCCAAAAATTTAAGTTGGGTTGAAAACCCCCTGAACCCAACTCATGTTCACCTCTAATTCTATTATTGTAAATGGTTATTTCCATGTGAGGTTTTCTTTGAGCCAAGAGTTTTTTCATTTCTTAGGGCGTGTTTGGGGGAGTTAACTTAATTCGAATTAAGTTAAGCTCCTCCAACCCTCGTTTGGTGCACAGATTAGGAAAATAGAAATCCGTATTAACTTAATTCGGATTTTGCACGGTGAATACCGTTTACATCCGAGTAAATCCTCTCAGTTTTTGTGAAATATTATGATCTTCATGCCTTCTCTCTCTCTTTTCTGCTATTTTTTTTTCGTTTGTTCATTCTCTTCTATCTTCAGATTCATGCTTCAAATTGTTCTTCCTACTTCATTAATCTTATTCTATGTTCAATTTCACGTTCATTGATATCTGATTTGCTTAGGTTTTCATAGACCTTATTTTCTCCCTTGAATCGTGGGAAATTTTTTCCCCAATTTGTTTTACCCTGCATATGCAATGGATCTCTAGCGGAATCCATAAATCTCAAAGCTGCTTAGCTTTGAATTGATTTTAGGTTTTGGTCTTTTACAGTTTATGGGAACATTGAAAAGAAATTAGTTGTTTCATGGGTGGTTTTCCGCTCTTGTGGCCCAATCTTCAAGAATGGAAGTAATTTTACAGATGAAGAGCCCCAGCTTGATGAACTCGGGATCAAATTTGGAAGAAGAACCAAGTGATTCTTATTCCGATTCGGGTCAAACCAATATGCACATCTGGGTCGATTCTCCCTTAGATGTGCTTCCGTCTCTAGCAGATTCGATTGGAAATAGCAGAGACGTCGTTGCACAACTGCTTTGTTATATTGTAAAATTCCAACATTAAAATAAAAATTCCGACCAAAAATGATGACTGCATCAAATGCCATTTTCGCCTCTTCTCTCAACCTCTTCATTTGATTGATTTCTTTCTGATTTTTTGTTGTCTTATATATTTTTTACTTCTGCATGTTCACGACCTGTGGCCCTTAGCTGTTTACATGGGAATTCAAACACTTGTGGCTGTCACACTCTTCTTTTCGTCTATAATACTTGCGAGGAAGTCATTTTGTTTTTTTTTTTTTTTGAAATGGAATTTGAGATTGATAAAGATGGGAGCGTGAAATTTAATTTGTGAAATTATTTTGATATATATATATTATAAAGTAATCAATTAATTAAAATTTCGGTAATTAACAATTTTGAAAGAAAATATTTAAGTTTATTCAACATTAAATATTTATAAATGAAGTAATTTAAAGGTATTTAAACTTATATCAGATAATTTAATTTTGTTCAAAAAATTTGACTAAAGAATGAATGTTTTGGAAATAGGTAGAATCATTTTAAAAATACATTAAAAAAAAAATAACAAATATAAATTTTAAAAACTCTTTAACTTAACATTCATACTTAAACACAACTTAATTTAACATTGAATTAACTTAACATTCAGCTTAATTTAACATGTACACCTTAACTTAAAAATTAAAATATAATATAAATTTCAACTATAAATTTTAAAAACTATAAAAAATTAAATTGTTATATTATAAATTATAGTGTACTAAATACAATAAATTAATTTTTTAAAATATATTTTAAACTTATATCAACTTTGTAATTAAGTAATTAAATTAAAATAATTTTAATATAATTTAGATGTCTTCCTAAATTTGTTGAATGAATATAAAGCTTGTTATATTGTTTTTAAATTTAAATATAGATATTATGTTAAAATTGAAGTAAATGAATATTATGTTGTTACTATTTACTAAATAAATATCACATTGTTACTATTTCAAATAAATGTCATTTTGTCATTTATTCATGGTCAAAGGAAAACAAATTGGGGAGTAGACATTTACAAAAATGCATAATAAATATTAAATAAAAATTTAGTTTAACTTAATCCCTACACCAAACAACAATCAACTTAACTTAATCCAGCTTAACTTAATCGGTTGACCAAACGCAGATTAACTTAATCTCTCAGCATAACTTAACATCCAACTTAACTTAATACCGACTAACTTAATCTTAATCCCTGCACCAAACACGCCCTTACTCTTTTCTATATATTTATAGCTTTCTCTTCTTCTTCTTCAATGTAATGGATTGAATGAGGTTTTTCTCTTGGAGCAATATTTGCCTATCTGATTGCCTATTTCCATTTCATTCAAAATTTTGTTTCTATTTTCATTCAACTAAAATTTCAATGCTGGAGCTTCACACTTTCATACATTTCATCAGTGAACAAATTATGTAATAGATATTTAAAATTGGATAATTGTTAAAAATAATTCAAAATGTTTTGAGTCTTTCCTAGATAATTCTCTTTTAAGCCAACAAGAAGAGCACTATATTAATTTTGGAAGAATGAAAACTTGAAAATTTATTTGTCTATGAGAGTGCATATTTATACGTAGAAAAGAAACCATAAAATCTAACTAAACTAAATATTATAACAACTTAATACTAAATATAATAATTCTAATTAATTCTAAACTAGGAAAATATAAAATCTACCGGATCTAAATTTAATATTCTAATACACTACTTCAATTATATTAATATATAGTCAATGATAAAAAAAATTGTGAGTTTGAATATTTTAATTATCGTAGAAGTAAAAAAAAAAAAGAAAAACTGTCTAAAATAACTAGTTGCTGTACCATCTTTTAACTAAGATCTATCTTCGACCGCAAACTGATTTTTAGCTGAAATTTAGGCACTTAATTGATTTTTATTTTTTAATGTTAGTTGTAATGGCAATTTAAGCTTTTTTTAGTTGTAAAATGTTGTCACACAGGTATGCATAATATATATTTTTTGATTTAACAATAATTATAAATGATTTAAATTTATGATCATTTGATTTTAAACACATACTTATATTGGATGAACTATTTCTCCTATTAGTACACACAAACACAAATCACATCTAGAAACAGTGTTTTTTTATAAGCATAATGTTAAAACTAAATTCCAATTTCATATTTATCTATTCAAAACAAAGTATAAATTGATGAAAACCAAATTAAGTAAAGAAGGAATAACGAAAAGAAATAGTACATCGATTTAAGTGGTTCAAGACCAACCCTACATCCACTTTTAAGAATTATGAGATAGGTATTCTCGTTCAATTTAACAAATTTTTAAACCGTCACCGCCAAATAATTTGCACTCTTTTTGTCTAGTTAGCTCATTTTTATCGGCACTTGCCACACCATCACATGAAATTTCGGGTAAAAAGACATTGTATCAAATTATAAACTGTCGCATCAATTTTTAACAAAAATGTTAATGAAGTGAACATATTATAATAAAATTTGAAAGCTTAAGACCGTAATTCAAAATATTTAAATTTTTAGAAAGAGAAAAAGACACAAATTTTTTTTGATACACAATTATAGAATGTAAAATTTTAAATTAACGAAAAATTATATGTTAAATATGAATTACACATCACTTTGTATTAATTTTTATGGTGAGTTTAGATGAACCTTGTAAATTAGTTTTGAGATTAGGTTAACTAACCATGTGGGTGTGTGATCGTGCTATCAGATATAAAGCATCGTGAGCTCGCCTTCAACCTTTGAGAAAAACCCTAACCACAAAATTTGAGAACTCTTGATATCCATTAATGTCAATTGTGAGTGAGTGATCTAGATATTGATCATCTCACATTTTGAATAGTAGAATAGACTAGTCCGAACCACTTTACATCGGTGTGTTAATTTCTTCTACTTGCCTTCTTTTCTTTATGTTGATTTTCATCTCTACATTTGTACTTTGATTTGGTATTAGTTCTGATATTGGTATGAAATTGGGATTAGATCTAAAATTTTTGTTACACTATATAAGCTATTTCATTAGAAAAATAATATTTTTGAAATGAGCTGACCAATAAAATACTTTGGAAATGAATAGTTATGTTAGTACAGATGGACGGTCCACCAAAGGAGCCCAAAGAAAAGAAAGCCACAAATTTGAAATTGAAATTTATTTAATTATTTTAGTTGGAATAGAAATGGATAGAAAAATTATCCTCGCAATCCAAGCTGGCGGGATATCGGGGCCCACTCAAGGAAGATGCTTGCTCTCACAAAGAAGAAGAATGTGGAAGCGGAGCATGCCACGTGTAAGAGTACTTGGTCCACGTGGCAGCCGATAGAAGGCCAGCTGAGATCGCGGAATACAATCGCCTCTTATCGCAAAAAATCACCAAAATCAAACCTCTCTCTCCAAATTTCTCATTCCTCTCTCTCTTCTCTTTCACTCTTCCAATCGCCATGGCCGTCGTAGCAACGGCTGCAGCTCTCTCGTTGCCGATCTCTTTCTCCAAATCTCCGAAGCTCAATTTCAAGAAGGTGCGTGGTTTTCTTTTCTTTCGCTGATTTGTTTTTCTGTACTTTGTGTATCGATTTTTGTTCGTGGAAATTAAGATTTGAGTGTTCGTTTTCGCCATTTCGATGTGCATTTTTCTGCTGATGAGTTCATTCAGCTTAGGTTTTATAGTTCTTTTGATTGCCGATTTTTGTGGCTGTTTTCTGTTCTACTTGTGACCGCTTGATTTAGTTGATTGCTTTCTGGTTTGACTGGATGTCTGCTATCAGCTGTTCGATTTTGTGTGTTTTTTTTTTTGTTTTGTTTAATCGTGGTTGATTATTTTTGGTTTCCAGTTCCATTTTGTTGATATTTCTTTGAATGTGTGGTTTAATGTTGTGGAGTGTTGGATTTTCAGAGTGTGAAAGCAGGATTTAGAGTGTTTGCTGTGTTTGGAGAGGAAGGAGCTATAGAGAGGAAGACTGGTTGGGAAACGATATTTAACGTGGAAGATCCAAGGCCGAAAGTTCCTCAATCTAAAGGGAAGTTCTTAGATGCTAATCAAGCTCTGGAAGTTGCTAGATATGACATTCAATACTGTGATTGGCGTGCTCGGCGAGATGTTCTTGCAATCATGCTCCTCCATGAAAAGGTTCCTTCAATGTCATGTTGCTTTATTTCTTTTTTCGATTGCTCCGTTAACATTTGTTTCCTTTTAAGACTTCTATATGCAACTTGTTGATTGATCGTCTCGAAACATGTTTTGTACTGAAAATTTGTTGCTTAATTATCGCTTTAGGTTGTGGAAGTCCTAAATCCTCTAGCCCGTGACTACAAATCTATTGGAACAATGAAGAAGGAGCTTGCTGAATTACAGGGCGAATTGGCAGAAGCTCACAGACAGGTCTGTTAAGTTTCCTGTCAATTTTTGTCACTAGTAAATTTCCAAATTAGTTTTCTAGTACATCAAGAAGAAGGATCAATGACCTTTAGTTTTTGGATCTTTAATCTGAAGAGGTGATTATTCTCCTGTTTTTATCATTATCGTGTTTGACCACCTATGAACAACAACAGGTTCATATATCTGAAGCACGGGTTGGCACCGCTTTAGATAAACTAGCATACATGGAAGAGTTGGTGCATGATAGGCTGCTACAAGACAAAAACACAGCTGAATTGGATAGCCCAATTACCTCACCTGGTACTTCAATACAATCCCAGGATTCCGTAAATAGAAGATTGACAAAGAAAAGCTTAAACGTGTCCGGACCCGTCGAACCATACCATCCCAGCTTGAAGAACTTCTGGTATCCTGTTGCTTTCTCCAGTGATCTGAAGGATGACACAATGGTAGGGTAATTCTAGATCAGCTAATTCAACTGTACTTTTGGTGTCCTCTGACTAATATATCATCCATTTCAGATCCCATTTGACTGTTTTGAAGAACCATGGGTCATTTTCCGTGGTAAAGATGGCAATCCTGGATGCATACGAAACACATGTGCTCATAGGGCATGTCCTCTTGACCTCGGTTCTGTCAAAGATGGTCGAGTCCAGTGTCCTTACCATGGTTAGTATCGGTAAAAGAAATACTGTGTAATTAAACATAAATTAAGAGAAGTAATCTCTAAGGTTTGATTACATTTGTTCAAATTTTCAGGTTGGGAATACTCAACCGATGGCAAATGTGAGAAAATGCCATCGACTCGACTACTGAATGTGAAAATAAAATCGTTGCCATGCTTTGAGAAAGAAGGAATGATCTGGGTTTGGCCTGGTAATGATCCTCCAGCAGCTAACCTTCCTTCATTACAACCTCCTGCCGGTTTTCAAATCCATGCTGAGGTAATTGTTAGAAACATCAAGTTCCTTTCAGAAATTGAGTTGTAAATGAAGAATGTGCCTAAATCTTCAACTGATATTATGTGGCAGCTTGTCATTGAAATTCCGGTGGAGCATGGATTACTTCTAGATAACCTTCTGGATCTTGCTCATGCCCCATTCACTCATACTTCAACTTTTGCAAAAGGATGGAGTGTACCCAGGTATGTTTGGTTTGAGTCGATATCATAATTATGGGGTTTTGTTTGGTATTGAGTCAAGAAAAAAGAGCAGAGCACATATATTTTTTCAAATGAGTGGTAGATGGCATTTGACGATAAAAAAGCCACTCGAAATTGCAGGAAAACCTCGTGTTTAATCTCTGCACAAAGACGTTTGTGTTTTTATTACAACTCATACCTATTTTTGCTGGTTGCTTCAGATAGAAGACTAAAAAAGAAGTGAACCTTCAAAACTTTTGATGAAATAAGATTGAATTTTTCATCAGCATAGAATTCAGCATATTTGTGTTTTGTTTGAAGGAGTTCCTACAAATGGATCTTAAAGTTATCAGTTAAAAAAAAACTAATCAAAACTAACACCTTTTATCCTACGCTATGCTATTCAACAGCTTGGTGAATTTTTTGACGCCAGCATCTGGGCTCCAAGGATACTGGGATCCATACCCAATCGACATGGAGTTCCGACCACCTTGTATGGTGCTATCAACCATAGGGATCTCCAAGCCAGGAAAACTAGAAGGACAAACTACCAGGGAATGCTCAACACATCTCCATCAACTTCATGTATGCTTACCTTCAACAAGACAGAAGACAAGGCTACTCTATAGAATGTCACTGGACTTTGCTCCTGTTTTGACGATGGTTCCGTTCATGCACCATCTCTGGAGACATTTTGCTGAACAGGTACAATTCTCATCTCTTAAAGAAAAAAACCAGTCCCAGCCTTCGTCCTTAGCTACTTTTTAGAACAGTGTCAAAAAATCTCTAGTGGCTGTGAGTCTTGAGACCAACTTACGTGCACTCGACTATTTTCACAGGACATATTGTCTTAATCCTATAACATTTGGATGTTTAGGAAATTCATAAAAAAATAATTGTTTGGTAGGTGTCATCATGGATTGAACCAACACCTCTTAGTTCTTCAATACCCCTCTTGACGAGTAGGCTAGTCTTATTGCTATTCATGATTACACAATTCCATTTTACAACCAACTCCAAAGGCTTTCTTTGTGTTATTCATGCAGGTACTGAATGAGGACTTAAGGCTTGTCATTGGACAGCAAGAAAGAATGCTCAATGGAGCAAATATTTGGAACATGCCAGTTTCTTATGATAAGCTAGGTGTAAGATACAGGCTATGGAGAAATGCAGTAGAGGAAGGAGCAAAACAACTACCCTTCGGCGAATCAAATTGAACAATAGTCGATCGTAATTAACTTAAAACACTTCTTAGGACCCATAAACAAGCCCCCTTCATTTTTTAAGAAATTGCAGATGAAAGATCCATGAAGCTGAGACAAAAGACCAACATGCCTTCCCTCCCTTTAGCTTCCACTTCGAAAAGAACATTCTCGATTGGTCTCTGCAGAATCTGTAGTCTTAGAAAACAGAGAGAAGTTGGCACGATTCGGTCCGAATCGCCCCTTGTAAATTAGAAACTTGCAATATAGATTTAATCGGCTTTGTTTTCAAGTTCTTTCTGCTTTTCTATTTGTATGCTTCTCTCCAGAGCCACCTCAGGATCATTGTTTTTGGAGGGTAAAAGTACATGAGTCTTTGTGTTAATGCAGTTCAACAATGAAGAAATTGAACAGTAGTAATAAAGATTTTTCTTCTCAACCTTCGATCTGTTAAGAGTTCATCACTAGCCTAAGTCCAATAATTATGAGAGCTCAAATTATCAAGAATATTAATTAGCCTACTTTAGAGTAGAAATTCATATCTAGAAGTTTTTTAGAAAATTATGGAAGCATTTAGAATTTAGAATTTTAAATTTATGTGGACATAGAAAGTAGAAAATATCTAGATATTTTTAGGAGCATTCTAAACAAATGTGAAGATAAATGTGTGGTCTACATTGTCTAGTCCATACTATAAATACTCCTCCATCCTACCATATTTTGTATGTAAGAAAAAGTAAGTGTTGTAGTGCTCTACAAAGTATCTTAGAGTGATTTTATAGTGTGAGTCTTAAACACTTGTCTTGTAATCTCTTCTAAAGTGGTCTTAATAAAAAGTGTTTTGCAGATTTAACAAATAATAAAATCAGATACAATTTTGATTACTCAAAGACCAGCCATAAAATATTTTGAATGATCGGAAGGAAAGTTAATAAGAACCTACCATTGGTATGCTTCGACAAATGAGAACTCAGAAAGGCCAGATTTTAAAAAATAGCCTCAACCATGTGATTTCTGGCAACATACCTCTGAACTTTTATATATTTAAAAAATACCCTTAAAAAATTTCAAAAATACTTTTGAATTTTAAAAAAAAATTCAAAAATATATTACCATTACAGTTGGATAGAAATCACTAAATTTTATTTTTAAAAATATTCCCAAACTTAAAAAAATAAAATTAAAAATAACCTTAATCTTAAAAACATTACAAAAATAATTGCAACATTGTCTTTAGTTCTTACTTTGAGGACAGTGATTATTCCTTTGTCAAATGTAGCTCGACATTAATGTGCTTCGATCTATCATGGAATTGTTAGTTTTTGGTGAGGTGGATGACACTTTGATTATCACACATCAAGGCCACAGAATCTTGCTCATACCCTAGTTCACTTAGAATGCCTTTCAACGACATTGCTTCTTTCACATCTTCTGAGGCAACAATGAACTCTAGCTCGGTTGTTGATAGAGCAACTACTGACTGTAGGTTGGATTTCCAACTCACAATATTTTCCCCAAATTTGAAGGTGAACCATGTTAGAGATCTTCTTCTGTCTAAGTCTCTAGCAAAGTCTGAGTCTACAAAACCTCCAACTTCTGGCTTAATTGAATTATAAGCTTTATATAGTAGTCCCTTGTTTGTAGAGCTAACTAGGTATCTCAATACCTGCTTAGTTGCTTCCCAATGTATCTTCCCTGTGTTTCAAATATACCTGTTTGTAAAGCTAACTAGGTATCTCAAATATCCACTTTGTTGATTAGATGTACCCACAATGAGTTTCTCATATATCTACCTGCTCATAAGACTTGTCTTGTCTAGTGCAAACCATTAAGTACATGAGACTTCCCAATAGCATATGTATATGACATATTACTCATTTTTAAATTTGAGAAATGCTCTATAAGTGGAATTCAATGATATTCTATCATACTAATTTCAACTCTACCTTCTCGGAGTTCATTCTCAAGAGAACTCCATTATAAGCATTCTGCTCAATATTCTTATTTTATGAAGAAAAAGTAGAGATAATTGAAGCGTGGCCGACATGTCGAATCTTTCAATTTTTCGCTGGCATTCCTATCTTCTTCTTCATTGGGCGCAACTCCCAAGGAAGGTTTGAGCCTGTATCGGGGTACTACTCGCCGACCACTAGATCTTTGCCACATCTACAGCTATATCCTATGGCCGAATCTAACACATTCGCAGGACTTACAGCACTTTGCCCTTCGTGAAAACTAAACGGCGCTGCAAAGGATTTCTAGCTGGTAATTGGTGAAGATCGATATCGGAAGGTGAAGATTGGTGCAATACCTTATGAAGCTATGAAGTATAGCTTCTGATCTGAACGCTGTTGAAGAATTTCGGCTTCGAAATACGGCTGGCTTCTTTACAAAAATTTTGTACATAATATTTACATATTATTTTTAAAGAAAGTAATTTACAAGAAAAGCTGGAAAAGAAAAACTGTAATGTACAGAAACAATGAAAATGGGATTAAAAAAAACTTTTATATATATATATATATATATATATACTAGTTTAACGACAATTACGGTCGTTGAGTATGTGCAAATTTGAATCAGTGTGTAGTTTAACGACTTGCGTGGTCGCTTTGTAGTTTAACGATGGTTTCGGTCGAGCCGTAGTTTAAGGACAATTGTGGTCCAATGAAAAAGTAACCTTTGAATATGGTAGTTTTAGAACAATTACGGTTCAGTAATATCAACAAGATATTCTTCCTCTTCTTCTTCGTCTGCGAAGGAGGGGTCGGAAGATTTTGAATTGTCCTTGAGTTCGAGCATTTTTCTCATAAAGTCTGCTTCATTGGTAGTTTGGGCAATTTCCGCAAGCAGGCGAGATTTGTGACTCAAGAACTCTTGTTGTTTGAAAACGCCGAGATCTTGTAGGTGTCCATTGGCAGAAAGCCAGGTTTTGACAGCCTTAAGATCAGCTAAAGTGGTTTTATATTTGTCCCACCATTTGATGTTGATAACTTTTGAAAGAGTTTTGAGACCGTCAACTTGACGAATCTCGAAAGTCCAGGATAAAATCCATGGAGTTTGAAGATGCATAACGAACTGCATCGTTTTTGGAAAAGCAGTCTTAGCAATATTTTTAGAAAAATAATGATAAGATTCTTAAACACTAACGGGGAAAATTTGAGGTAGAAGACCAAAAATATTCCACCATTTGCAGAACCACAAGGGATAGTGAATCTTGTGGGCATTTGGATAGAATTGGATAAACCAGGAGTGTTTAAAGCTTTGGTAAAACAGAACGTGATACCATGCTTGAACATAGTCAAAATATGAATAAGATTGAGGGATGAAAGCTTTGGAAAAAGCTCTCTCGGTGTGGATTGCAAGATTCCACATCGTTGGATTAACAACTTTGATGATTTTTAGTTTTGAATAGGCAATGATCTTGGGATCATTTTTGTCAGCTATATGAGTTATCTCAGCTGATTTTGTATCAATAAGGTTATACTCATAAAACTTCTGGTTTTTTGAATATTTTCTGGCATGTAGAAGAAGCCAGATGGAAGTTTTTTTTGAATAACTTTTGAAATTTGATCAGCATCAAATTCGGGTTCTACCGTGAAATCACCATGGTAGAAAGGTTTTTAAAAATACCCTTTAATTTCGGGTTGTGGAACAAAACGATCGGGGGCGACCGCTGTGGAAAAGGTCGTTGGGATAGAAGATCCTAACGACGGAAGTTTTGAATTCTTTAAGGAAGGGAAAGAAGTGGACTGAGTCGAAGACTCAATTTGAATACCACTACCACGACTTCGTGAACGAGTTCGAGTTACTAATGTGAACTCGGGCTCGATGGCGTATGAGTCGGGTGTCATGGGTGAAGCAGAAGGCTGCTTTGAAGGATTGGCGGGCTGCTTGCCCTTCACACTTCTCTTGTGGCTCATTTAGAAGAGGAGGAAGAGAGGGGTTTTGAGAGAAACTTTCGAGATAGATAATCTGCGAGGGCATTCTCAGTGCCTTTTATAGGCAAAACATTGAAATCAAAGCAGGATAAGATTGCTTGCCACCTTGCAAAGATTTATTTTGAAACAAGATTCTTGACGTCTTTTTCCAAAATAAATTTTGACGCCCGTGAATCCGTTTTGACTAAAAAGGTTTTATTGATTAAATCACCTTGAAACTTTTGTACGCACTGTACAATAGCAAGGATTTCTTTTTTGACAGCGGAGTAATTTTTTTGTGCGTCGTTCCAAACGCCAGAGTGGAATCGCACTATCGATTCCTTTCCATCCAAAGACTGTTTGAGGATTCCTCCATATCCGATATCGGATGTGTCAGTCTCCACTATGAGTGATGCTTTATCGTCGATAAGACTTAAACGGGATGGATTTGACTAAAGCTTTTATTTTTTGGACGGTAGCTGTGTGGACAGCTGTCCAAGGCTTTGGATTCTTTTTTAGCCTTTCAAAGAGAGGCTTTGAGATGGGTCTTATGCCCTTAATAAAATCAGCAACATAATTAAGGCAGCCCAAAAACCTTTGAAGTTGGGTTTTGTCCAGAATTTCATCTGGAAATTTTTTTGAAAATTCAATTGTTCTTTGAATGGGCTTAATAAGGCCCAAATTAATATCAAACCCTAAAAATCGAATTTGAGTTTGAAATAATTTGATTTTGGGGGCTGAAACCACCAAACCATTTTTCTTCACAACATTATAGAATGTCTGAAGATGCTTAAAATGTTGATCGATGCTTTAGGAAAAAATGAAGACATCGTCAATGTAAACAATTGAAAATTCATGAAACGGGTTAAATATATCGTTCATGATTTTTTGGAATTCGGATGGAGCATTTTTTAGCCCAAAAGGCATAACGTTCCACTCGTATTGACCAAAAGGGACATTGAAAGCGGTTTTGTAGCAATCCTTCTCATGGATTTGGATTTTCCAGAAACCTGATTTTAAATCAAACTTTGATAATAACATTAATCTGGTTATCTCTAACGGACTTGGGGTTTGGGTTGGAGAACCAGATTGATTGTCGTAATGAACGGAGGCAATATCCCGATCAAAATCGACTGATTGAACTCGAAAAAAGCTGTTTCGATCAATGATCGAAGGGGCTCTTGATATCCCGAAGGTGCTGGGACAAGATCTCAGAAAGTTCTTTGTTTCTGAGAAAGAATCTCGAGCATCGCTGAATTTGACTTCAACTGAGCCATCATCATGCTCGATAATTTGAGTAGGGGTCTATTCTCTTTTAACAGGAGGACAGACAGCTTCCAACTTTCAAGAAGTATTCCTGGTGATTTGATCCCAAGTAAGGGTCTTGGGGACGTTGACCTTGGTTCTGCCGATATTTGCTTCTATGAGCATGGTTGATCCGCTCACAGAATTTCGGAGTGCTCCAGGGGCAACATTTGTGTGCATTAGTTTATAACAGATGCGAAAAATCACAACAGCGGCGTGAATTTCGGATTTAATATTGAGGTTTTTTGTATTTACATCAAACATTAAGGCAGACAGGATATTGGGGTCCCTTAATGATAGAGTGAGATTGGGAAAGCAATTGAAATAGATTGGTCCATTTTCAAGGTTAGACTCAATCATTCCCATGAGGGAGTCTGAATAAGTCATATGTCTCTTATCTCGAAGGGAGCCAAGGACAGGAATATCCAGACCAAGTCTGAATAAAGGTTTGATAGCCACTTGGACTAAGCCAATGTGGATGAACTTAAATTCTCTCTGTGTCGAAGAATCATGTTTTTTTAGAAGAGATTTAAAGTTGCTCTATCTTCATCGATAGGAACAACATTCTCCGAGATTTTGATTCAGTCCTTTTGAAAGAATACTGAGTTTGTATTCTTGTAGACTAGTTTTGAATCAATTTTAGGAATAGACCAATTTTGAAGTTGCTCTTCAATTTTGGCTATTTGAAATTCCTTTTGATTCAAATCTAAAAGTTCAAGGTTTGAACCTTCTTTGAATTCCTTTGAACTGCTCTCGGTTGAATCGATCTTCTTCTTGTCCTTCATCTTCTTTAATCTGCTAAAAAACTTTGACATGATGGCTAAGCTCCAGCTTTCTTTCTTTCTTTCTTACAAATTTTCTTTCAGTTACCAGGTTGGTTCTTGACTGCTATTCTATGGCCGAATCTATCACTATAACGGGACTTACACTCATTTTGCCCTCCGTGACAACTATTTGACGCTGCAAAGGGTTTCACAGTATGAAGAATACAAGTGGTAAATGAGAAAGGAAATTTGAATAGAGAATTGAGAAAGATAGAAAATAGAAATCAAATCGAAGATTTTATTTGATCAAAGTTAATAATAACTCTTTGGCTCTGATACCAAAGTGGGGGATCTTTACAACCTTAGAGTTATACAACTTGGACTAGAGTATGCAGGAAGTTTTTCGTTCTTGCCTTTAGGGATAGCAGAGAGCGG
>JBBMKA010000015.1:2734323-2757608 GCA_037833695.1 Sechiopsis laciniata | reverse complement strand
ACGGTAAGGGCATTTTTAAAACTTTTGTTAAAGTTCAGGGGCAATTTTGAAACTTTTCAAAGTTTGGGGGCATTTTTTACACAAACACCATAGTATAGGGACATTTTATATAATTTAGCCTTTATTTTAAAATGTTCCTTTTTAAGATTCGAACTTTTTAGCCAACAAACTCTAATAATAGATATTTCAAAAAAAAAAAAAAAAAAACCCTCTAATAATAGAATTATGTATATCTTAATCATCAAGATATTATAAATTTAAATCTTCACACTTAAATAACTTGAATATATTTTTTAAAAAATTAACTTTTATTCACAAACTCGAAATTTTCTTCTTTAATTTGTATAGATTTCATAAAAAATGATTTATTGCCGACCATTTAAATTACATCTAGTTTTGCTTTTTAAAAAAAAGTAATTGCATTTTAGTTGTTTTCAAACTTAATACTTTTTATAACTCTTTTAAAAAATCTAAACCACCATCTTTATTTAATTTATCCTATTCTTATTTATGGAGCTCAATTTTTTATCAAAAAAAAAAAATAATAATAAATTATCTAGCTCAAATTTTTTATACTGTCATATATTGTCAAATTATGACTTATTTTTTTTGAGTAAGTCACATTATGGCTTGTTAACCCATATATCAAAAGAAAAAAAAGTCTTGTTAGCCCAGGTGAATATTTCACATCAATATCAACATTTAAAAAAATGTTAACTAAGAAATAAGGGTCTTTATTGAAAAGTGCTTAAAAAAAAGTTAGTTTTGAGCATTTAGAAAATCATTCCAAAGAATCATAAAATTTTTATTTCAACCGAAATATAGCTTATGTTCACTCATTACAAAAACAAAAAACAAAATATTTTGGAATGATCTATTGAACAGCTAGATTATTACAGATGGACAGCCCAGATTAAACCGCGACCAAAGTTAACGCACTCCGGTGCACCAACTGAACACTGGAAATAAGATCAAAGAAAAGAAGGCCACAAAGTTGGAATATAATAGAATTTTATATTATTTATTTTAGAAAAAAAGCATCTTTTCAGTTTTTCAAGTTTGAATTTTTCAATACTTAATTTGATCGATGTAATTTAAAAATCAACTCAACTTAACATGTCTCTTAAAAAAGACTTAAATTAATGTTAAGATAAAAGAATCATTTCATTAATATATTAAATTTTATAATTAATTTAAAAATGTTGGGAAACAAAGAAAACGAGAATAATTATGAAAATTAGAAGGAAAATACAAATGAGAATGATTATTAAAAAGAAAAAACTAAATATGTATTTGAGAAGAAAAAAATGATTAAAAAGTGAACCATTATTTATATTTGAGAAATGAAGGAAAAAATTATAAGGAAAATAAAATAGTGAATATAGTAAAGTGGAAGAGAAAGAATAAAAAATAAGTCATAAAAAAATGTAATTACGAAAGAATTGATTCTTCGGTCAAAAAAACAAAGAGAAGGAATGATTAGCTCATAAGCATTCTCAATTGTCATGTTGTCTGCCCAAATGTCTACTTAGTAATCACCTTATTCAACATACAATTATGCATCCACAACTCAAAATCTAATGCCTCGTTTCTAAAAAATTAGTATGGAATAGAATTTCTTGGAATAATTTATTACCCAAATTCAAGCTAAGTGAATCAAACCACGGCCTAAATGTCGAATAGAAATTTAACACTAAAAATGTATATTTTATTTTAATTTGTATTTTAGATTTTACACTCCGAGCTGGAATTGGAGATATCTTAGCAATCCGACGTGGCAGATGTCGGGGGCCCACTGAAGAAAGATACTCCGCTCCAACAAAATAAAGAAGCATGTGGAAATAAAGCAAGCCACGTGTATAAGCAGTGCTTCCTACTATTTTCCACGTGGCAGAACATGGAAGGCCAGGTGAGATCGCAGGAGGACAACCGCTTCTTATCGCCAAAGTCCTCAAAACCCAAACCAGTCGCTCCAAATTTCTCATTTCTTCTCTCTCTCTCTCTCTCTCTTTCACATTCACAGTTCAAACTTCAAACGCCATGGCCGTCGTAGCAACGGCTGCAGCTCTATCGTTGCCGATCTCTTTCTCTAAATCGCCCAACCTCAATTTCAAAAAGGTCCGTAGCTTTTTTTTTTTTTTTCATTTCTCCATTCGTTTGTTCTATATCCAGGTTTCCAATTTTTTAGTTGAAAAGGAGATTTTGAATGTGTTCATCTTCGCCATTTCAATGTACATTTTTCTGAAAATTTGGCTGTAAATGACTTATTGAGTTTCATTGAGCTTAGTTTTAGTATTTCTTTTGGCTATTCATCTTTGTTGTGATATTCTTGTGGTGTCCCATGATTACTTAGTCGGGTCTCTCTGTCCCGATAGCGAGTGAAATCTAATATGAGCATTTATGTAATTTCGACTATATTTGTAATAGAGTTTTATGAGAACGTACTATATAATCTCTTTTAAAACTCTAGCCCCATTTGTGACGGTCATTCTATATTTGGTTTTCTCTTTGATAAAATTGTTCTCTCCTTTATCCACAAGTACCTAACACATTATTAGTGAATCACTTAAATCCTCTGTCTTTCTATTTTTATCATTGATTGTTGTTTCCTTTTATAACAAACGTCTGGTTCTGTCCTGATCATAACGGATTCTGGTTTGGATGGGTTTGATGGAGTGTTTTTGTTAGATTGTGGTGGATTATTGGTTCTGAGGTTGTAGATTTTGGTTTCCAATTCTATGTTGTCCAGATTGCTTTGAATGTATGGTTTGATGTTGTGGAGTGTTGAATTTTCAGAGTTTAAAAGGAGGATTTAGAGTATTTGCTGTGTTTGGAGAGGAAGGAGCTATGGAGAGGAAGAGTGGATGGGAGACCATATTTGATGTGGAAGATCCAAGGACAAAAGTTCCTCAATGTAAAGGGAAGTTCATAGATGTTAATCAAGCTCTGGAAGTGGCTAGAAATGACATTCAATACTGTGATTGGCGAGCTCGACAAGATGTTCTTGCAATCATGCTACTCCATGAAAAGGTTGCTCCAATCCCATAATACTACATTGTTTTTTTTCCATACTCCTCTTACTTCATATTGAAAATGAAGGCTGCGTAACTTGTTCGATCTACTCGAAATGTTTGTATTGAGAACTTATGGCATAAATATCGCTTTAGGTTGTGGAAGTCCTAAATCCTCCAGCTCGTGACTACAAATCTATTGGAACAATGAAGAAGGAGCTCGACGAATTACAGGGCAAATTGGCAGAAGCTCACCGACAGGTCTGTAATGCTCCTTGTGATTTCTTGTCACTAGATAAATCTCCAAAAATAGAGTTGGTTTTCTTCTCGTTTATTCGGAAGAAGATGAATCAATGACTTTTAGTTGTTGCATCTTCAACCCAGTGAAGTGATTGTTCTCCTGTCCTTACCATTATCATGTTTTTGACCACCCATGAACAAACAACAGGTTCATATATCAGAAGCACGGGTTGGCACTGCTTTAGATAAACTAGCTTACATGGAAGAATTGGTACATGATAGGCTATTACAAGAAAGAAACGCGACCGAATTGGATAGCCCATCTACCTCGCTTGGTACTTCAACCCAATCTCGTGATTCTGTAGCTAGAAGATTGCCGAAGAAAAGCTTAAACGTATCAGGACCCGTCGAACCATATCATCCCCACTTGAAGAACTTCTGGTATCCTGTTGCTTTCTCCAGGGATCTGAAAGATGACACAATGGTAGGGTAGTTATGGAAATCAACTCATCCAATTTCCCTATGATTCAAGGGTACTTTGGGTGTCTTACTAATTTATCATCTATTTCAGATACCATTTGATTCTTTTGAAGAACCATGGGTTATTTTCCGAGGAAAGGATGGCAAACCTGGATGCATACGTAACACATGTGCTCATAGGGCGTGCCCTCTTGATCTTGGTTCGGTCCAAGACGGTCGAGTCCAGTGTCCTTACCATGGTTAGTGTTAAATAAAAGAAATGCAGACTCAAAAAACTCAAAAGCTTGAATTAATAAAAACAGAAATTTAGATAAGTAATCTCTGAGGATTGGTTTCATTTTCTGAAAATTTCAGGTTGGGAATACTCGACGGATGGCAAATGTGAAAAAATGCCATCAACACGACTACTTAACGTGAAAATAAAATCGTTGCCATGCTTCGAGAAAGAAGGAATGATCTGGGTTTGGCCAGGTAATGATCCACCAGCAGCTGACATTCCTTCACTACAACCTCCTGCTGGTTTTCAAATCCATGCTGAGGTAATTGTTAGAAACATCAAGCTCCTTTTAGCAGCTGAGTTGTAATAAAGAATGTTCTTGAAGTCTTGAGCTCAACTGTATTGTAAATATGGCAGCTTGTTATTGAAATTCCAGTGGAGCATGGATTACTTCTAGATAACCTTCTGGATCTTGCTCATGCACCTTTTACTCACACTTCCACTTTTGCGAAAGGATGGAGCGTACCCAGGTACATTGAGATTTCATTTGCAGTCGAGTTAGATCGATAGGTCCAAGAACAGATTTCTAAAATGAGTGGCATTGATAAGTTCAACTCAAACCATAAAAAATGACGTTTGATATAAGATCTAGTGTCTAACCTCTCCAACTTCTTCTGGGTGTTTTCCTTACAAACTCTAACCTATTTTTGCTGGTTGCTTCAAATAGCAGACCAAAAGGAAATGATCTTAATTTTGGTGGAATAAGATGGTTTTTTCATCTACAATAAAGTCAGCATATTGTGTTTTATTAGAAACAATTCTTTTAAATGGATCTTAAGTTATCAGTTTAAAACCCCATCAAAACCGACACCTTTTATGGTTCTTGAATCCAACTCTACAGCTTGGTGAAATTCTTAACCCCAGCATCTGGACTCCAAGGATACTGGGACCCGTATCCAATCGACATGGAGTTCCGACCACCTTGTTTGGTACTTTCAACCATAGGTATCTCCAAGCCAGGAAAACTAGAAGGCCAAAGCACCAGAGAATGCTCAACACATCTTCATCAACTTCATGTGTGCTTACCTTCAACAAGACAGAAGACAAGGCTACTGTATAGAATGTCTCTGGACTTTGCTCCAGTCTTGAAGCACATTCCTTTCATGCACCATCTTTGGAGATATTTTGCAGAACAGGTAAAATTCTCATCCAACATTTAAAAAAAAAAAACAGACCCAGTTTTGTTCAGAGTTCTTTTCTGAACAGTTTCAAAAGAAACTCTGGTCGAAACATATTTGAATAGTCTATCTATATGCCTTTTTAAAAAATATATATCGATGCCATCTCAACTAACACAGGAAAAACCATGTAACTAGCCTACAACATTTGATTGTCAAGGAATCTATATTACTATTTACAATCAAACAATTCCATTCTACGGCCAACTCTAAAGTCTTTCCTTGTGTTATTCATGCAGGTATTGAATGAGGACCTAAGGCTTGTCATTGGACAGCAAGAAAGAATGCTTAATGGTGAAAATATATGGAACATGCCAGTTTCATATGATAAGCTAGGTGTAAGATATAGGCTATGGAGAAATGCAGTAGAGGAAGGAGCAAAACAACTACCCTTGAGCAATTCAAATTGAAGGGTACTCAAGAGTAATTAACTTAAACCACTTCTTAGGACCCATAAATAAGCCCCCTTCATTTTCAAAGCCATGAAAGCTGAGACAAGACCAACATAGCCTTCCCTCCCTTCAGCTTCCACTTTTGAAAAGCACAATCCCAATTGGACTCTGCAAAAACGTAATCAACTAAAAACCCTCCTACAAAATCCCCCCCTTGTAAATTAGAAACTGCAATATAAATTTAATCAGCTTTGTTTTCAAGTTCTTTCTGCTTTGCCTTTTTGTACACCCTTCTAAAGAGCCAACCTCAGGATCATTGTTTTAGAGGCTTGTAAAAGTACTCGAGTACTCTTTGTTTTGTGCAGTTTCAACCATGAAAAAATTGAACAGTAATAATAAAGTTCCTGATTGATAACATTTTGTGCAGTTTCACCATATCTTTTTTTTTCATATCGAGTATCTACAACTTACCTATATATATTTTTACTTGGGATAACTACACCCGTCCATAAGCCAAGCACGGGAAGACACGAGAGGTGTCTATAAATTAATATCACAAGTGTGTCACAAGTGAGTTTCGAACTTGGGACCTTGAGGATAGCACCTAAATTTTCATCCACTTATGCCATCCCTTGGGACCAACTTACCTATATTTTTATAAACAAAAAAAAAATAAAAAAAATTAGCAATAATAATAAAGATTTTCATTCTCAATCTTCAATCCACACATTGATTCCAGCAAGTAATTATCCAATATAAGCAGATTTCATAAACCATAAACAGAATCAGACACAATTTTGACTACATAAAAGCAAAGCCATAAAATATCTCAAATGATTTAAAGAAGTAAACAAGAAAAAAAATTACTAATTTGCTAATAGGGCAAAAGTATCTCTCAGTTTTCTCTAACTATCACTATTGACTATTGAGAACTCATAAAACTTGTAAAATTCACAGAGAATAACCGCAGAAAGGGCAGTATCTGAAATCGCGCTCCACTACTTTGTTACAGGAATGGCAACGAAGGGCCCTCCGAAGAGCCGACGACGGCGGCGGCGATTGATCGGAAACAGGCGGCGGTGAGAAGGACTTAGGGAAAAAGTCCCCACAGTTGTTGCAGTGCATCAATGGCTCTTTTTCCGACCACCGCCACACCGGAACAGAGTAGAGCTTCAGAACTTTCTCGTATTCTACGAGATCGGCCGGCGAGTTGCAGCTTATGCATCGGCCAGCACCGGATTTCAAGATACGGCGAACTTGTTGCCCTAAGCTTCCGACGAAGAAGAAGAACATTTTTGGTTGTGTTTGCGAATTTGGAGGGAAGATGCGGTTCGATGGGTTGGGTTGAACGAGACTCTGGATGTTTCGGAAGGGTTCTATATAAATAACCTATCTCATATTTCACCTTGGGTTTATTATAATCCAATATACAAATAAAAGTTTTTCTTTTTTTTTTTTATTACAAGTTGGAGAAGGGGAAAATATCAATGGCAGGGATCAAACCCGTAATCGTGGAGTGAGAATGGATTAACATCAAATCTAATAACTAATGACACTACTAACTCATTTGGTATATACAAATGAGATTTTTAAATAATATTTGACTTAAGAGATCTTTAAGTGATTAGCCAAATTAAGGTAAAGCAAATATATTCAAGAGTTTAAAAATAATAAATTTCTTAATTTGTTAAGTACAATACTACCCATTTGTTAATCATTTTTTTATATTCAATTTCTAGGTAGATCACTACCATGAATTGAATCTATCCCTTTAAACATTTCATCCTCTTTGATCGAAATTGAGCTACTTCATAATAGTTCATTTGTTAATCATTATTACTAGAAATTTGAAAAAAAAAAATAAGGAAAATATTAATAAGAATAATAAAAATATATGACACTAATTTTAAAAAAAAAATTACATATGTAACAAAAAAAAAACGATCCTAGTAAAATGATCAAATACTCATGTTTCAATCAATTTTAGTTAACTGCCTTCAATCAATTTTTAATGGATAGTATTCAATTAATTTTTAGTTGATAGTTTTCAATTAATTCTACAATTAATCGGTTCAATTATGTGAAAAAGTCAAAATGACATTTTTAAAAAAAAAAAAAAAACTAATTTAAATATGCTATACTACTATACATGTAATATTTTACAAAAAAAAAAAAGAAATGTTTTAATTAAAATACAATGTACAAAAATTGCTTTGAGAATAAATTATCTTATATAAACTTACATATCTGTTTATTTAAACTTTTTTTTTTCTATAGTACTTTTATGAATATCGACTCAGAAATAATATATGTATAATGTTTCTAGAGTACTTCAGTACTTTTATTTAAACCTATCCAATAATTTTCATTAAATAATATATGTATAATGTTTTTTTTTTCATAAAAAGTTAACACGGAATTGTTTGAAATAATAATGGTAAATATTATATTAGAATCATAATTTTTATTTAGGTAAATTTTCTGAATTAATAAATAAAAATCAATTAATATCTAGGTACGTTTCAAGTTCCATTTTTCAAGCTATTTATACTCATTAGACAAGTTATTTTTCGAAATAAAATGCATTCTTTGAATAAATAAAAATTAATTCATATTTATTTTAAATTCTATTATTAGAACTATGAATATATTTATTCTTTAATATATAACTATATCAATCTCGGATATAACGGGACGAAGTTTCGATTTTTTGGTTTTCAAAAAAAAAATGATAATAATAATAATTATATCAATATACAAGATATAAAAAATAAGAAAAATTCCCTTACTAAAAAAATAAATGTTAATTTATTCTCAATTATAAGTTTAACGAAGTACTTTGTTAATTATTTTTATTTATTTATACATCCAAGTTATTTTTAAGAAATGTAAAAAAGAAAAGGGTGTTAGCTTCCATTAAATAAAGTGTTATTTTTTTTGCTTAAAAACTAATGAAATATTAGGTTCTCTCTTTCCATTTTAATCCTAAATTCCATTTTTTTTGTCACTATCGTAATAATCCACTATTAATGATAATTTTCATTTTTTTTAATATTTGTGAATTGATTGTCTATGCAGCTTGTGCATACCTCAACTAATGTTACAAGATATTGACTACCATGAATTGAACTCACCACCTCAAAACTTTCTTTGACCACCGAACTCCATGATGGTTAACAATCTCCATTTTATTTTAACACTGTATATAATATCACCCTCTTTTATATAGTATCACTCACTGCTACTTTTGGCTAAAATTTAAAGGGATGTTTGGATGCACAGGATAGTATGACATGTTAAAGATTTTGTAGGAACGATATAAAATATAGAAAGTCAGTATTTGGAGTAAAGGTATGTCATGAGGTATATTATAAATTAGTGTTTGGAGTACATGTATAACTATAGGTATATTCAAAGTCAGTGTTTGGGGTGTAGGTATGACGTAGAACTATACTGAAAGTTAGCGTTTGTGGTTGATGTATGACACAAGTATCCTATCCTACTCGTAAATTGGACATTATAATAAATTTAAAGTTATTTTTACATAAAATTGATTCAATTATATTAATAATTTTAATACAATAAAAAAATGTATGAATATATTTCTAAAACTTATAGAAAAAAATTAATAAAATAGCATTTCTAAAATTTTATCTATGAGAAGGTTTGATGCTTTTCAATAAAAATGTTATTTTGATGTTTATTATAAAACTAATTATTCATTTTAATTATTAAAACAAAAAAAATGAGGGAAAGATTAAAATCTCAATCTCATATTACTTTATTTAGACAAATCTCTCATGTTACTTAATAAATTAATTAAATTCAATTATAAAAAAATACCAATTAAATTCATGTTTATGATAAACCAATTATCTATCTATATGCAGATTAATGGACAGAGAGTAAAATATGGTAGATATTAAATTCTAATTTCTTCTAAAATATAAAAATTAAATTTTAACTTTTAAAATTATATAATTAAAATCAATTTTTTTTTCTCAAACTTTAAGTACGCATTTTAAAAATCAATTAACAAGTGTATATGTTAAATCTATGATATTTTAATAAATAAAAAAATTGAATAGCTTGTTAGATGATCACTTAGTCCTATTTGATAATAGTTTTTATTTTGAGATTTTAAAATTGAAGTCTACAATTACTATTCCAACATATGTTGATTTATAACTTCCCAATTATGATATTGATTTGTAAAATTTGGTTAAGATTTCATGCTTTCTTAAGGGAGATGAAATTATAAGCTTATATTTCAAAAATCAAAATCAAATAATTATCCAATTGGATCTTAAATCTAATGATTATAATATAATAAGATAAAGAAGTTTAAGTTCAAAATCTTAAAGAACGCCATTTTAAATTTTTACATAAAATTAGAGAAGATCAAAATAAAGAGAGGGTAGAATTGCAATTTAAGATGGAAAACAAAATGGGAAAAAAATAATAATAAATAAAATTGGCATAGGTGGTCGCAAAAAAGAAAACAAAAGAAGGAAAAAATGGGTGGAATTTGATCCTTTAAGACTAGGAGTGAAAAAAATCCAATAACCGACTGAACCGATAAAAAATCGAACCGAACCATTCCAATAAATAATATTTAAAAACCCTAACTTCTCCTTTATTTACAGACGAATCTTCGCCGTTTTTTCTCTCTTCTGCAATCCATTACCAACTTAAGGTAAGCTCTTTTTTTAATTTTTCTTTACCGACAGCGTTTGTGTTTTGGGGGTTTCCAGATGTTTTTGGCCATCAGAATTTCTTAAAAGAAAACTTGATTTTCATATTTGACAGAGAGAAAATTAATTTACTCAACTTGTTCTTGGTTTGGTGTTTGGATTCTTTGGATTAAATTGAAAAAAAATAATAATTATGGGATAGAAAACAAGAGAATGTGGTGAAACAAGCCCATCCTTGTTTGTTTCTTTGATTTCTTATGGGGTTTACAGCTCTTTATTTGACTTCCTGCAAGAGAAAACTCATTTAAAATCCCTCAATAGGATCATTCAGTCACAGGGCTTTCCTTCTTCATTTTCTCTAAAAGCTGACAATGGACAAGCAAACCATCTTTCCCCATTGGGGAAATCTTAAACTAACAGAAGAAGAACAAGTGGTTATCCACTCAGATGCAGACCAGATAGCAGCAGCAGAAAAGGAGCTACAAAACGCCTTAGTTTGCAAAATCTTGACACCAAAACTGACCAATATGGAGGATTTCAGATCATCAATCACTAAGCTTTGGAACATGGAGGAAAATCTAAGCATCGTAAACGTGGGTTTCAACCTCTACTTATGCCTATTCAAAACCCTGAGCCAAAAGCAAAGGGTTCTTGAAAATGGACCCTGGTCCTTTGACAACAGCCTGCTGGTTTTCCAACAGCCACCAAGAGGATACAGCAGGTTATCAGATTTAGAGTTTCAGTATGCATCTTTCTGGCTGCATTTCCACCTTCCATTGTGTTGCTTTTCGAGGAAAATGGCCATGGATTTTGGGAATGCGGTTGGGAGTTTTGAAGGTGTGGAAATGGAGGATGAAGGGATGTGTTGGGGGAGGAGTTTGAGAGTTAAAATAAGGATTGATGTGAAGAAGCCTTTGAGAAGAGTGGTGAAGGTAGAGTCCATGGGGATTGACACTTTTGTACCTATCACTTATGAAAAGCTTCCAGATTTCTGCTATGGATGTGGGAAACTAGGGCACGTTCTAAAAGAGTGTGATCTTCATTGTGAAACTGCCGAGAAAGATTTGGAGTATGGAGACTGGCTCAGGGAAATGGGTTTGGAAAGGGAAGAGGAATCCAAAGGGAGTGAGAACCAGAACCCCGAGTCGTCGGAATCAGCACCCGGCGGTTGGGGGGGATCGGTCGCCTTGGAGAGGGAGGTGGCAGTGGAGGATAGGGCTGAAAATGGAAAGGAGAAAATGGGGGAAGAATCTGTAGGTGGAGTAATTTCAGGGGAAATTAAGGAAGAGGATGAGAAAATAAAGGAATCTATGAGGAAAGTTGGAGTAAATGGGATCACAAAGGGAGAAAATGGAGATGTGGCAACTCAGTTGGATGACCTCATTGGTAGAGGTTTAGAGTCTCCGAAGTATACTTATTTAGAAGTTCCGAAATCCACCAGTGAGAATAATTGTAACATTCCTTGTTA
The DNA here is from genome assembly GCA_037833695.1 of Sechiopsis laciniata. Lineage (NCBI taxonomy): Eukaryota > Viridiplantae > Streptophyta > Magnoliopsida > Cucurbitales > Cucurbitaceae > Sechiopsis > Sechiopsis laciniata. Next base: position 2,745,868 of record JBBMKA010000015.1, on the reverse strand, counting down.
TCTTTCGAGTTCAGACCTTATAACCAACATGGGTGCTTCCGATCATATATGGCTGGGATCTGGAAGGTCCATTTGTCAGTCATCAAGACGCAAAACAAAAAACAGCAGATCAAAAAGAAAAGAGTAAGATTTTAAATGAGCTCAGGAGAAAAGTTGGAAGGAGGGTCCAGAGATGGGTTTGGAACAACGAGAAGGGTTTCAATGGGTGACTTAAGTAAGGTTGAATGAAGAAGCAGAGGAACTGCAAAAGAATGGAATCCATGGAAGAAGATCGAAGTTCGCAGAAAGAAGAAAGATTGGAAGATCGCAAGTGTCTCTTTTGTAAAGAACAATTATCCTTTATGTTTTTGTTTCCTAAATCATGTAATCTTTTATTTTCTTTTCCATTTTCCCAAATGTTGCAACATGTCTGTGAAAGTTCACTCGTACCAACTAGCTTTTTACCATGTTTGTCTTTGTTTTCTATCTATCATTGTAGTTCTGAGAACAAAAGAACGGTCAGTTCATTTTAGCCATGTATGTTTCTTTTTCCAAAAAGTAACTAATATTTTCTCCAACTGTACAAAGTTTCAATATCTATTTAACTATTTGATCAACAACCTTGGCTAGATGGAAATACAGCCCATCTACAGGTTCTTAATATTTGTTTCTTCAAGACAAATTTTATGAACTCACCTCGACTGCAAAGATATATTCCAGCTTCCTGCTGTCTATGTCTCTCTATTCCATCCTTCTCCATTTTGCTGACTGAATATAACTTCCCTTAGCCAAGCTTGTCCAAAAATGAAGACATCGATCCCTTTTTGCCCCTGAAAGATAGTTGTCATTCTGGTTGCTTTGCTCCATCAAAAATCAAAATCATCACTGATTGAGCTATTCTTTGAATCGCAGTCGAAATTCGAAGTGGTAACTCTTGAGGTTTCATCAGCATCCTAAGATCCTTGAGAACCTGTAAAATGAACTTCAATGCCCCATCCAGTTATCTGTTAGATTCTCAATGTCACAATGTCAATGGAATTTCAAGAACCAGTCCACCTTATTTTCTTGCTCGTCTATATCGGCCAAGTCGAAAACAAACAAAAGCTAGCTTGGTTCATCATCTCCAGTCAATCCATGTCTTCCCAGTACTCAACAAGCAATTACTATACACTATCTGTTTAGCTTCCTGCAATAAATTGAATAACAAGTTCAATAAAAAAAATTCCAAAATGTTTTAAACAATTGAAATGTATCATGCGTAGTAATCATATGGCTAGTGAACTTCAAACTTCAATTTAATTTCTTCTAATTGATAGAGAACATGATGTTTACCAGCTAGGGTTCAAAAGTGTTGCTCGATTAGAAACAAAAAATGAAGAATCAAATTCAATTCCGAATCAAAATTTTACCATGTGTTTCCCGTGGTAATCCCAAATCTGTACGATCATCGTTCCTGAAAAAAATCGAATCCGATCAGCTCAGCGGCATTGCGTAGCGGCACAACGGGCATAAATGACTCGTCTCGAGCCATTTAACGATACAATCTCTGTGGTAAAAATGAGCGCACGGCAATCGCGTAACTTCCATTCCGTTCATCAGTTCATCCAAACATATTCTGCAGCCTCCATCAGCATCAATCTCCACCGTCTTCAGCCCTTCGATCGCCGCCTCACTCGCCGGCGACGCCTTAACCACTTCCGGCGAAACGACCAAAACGGACATCGCCAACGGAAGAATCCGACGGCCAGGATTAAGAGGATTGCATGCTATATCCGCCGCGACAGACAAAACGTCCGGCACGGCCGCTTCCAAGAAGTCTTGAGCGACGCCGGTGCCGGAGAATATCGCGATGAGGATACTGGAGGCACTGGCGAAGAAGGCATCGCAAGGTATCAAGAACGAAGATAGAGACGAATTTAGGAGTCTCTGCGATTCTTGAGGCTGATTAGAGTGGAGAACATGGCGAAAGTGAAGGTGGAAAAGGAAACAGTCACAGGGAAGCAAGTGAGAATTGGAAATGGTAGCATTAACGTCATCTTCATCTCCTTCAGGTTGCCATATGTGGTATTCGTAGAGAGAATCCGTCGCCATGGGAGATCAAGTTAAGGTCAAGAACTAAAACCAGAGAGCGAAAAGAAGAAAGAAGAAGAAAAAGAGAAAAACTGGCAAAAAGTATATGAAGAGTAGTGGGAGTTGATTTTCTGTTATTTAGTTTCCGATATCAAAAAATAAAATTAAAAAAAAAACAATTTTACAAATACGGAAAAGGAGCCCATTGGGATTGAAAAACCAAACCTTTTTTTTATTATTTTTTTAGTTCAGCAATACCACAAATCTTATAGATGAGTATATTACTACTCTCAAATAATATGAGAATCAAATAGCGATTTTATTATCGAACTCGTGACTGTGAAATTGAAATTGATTACCATTAAACAAGATAACAATGGATAGCAAATTCATTTAGGCATGAAAATATGTTAATTAAGTGAATTTAAAATTTTAATTTAATTTTGATGTTGATGTTCATGAAGTGAATAAAAAAAATTCCTAGAGATAAATTTAGGGATTGGTAATTCCAAACGTATTAACAAAGTAGTGTTTGTTAAGGTTTGGTCATACTGATATCCCAAACGTATGGCTCTTAATCTCTTCTGATCAAATTTAGGGTGAGTTTGAATAATTTTTGAAATGACAAAAAGTTACGTTGGTCAACTAGAAATATTTTGTTTGCCAATTTTTTAATATTTTGTTACATAAGATTGTAAAAGTGATAAAAAGTATTCGAGTATTCTTGGAGGAAGCACTTTATTAGTGGTTCTTTCATGTGCTAAGAAAGTAATTCATTTCATTTTAGTATTTGTTCGGAAGAAGTTCGTATTTTATTTTGATTCTTAAACTCGATTTGTTATTTTTTAATCTTCATTTAACAATTATTTGAATTTTTATTCTTTCGGTAAACTCTTTTTACTTAACCAAATTCCAAGCAAAACATTTTTGTAATCTACTATGAATTGTCAAAACTTGACTCATATTTTGAAAACAGAAGTGATCCCTTTCATCACCCAATTAGTTCATAAAACTATTATCTTTTCAGATTTTTGGTTCACAAACTTGAGAGTTGAAGAACCTACTAAACACAAAATTTAAAGATAATAATTCACAAAATGCTTCTAAAATCAAGAGGACAGTTCAAGAACTAAGCTTGAAATTGAAACTTTATTTTATTTGCTTCCTGTGAAGAAATTTTGCTTTGGAATTTCAGCTGAAGTTACAAAATGTAAACTGTAACTTGAACAATCATACCAAAATCCAACCTCACTGGTTAAACGTAAAGCCAAATAATCACCCCTAAAAAAGTTGTCCTAAAACACCCTTTACATATACACACATATTTAACAATATTGTAAGTGCAAAGCTTCACACTTGATGAGGATTAAAACTCACTATTATCAAACTGGTTTCCATACAGTAAGCACTTCTTGGAACATCTCCATCATCAGTTCCCGATCTGCTTGCCTGAAGAAGTTATTTATTTCCTCTCTAATGTCGTAGACCTTACCGAAATCGAACAAGTACGTTAAGCATCCTTTCTTCAGTTTATGCAGCTGATAAAGCCATGCTTCTTGCAGTCTCTCGAGGACATTCGTCGAGTTTATGTCTTCCAAGAGGCTCTCCTCGCACGCATCTTTAAGATCTGCAATAGAGTACTTGTCTGCTGCCCCGAGAAGCGACACTCGATGCTTCCAGAAGTCATCTTCTTTTATGGTTCCATACAAGTAACGTAACAGAGCCATGCAGGATGCTAGAGACATGTCTTCTATGTAGATGATTGAAGACTCTTTTTCCTTGAGATTGTGATGGAACATGCTCTTGAACACGGGAGAACTGGCTGATAAAATAGCTTTATGAGCTCGCAAAGTGCCATCTATCGTGTTGATAGTGACATCGGCATGGATAGCCTCGTTTAGCATGCGCGAAAGGCATTGAAGAGTGCTTTGAGATGAAACAGATTGCATAGTTCCTTCCAAGGGCCATATCGAATTCGGCTCTCCTCCCTTTAAACCCTTTCAGATTCAGGCGTTAGATAAACTCAGGCTAGCAAATATATGCACAGCAAAACAGTCAAATCTACATTAATGAAGAATAGATAGATTTTCAAGCAATTCGAGTATTAAAGCCGACATCCCTGACTTTTTGTAGCTACCACCAGAATTCCCAGATAATTATGGAAAGAGATGTGAATTAAAGGAAATGTCAAAATGAAGTTTAGCTGAATCCATCTCGGAAGATGTCATCTTAGTGCACGTGCATCAAACAAAATTATTGGAATTTTGGAACTCACATTCACAGGGCAGATCTTCAAATCAAGAAATTCAACATCGACAATGAAGCGACCATGGAAGGTGGAATCGACAGCCCAAACAAAGTCCTCGCTAGTCCGAAGAATTCTCTCATGAGCTGCAGGAGAAAAACTTAAGTTAATCAACTCTATATATATAAACCGACTAATTCAAGTATCATCAAACATCATGTCATGGCCAATAAGAGCAATAATTAAGAGGTCATGAGTTCAAATTCTTCACCTCAATTAAAAAAACATCATGCCATTTGATGCAGAAAAGAAGTTCAAGAATTGAAAATTATAGTTGGGCCAAAGGCTCAAACAACAGATTTATCACAAAGAGAGTTCTTCAAATATGTGAATAAGTTATATGATATTTTGACATATTTTCCCGTTAGAAATGTTCCATTTTCTCATATGAAAAAGAAAAGCTTACACAGAGATTCCTGGACGAATTAGTAGAAACAAAAGCTTACACGGCCTTCTGGCTAAGAACAACGAGGAGAAGAAATTACAATTTACAACCAATAGTTATATATTTATATACATTAATTTTCATTGAAAATATAATACTCGATGGCTTTTATATTTTATAAGATAAATAATTGAATTAGAACAAACAAAATATGGTACTAAATATCCAGTTTCATTGATGAAGCATACATGAGCGAAATTGATCATGAATCCTGTAGAACAGAAATAATGTAAAATTCAATCATAATCGAAAATTATTAAATAATTTCATCTTTTGGCAAATCATGAAACCACGCAAAATACATCATAACAGGTCTCATATAAATCTTTTCATTTCTAAAAGTCATATAATTCACTAACAATTCAATAAAAGTCAATAGCAAAGCTCAATTTTCCAATCCTTTTCATCAGTGAATACAGCTTTAAAATTCTCAACCACAACATGCAAAGCTCAAAGTTAAAAACGCAGCATAAGAATCAGATAAGAACACATACTGGGAGAAATATGAGGTCTACGGTTGGGTCCAACGCTAGAGACTCGAGCAATAAACCGAGCAATTGGAGGCTGCTCCCTCGAGAACTTCGACGGCTCAGGGAACAAACGAATATGCAAATACCGACTCTTCTCAACCGAGAGTTGCCTCAAATCCAGTACATAAATCCATTAACTACAATCAATAGAGAGTTCTTCGAATCTGGAAAAAAAAAAAACAAAATTAAAATGAACAGTGTTGAGAAGAGTACCAATTCCAGATTCCGACCTTGAAAGGATCGGATTTCTTGAAGTTGCAAGGGCCGAGACTGTCGATCCGCCATTGCGCTAACCTTGAAATCGTATCAACCCTAGAATCCGCCATAGCTCTGCGATTCGTTTGCAGTCCCACGGTTGAAATGAACGAGAGAGAATGGGACGACTTATAAATGCAGGAATTCCACGCCGAGTACTTCACGATTAAGCTTTTCATTTGAAGGTTTGTTTTGTGGTAAAGAAGAAATCGTGACCTGCTTTCCTAGAGGAAAAGGTAAATTACCTTTCTAGTCATGGAATTGTGTCTTTATTGATCTGCCAGTCATGTCATTGTGTCTACTAAAGCCTTGTTGTTTGGAATTTTTGGAAAAACTAGTAAATGTAAAAAGTGTAGATTTTGATTTTGAAAATTTAAAATTTATAGGTTTGGAAATGCAATCTTTTAAATAAATCAAACAATATATATTTTTTATTTTGGAACATAAATACAACAAACCAAACACATTAATCAAGATTTCGAAGAACAAGATTTGAGGGAATCTAAATTCTGGAAAACCTGGATTTCAACCTGCAAACCAAACAAAATCTAAAGGTATTTTTTTTAGTTTGAAAAAAATATCAAATAACATGGAGCTAAATACCCATTTTCAGAATTATTGTGTAGCTAAGTCAAAACAAAATTTTAATTTTTAATTTCTAATAATTTAATGCCTCTTCTCTACAAATCTCAATTATACCAATAAATTCGGGCTCTTTTATTAATGAAATTATGATTGATTCAATTTTTTTTCTTGATATTGTTTAATAATTATTTTCTAACACTTTTATCAAAAAAATAATGATTAAACAAAATTATATGCAATTTAAATCATATCTTGGTTTTTGTCAACAATAACTCAGTGGGTATAAATGTGTGTAGCTGATCAAAGAGGTATGGTTGGAATCCCCCACTTTAATTACGTTAAAATTACAAAAATAATAATAATGAATAAAAACATTTAAAATTGTAAAATAATTATCGTTTACTAAATTATAAATTGCATACGAAGACAAAAAATTGTTTTATTGGGCCGTTAAACCAATATCAAAACACTAAAACAAAACAGTTGGAATGGACTTGGGATCTATCGATTGGGCCTGAAATCAGCCCATTGCAGTATGGAAAAAAGAAAAACATTAAATGAGCTTGAAATTTTATAAAAAGAGGGGCATTCCGAGAATCGAACTCGGGACCTCTCGCACCCAAAGCGAGAATCATACCACTAGACCAAATGCCCTTGTTGGTTCAAGTAAAGAACGTTGTATGAAATTATTTATTAACAATGTTTTTCGAGCTTACAGTCTTGCACCATTCGACCCAGCCCTTATTCGAAGACCTTTTTTTTTTTTTTTGAGATACTCATTCCAAGATGTTAGTTTCTTTTATAACTAAATATATAAAAATATAGATTTAAAAATAAAGTATTTTTCATTAGTAGCAAAAAATAAAAAATAAAAAATAATTTTTTAGGGATGTCAAAATTAAATATAATAAAATTCAATCATGTTAAATTGATATATACAAATTTATAGATTTCAATCAAATAAAATTTTAAAACGGTAGGTTTCATATTTTACTATATAAAATATTTTTGCAAATTTGTTATAATTAAAATAGGAGGCTCGAATTTATTATTTATAACAAATTTCCAAAAACAAAATGTCTATATATTAACCCTTAACATCTTAGTTATAGATACACATAACAAATTAATATATTCATTGAGTAGTGTTTTGATTTATTTATTTGCATGGATACTTGTAAGTTAAAGACATTAACAGAAGTGTATGTATATATTAGGTCGTAATTGAAATGAAGTTTGTAAAGGTCTTCTTTTGGTTCAAGAGCACATATTTATCCGGTTAATTTATTATTTTTGTTGGTAATTTTGTAAGTTAAATGTTCAAATCTCATGTGTTTCCATATTTATTGGAAAATAAAAGTGCACAATTATCATAATGAATCAAGTGAAATAGCTAATTGTGGCTGTCAAAAAAAAAAAATTAGAAGATTTTAACCTATCAAGAGCTAATTATAATTTTAATTTAAGCAATCCATTCCAAAGTCAACTACCGAAATTTCTTCCCCAATTCGGCATAAACTAAGATCGGATTTTCAAATCGATCAAGTTTTCAAAATTAGGGGATTGTGGAACTCTATTTTTGGTGTCAAAGAGCTTCAATATCTGTTTACATTTTGGTTATAGCAAATTCATCTCACCACTCTTTTTTTTTTTTTAGTACATATCGGAAGAAGGGAGACAAATATCGATTATCGGGATTGAATCATATGCCGCTGGTGTTGAATGAAACCATTGCGCCACTAATTTACAACCACTCCTTACCTTTGAATGGAATGTTTTTTTTTTTTTTTTTAAGAGAGAATGGTGATTAAGAGAGACAAAACAATGGTTAATGGTTAATGGAGACAATATATTTTTTTAATCTATTTCATTTAAATTCAAGAGACACTTCACCTTGGAAGTTAGGATTTTTTTTTTTAGCCTTTTCCGTAGTTTAAAATTAAACTTTTCGGTCAACAAAAATAGTAACTTAGTAGTATCAGTCTACATCTAATTACCAAATAGTCACGGGTTCAAGTACTCCCACGTTTCATTATTGTAACTCAAATTTTTTTTTTCTTTTGAACTTTTCAAAATTGTAGGACTAGATGTCTCAAAAAAAAAAAAAAAATTGAGGACTAGAATGGAATCATCCTTTTAGAGACTAAAATATTATTTTAACCTTAAATAAATTATAAAATGGTAACTACATATGAAGTCAAATTACTTATGTTTTTTTTTTATTTTTTGAAATTATCAAATTAAAATATATTTTAAAGGAAAATTAAATAGAAAGAAAAACAGTGCAAAATATTTCTATATTTCTATATCAATTAAGAATGAAAACAAGCCAATAATTGTTTTGGGTTAATCTAATTAATTTTTGCGGATGGCTGTAAATTGATGTACACTCGCGTATACAAAGAATGATTTTATACGAGCACAAACAAAAATCTTTATTAGTTAAAAAAATAGTTTTGAAAAGTAAAGTTATATACAAAGTTATTAAACAAATAAAAAGAGATTCGTTATCCAATCAATTAACAATTGGACGTGGATATTAGAATAATTCCATGGAGCAACCAACACGGAGAATTCAAACAAATTGATTGTTCTATCCCTATAAGAGGCAAGGGCATGTGGCTATGTTATTGCACTATAAAAAAACATATTACCCCCCATTAGATCACAAATGCCTACAAGGGAACACATCCATTGATGTTGATTTTACAACCACCAAACAAATAAGTTTTATTATTATTTTTTTTTTATTTTTTTTTTCATTGATGTCTAGGAGGACTAGGACAAATTTCATCAGTGCAAATCTACAACTTCAAAATGAACTTAAGCCTTCTACTTATGAAGAAATTAGTCCAATGAAATATAATTTTCGCAATTTAATTTCAAATAGTTTATTTTTAAAAGTACTATTTGAATGATGTGGTAAAATATAGGTTTAGTCCATATAGTTTGAATAAAGTTATATCTTAGTTCTCAGAATTTCAAAATTTAGAGTTTAGTTTATATAATTTTAAGAAAGTTAGAACTAAGTTCTATGGTTTTATAAAACCTAAAATATAATCATTAAAGTACATAATTGCTGACACGAAAGCTCACTATTTGTTTTTTTAAAAAAATTGTAACCATTCATATTAATAATAATAGTAATAGAAAATCATACAAACATATTTCCAATCAACCGAAAACAAAGGTAAGGGATCACAAAACCCTTTCACCACCTTTATTTCAATCCACAAGTCACAATTTCATACATAAATAATATGATTTTTTTTGCTATATTAGTCACTTAACTTATAATTTAATCATTAACACATGAATAACTAACTTTAAAAATACTTAATTGGTTAATTATTACAAATAGCAATGACTATTTTTTAAGTCTTGTCAAATCATGAGAATTAAATTTTAGTTTTTAAAATTATAAGGTCTAATTTATATATTTCTTCATAACAATGAAGGAATTTGTGATTAACGAAGATCTTTTCTCATTAATTCATAGAAGAAGCTTTCTCCCTTCTTATAGAGAAGAAGAAAGGTGATCGGTTACAAAGCTAATTAACCACTAAAACAAGAGTTAATTAACTACAAAAACAAATCTTCAAATCAATAAAACTAATTCAGTTGATTTTCTAACAATTACTTACAATATCCCCCCGTCAAGATGAACAACCAAAGACATTAAAGATGCTCATCTTGCTCATATTCCGCTGAAGTGACGCTGAGGGAAGGGCCTTAGTGAACATGTCGACCAATTGAAAAGCTGATCGTATAGGAAGTAGTTTGACCATACCTCGTGCAAGCTTCTCTTGAACAAAATAGCAGTCAATCTCGATGTGTTTTGTTCTCTCATGAAAGGTAGGATTGGAAGCAATTGAGATTGCTGCTCAGTTGTCATAAAATATGAATGTAGGTGCTCTTGGGTTGATTGATAAGTATGTTAGAAGATGGTGCAGCCAAATTATTTCACTGTAACCCCTGCAAGAGCTCTTTATTAAGCTTTAGCTGATGAATATGACACAGTTGTTTGCTTTTTAGATTTCCAGGAAATCATAGATTCTCTAAGGAATACGCAAAAACCAGTGACTGATTTATGAGAATCAAGACACGCACCCCAATCGGAGTCAACAAATGCTTTTAATTGAAAATTAGCTGGCGTGATAAAGAATATGATGGGTTGCGATTCCGGTGCTAATATAATATTCCGTAATTAATTCAAAGTCAACTTAAGCTAAGTGTAACTTAGAATCACTTACGCGCAAGTATACGCGGTCGGGAATTACAGCAAGTAATAAGTATATAATTTTATCGATCCCACAGAGATTGATGTCTAGAGCTAACGCTATTAAGTTAGAGTCGTGCATAAAAGTAAAGTATGTGTGTTTAAGTTGTTATAGTTTGGTTGAAATGCAGTCACGTAAACAAATAAGGTACTGAAATTAAATATGATGAAATGAGTAATGCTAAACTAACAATCCTAGAGCATTCTAAGTGCGCGGACTAGTCAACGAGAGTGTTGCTTCCCTAACAAATAAGTACTCACGCACTTGATGATCTATGGCAGAACCAGCTTCCGTTATGAACTCTATACTTGGCAACAGGGTAACGCAAGTATTAGTGATGTTATTCCTAACACTCTAAGTAGTGGACAAATGTTCACACAACCTAATGGAGCATACTGGGTCAACATACGGTTCTTTCTTCCGATTTCACCACAAGGTATACTCATGGGTAGCTAAGCGACGCATATATATAAAGATTAAAATGCAGTAGTGTAAAACTCGATGACCTACGCTCCTAGCATACTTCTATTTATGAATAGTAAACATAAACTCTTACAGCGGAACTATAGAGATAAACATCAAATAGAAGGTATTCCAGATGATTTTATTGCAACTAAGAAATGTTCAAATCTACAGACTACTCCTAATAAAACAGTAAAGTAGAATTGGCACAGCCGAAAGTGTGCAGTCCCCTTATCATCGGCTCCTACGACACCACCAATTGCTTCTCTCCGCGATAGGCTTCATGGCCGACTGACCAGCTCAACTTCCTCGGCTCCATGTCTCAGTATTTATAAGATTGAATTATTTGGCCACCAAGTTGAGGTAAGCTGTGAAATCTTCATTAATGCAGCTTTTCTTGATTTCCATGAGAATTTATTTGATTGACGCCGCCTTGATTACTTGATTGATTCTTGATTATTTTCTTGTTGGCATATCTTTCCTGAGTGTGTTTTTATTTTGAATTCGCGCATTTTTGCGCTGCTGATCATCGCTCGCACTGATTGTCTTTTCCGCGATGTAATTAATAAGTCCTGCCATTAGCATTGATTAGGCACAGTTTACTCAAGATTTATGCTAAAAACATGAAACTACG
>JBBMKA010000015.1:2707723-2734223 GCA_037833695.1 Sechiopsis laciniata | reverse complement strand
ATGCCTCTTGAATCTTCTTTGCCTTGCTCCTTGTAATAGGTCCTTCAGGTACATGCAATGGTTTGGTTGTCTGATTCTTATCAAGAACTGAATGAGTTAAAGGTGCAGTTGTAGGAGATGTTAGATAGAGGATTCATCCGTCCGAGTGTGTCCCCGTGGGGAGCATCAATTTTATTTGTAAAGAAGAAGGATGGTTCGATGCACCTATGCATAGATTACAGAGAGTTGAATAAGGTTACAGTGAAGAATAAGTACCCGTTGCCTCGTATCGACGATTTGTTCGACTAGCTTCAAGGAGCTTCTGTGTTTTTTAAGATTTATTTGAGGTCTGGATATCATCAGTTGAGGATCAGGGATGTAAACATTCCCAAGACAGCTTTCAGGTCAAGGTATGGTCATTACGAGTTCTTGATCATGTCCTTCGGACAGACCAACGCCCCAACAGCATTTATGGATATGATGGATAGGGTGTTCAAGGTATTCTTAGACAACTTCGTCATCGTGTTCATAGATGATATTTTGATATATTCTAAGACCAAGGAGGATCATGCCTTACATCTGAGGCAAGTTTTAGCAACTCTGAGAGAGAATAAGTTGTATGCCAAGTTCTCCAAGTGTGACTTCTAGTTAGAGCAAGCGGCCTTCCTGGGTCACGTGGTTTCTAGAGAGGGTATTGCAGTAGACCTCGCCAAGATTGATGTCGTGAGTGCATGGGCCAGGTCGACTACCGTCGCAGAGATTCGTAGCTTTCTAGGTTTGGCAGGCTATTATCGAAGTTTCGTCAAGGACTTTTCTGCTAAAGCGGCACCTCTCACTCGGTTGACTAGGAAGGATGTTGAGCTTGTTTTGGGATGTCAGTTGCGAAGAGAGTTTTGCTTTGTTAAAGCATAGTTTGACGTCAACTTCAGTGTTGTGAGTTCTTGAGGGGACAGGTGATTTTGTGGTGTACAATGATGCTTTCAAGTTTGGCTTGGGTTATGTTTTGATGCAGCATGGCAAAGTCATTGCGTATGCTTCCCGCCAGTTGAAGCCTTATGAGAAAAATGATCTGACTCATGACATGGAGTTGGCAGTAGCGGTCTTTGTAGTTAAGATTTGGAGACATTATCTGTATGAAGAGAAGATTCAGATGTTCACAGATTACCAGAGTCTCAAGTACTTCTTCACTCAGAATGAGTTAAACATGAGACAGAGGAGGTGGCTTGAATTAGTAAAAGATTATAACTGCGAGATTTTGTACCATCCAGGTAAAGCCAACGTTATGGCTAATGCTTTGAGTAGGAAGACGTCACATTTTGTAGCTTTTTTGAGTTCCCAGAATCCATTGCAGAAAGAGTTTGAGCGAGCCAGTATAGCAGTTTTATTGGGGGAGGTTACCGCCAGGGTAGCCCAATTGACCGTGCAGGCTTCGATCAGGTAGAGGATTATTGATGGCCTGTTAAGTGATCCTGAGTTGAGCAGGTTGATTGTTAGAGTCCAGGCAGACGGAGACTTCAATTTCGTGGTAACACCAGATGGTGGTTTGATATTCAAATGACGCCTTTATGTGCCAGCTGACACTGGGCTGCGAGCCAAGTTGCTTACTGAGGCTTAAGTTCCCCATTTACTTGGGACCTAGGAGGTGCCAAGATGTATCACGAATTTAAGAAGGCCTTTTGGTGGAGCAATATGAAGAGAGAGATTGCAGATTTTGTTAGCAGGTGTCTCATTTGTCAGCAAGTGAAGGCTCCCAGACAGAAACCAGTAGGTTTGTTGCAGCCACTGAGTGTGCCTCAGTGGAAGTGGGAGGAGATCTTCATGGACTACATTTCTGGGTTTCCAAAGACACCGAGAGGGTTTACTCAGATCTGGGTTGTTGTTGATCGGTTGACTAAGAGTGCATAATTTATTCTCGGTAGGATCACTTATACTGTGGAACAGTGGGTAAAGTTATTTTTGGAGCAGATCGTTAGGTACTATGGGGTACCAGCGAAGATTGTGTCGAATCGAAATTCACGTTTCACTTCTCATTTCTAGAGGGCACTCTAGAAAGGGTTGGGCACTGAGTGCAGCTTCATTACCGTGTTTCACCCTCAGAAGGATTGCCAGACAGAGAGGGTAAACCAGATTTTAGAGGATATGTTGCGAGCCTGTGTATTAGATTTTCTAGGCAGTTGGAATCAATACCTGTATTTGATAGAGTTTGCTTACAATAACAGTTATCAGTCGACTATTAAGATGGCTCTATTTGAGCCTTTGTATGATAAGCGTTGTAGATCTCTAGTATTTTGGGAAGAGGTTGGTGACAGACAGGTTTTGGGTCTGAAGTTCTTACAGTTGACTATAGACGCAGCTCAGAAGATCAGGTCTCGTATGTTGCCAGCACAGAGTAGACAGAAAAGCTATGCTAATGTTTGACGTAGAGATTTGGAGTTTGAGGTTGGCCAGAACGTGTTTCTGAAGGGAGCATCGATGCATGGTGTTTTGAGGTTTGGTAAGTGTGGAAAGTTGAGTCTCAAGTTTGTGGGCCCCATTGAGATCCTTGAGTGGGTTGGTTCCATTGCTTATCGTTTGGCTTTGCCCCCGTCCTTGTCAGCGATGCACAGTGTGTTTCACGTTTTGATGTTACGTCAGTATGTGGCAGACCCATCTCATATTGTTGATTTTGAGCCATTAGAGCTGAATAAAGACTTGAGCTTCAAAGAGAAACTTGTGCGGATTGTAGCCCAGGAGCGCAAGACCTTGCGTAACTGAGAGATTAGTTTAGTGAAAGTTCAGTGGAGGTGCCAAAAAGTTGAGGAAGCAACTTGGGAGTTAGAGGATGAGATAAGGACTCATTACTCAGAGTTGTTTGAGTCTTAGGGACTTTCGAGGATAAAAGTCATAAAAGGAGGGAGTATTATAACGGCCCGAGTTTTCCTTTCGATTCTCCAGGTATGATTTTCAGCTATTTCAGGTGTTTCGTTGGGCCGTTTTGCTATTTCGGTCTTGAGGGGCATTTTGGTAATTTTACCCCTAGGGTCGGTTTGCTAATTTTTTGAGTTGCAGGGTCATCCTTGTAGTTTCACCAAGTTTAGGGTTATTTTTGTAGTTTTAGGCTATTAGGGCTAGTTTTGCAATATAAGGAGGAAAGGCTTGTTTTGTTTAAAAGAAAGGAATTTTAAAAGGATTTATTTTAAAAGAAAAGAAGAAAAAAGGGAGTTGGGTTTTGATCGATCAAAAAGCTAGGAAGAAGCTAGAGAAAAATCCCTCTTTTCCTTTGCATCTCCATTGTCGCCGAGACCAGCACCGAGCCCCAATGTACAACCGCCTTGCCTCGTCGATCGTTGTCGCACAGCCGTACGCATCGCTGATCGCCTTGCTGATAGCTGCCGCAGCCCCAGCTGAACACGCCCCTACGCAGACACCCAATAGCACACGCCTGCACGGCCGCGGCCTTGCCGTGCCCAGTCGCACATGCCCTCACAACCACGGTCGTAGCCTACCCGTGCCGTGCCCCACAGCTACGCTTGACCGCCCGTGCCAGCCCTACCGCACACGTAGCCGTGCCGTGTCCTTGTCGCAGCCTCAATTCTGTGGTACCGAGCCTTCTATTTGGGTTTTGGGTAACCTCGATTCTCAAGCCCTGTTACTTTTGGATAGCCTAGATTTCTATTTGACTGTTTATTATATTCACTTTAGGTTGTGTTTAGCTGGTTCGTGTTGGTTATCTGCAGCTCAAGGAGCATTGTTTTAATGTTCAGTAATTGTTTCAAGTAAGGGGTTCCTTGTCGTGGGTTGTGTGGACCTTGTGTGATTTCCATTAATTGTATGCTTGCCTGCTTGCTTTACTGTTTTACGAGCATGTGTCAGTGGGTAGGTTCTTATGGTGTTTTGCCTGTATTGACTGCACGTATTGTCCTGTTATGTTAGAACCTTGTGAATGATCTGTTAGGGCATGACATGTAGCACTAATGTAACTTGAGACTGTAATATTATGTTAGGGTATCTTATATGCATGTTCGGTGATTGTTGGTATACTGTTGAGAATTAGTCCTTTCCACTCTTAGATAGATTTATCAGGTTGTCATCATCCAGAGGCTGAGAGTGGACACGACGCATGTTGTCCCCATAGGTCGGGAACAGTGAGGATTGATTCCCGCCCCTGATAGTCGGGAGTGGAGTACCTACCACCCCGACATAAGCCTCGTCTGTGGCCTGCTAGAGTGGGGTCCTTTTCTTAGTGTAAGCCTACTTTGGGATGACCTTTAGCTTCAGGTGTTAGTGTGAACAGGCTTTACACAGTTGGGTGCCGAAGGCCTCCCACTAGCTGTGGATCAGTGGACACCTTTCCGAGTCTTAGGCATGCGTACCTGGATCGGTATAGTTTGTGTAGGCCTACATTTACTCAATTTGTAGCAGCATGCAGTGTGTGCACACACGCACTAGAGGCCGAGAGGATGGCTCCCTCGAGCTAGTGTCGTCAGAACACCTTCCTTGTCTAGTTTAGAGCTAGAGACTTGGGTACTCTCCCAAGTGTCCAGGATCAGTTAGCGAGCTGATCACTTAGCTGGGAGTTAGAGACTCTTGAGGTTTGGAAGTCAGCTTGATGACTCATGCTATGTTCCTATTGGTAATCTGTATTGCATGTATACTAGGATGCTAGATGATGTGGCTTTTGCGTATTGTACCCCAGCTGAAGATTCTTAATGAGTGCCTTCGTACTCACCCTTTTTTGTGGTTTTTTTCAACCAGGTAACATGAGATAGCACCGGACGGCTAGAGGAAGGGCTGAATGATCATAGGCGTCCGCTGTTTTTATTATTTGTTTTGTTGTCTTAATTAAGCATGTAGGATAAACTTTTACTCGTATGGATTGAATTGTTTTAATAATCACTAGCCAGAGGCTCAACTGTGTTTAACTTTTTATGGATTGAATTGTAAACTGTTTCTAGTTTGAACAAAGCAGGCATTTGTTTACAACTTTCTATTTTAAAGTTTGGATGTTTAATGTATTTGAACCATGCATGTTGAGAAAGAATTGGGTTTAGGACTGTTTAGAAGTCGGGTTCTTACATTTTGTGTGTTTTAATTATGAATGCTAACAGTGATTAAACATAGCTAACAATAATTGAACGTGAATGCAATGAGTAGTGATAAGAAGATAGCTATAGAAGATATTAAGGGTGTGAAACTAGTTATCAAGTTTCATGCTTTTCTAATCTAATAAGTACTTCGACACTTAATAATTTATGGCAAACTCAGATTCCGCTACGATCTCCATACAAACTCAGGGCGACGCAAGCGTAAGGTTATTCCTAACACTTTCAATTCTTTTCACCTGACCTAACGTAGCATTCTAGATCATCATGCAGTTCCTTCTTCTGAACTCGCTACAGGTTACATGCGTGGGTAGCTAATCGACGCATGTATATTAAATTAAAAAATGCAGCAGTGTAAAACATAATAACCTACACTCCTAACATGCTTCTACAAATGAATCCTCACCGAAAACTCCTATAATGCAGCATAGCAATAAACACAAGTAGAAGACAAAATCAGCCAATTTTATTACTACTACTAAATGTTCATAGCTATAAACTACTCCTAAGAAAAACAATAAAAAGTTGGAATTAGCGCAGTTGTAAAGTGTGCAGTCCCTTTGTCATCGGCTCCCACGAACACCAAAGTAGCATTTCCTTAAGATTGGCTTTTGGCCAACCGACCAGCTCACCGGACCTTGGCTTCCCTCTTGCTATTTATAGAGATGAATTACTTGGTTAGCAAGTTGAGGTGAGCTAGAAAATCTTCATTAATTCAAGATCTCTTGATTTCTGTCGAGATTTCTTTAATTGACGCTCTTTTGATTGCTTGATTGATTCTCTGTTTGTTTCCTTGTTGGCATGATTCTTCAAACGCGACTTCCTTGTAAATGCGTGATTCTGCAGCATGGATTGACGTTCAAATTGATTCATCCTTCCTGCATAAACGTTTTGCGTATTCCTGCATTCCATATTGTTTTAGTTCAATTTATTAAATGTTTGTACTTAAATCGCGAAACTGCACTTGTGATGCTAAATTATGAATGCATGCAACTTTCATTGGGTTTTACTCGTATTTTACTATAATCGCCCTTTTATTTCCTTTAATCCTCAGAATAATGCAAACTATAATAGCCTAACATGTGCTCTATTTGAGAGCTATCAAACCCCCAAACTTAAACTATTACTTGTCCCAAAAAATGCATAGTTTATTAGTTAGTCATTCTAATTCAATTAAATCAGCTTTTCCTCCTTTCGAGCTTAACCAAGCAGTTCTCATCGCATTTCATAATCTTAGCATAAAACTTCTTTCTCTTTTCAGTTTTCAAACATTTCTAAAGATTCAGGTTTTATCTTAAAATCCTCCTACCATGACTGACAAATTGTTTCTCAACACAATTATTTATCATTACCCAATCTATTGTACACAATCACTTCTACAACTAAGTTTGCCAAACATATTTTGTCAAGACTTTTATCTAGGCCCTTATATCCTTCAAGGATTTCTACTATGCTTTTCGCATTCCTCTTAGGTTACACTCATATCTACAATTCCATAGCCGACAATATGCCTTGTTTGAGCATAAAACATTTTACATAAACATTTTCCATTTTTTTTCTTTACGTAAATCACTCCTCGGGTATCCCTTACCCCAAAATTTAAAGGCTTTATTGTCCTCAATGAAGGTGAGGCTTAGTTCCCCCAAACTTAGCTATTTTTGTGATTGTGATACTCTATCTCAAGCTCTAATATTTCTTGTGAATTTTGGTTCTTTCTGTCATTCATGATAGGGACTATTCTAATACTAGGTTTTGATCTACGGGAATTTAAGAATTCTTCTAATTGAAAGGGAGTTCCCTACTAAAACTTAGATTTGCGATAATAATGCTAACTTAATCTTTCAAAGGGAAATTGTTGATTCTTATAAAAATAATAAGGAAATATAACAAATTGCATCCTAATAAATGAAATGCATGATCCTATAAAATTAAAATTGCGACTACGAATGAAATGCATGCTGAAGAAAAATGCTTAATGTAAATAAGAGAGCAGGACTTCCATCTAAGTGTTTGCATTTCTGCCTATTTTTCTTTGCTCCGAATTAAGTATTTGTTTTGGAAATTCAAGCCATTCGGAGTACTCTTTTAGTGCTACAGCTGCCTTTAATATTATTTCATCTCTCTTATTTGCATATTCCCAAAAGTCTTGCGAGTGGGAGAATAGTGCTTCAAATTGTTTGACTATATTGCCTTCCTTCTTCCTGCCACTTCGCATTCTCCATTTCCATCATGTGCTCAATATGTACTTTCAAAATCCTGTCAGTCGTTGGATGAATACCTTGCTCCAAACATAATCTAGTGATAGTATGTGGAAAAAACATCTTTCTGTGGTTGGCTGAAGCCCAGCGTTGAATTTGCTCCTCCATTATCTTGCCTAGATTTATGCATTTTCTGATCTTGATTGTATAAAGTAGTAGTGCTTTCTCCCTGCTGACATTAGTTGATGGAATAACCACATTTTTAATGAATGTAATCTAGTCCTACAATTTTGGTTTAAGGTAGTTCATTGGAAACGACCATTGATTCTTCCATTTGGCGTACTCTGTCCCAATAGTTTTCGCACAATCCTGCAACTGCTTTTTAGTTGGCTTTTTTAGTAGCCTTTGAAAATCTGTCCCAATGTCGTCAGAAAGTTGGAAAACTTTGTTCAAGGATGCAGATCTGCAATCTATGATTTGACCTTCTACACACGAGAAAAATTATTTTTCTTTGTTCAGATTTGTGTAGAACTGGCGAACCCAGTCTTGTCTTGCTTCTATGGTAGGTAGCGCTAGGCTACTCTAGCCTAACTCGCATATCTCAATAAGTGCTGCATGTGGAATACTTTTCACGAGCCATCCTCGATCCGGTCAGAATCTTTTCTGTGCTAGTGTAGCGTAGAGTTTTGATTTCGGAACAACTGGATATTCATCTCCTCTACTCTCTTCCTCTTTCCCTTTATTAGATGTCTTACTACTTGAGGCCATTAGTTCTAGGAGAAGAAAGTGAAAACAAAGCTTTTGGTTTCTTGAGGTGCAAAGTAGGATGTGGTTGTCAATCTTTCCTTGCACACAGTTTATATAATTTTTCAAAAGATTTCGAAAATCCATGTGTAAGGAATGAGATAAGCACAAAAGGAAATTTAAAATTTTTTTGCAAACATTTTTTTTACAAAAATCGTACCAATTCCTTCTAAAACTACGCAATAAAAAATTTAAGGAAATAACTGAAAGGAAAGTTTCATAAATGGAAAAACTTCCTATTCTAAAATTGCTGTAAAATTTTGCACAACGTCAGAAATACCGAATTTTCGTATTCCAGGAATGCTGCTGAGCAGGACCTAGGCAGAATCCTTGTGCTAATTCCGTCTGGTGCAAATTGTCCTTGCTTGGACCATTTATATATCTTTGGAACTAGCCATCTTTGATAGCCTTCTCCTGCCTCTCTCCGTCGTGCGCCTTAATGCGTGTACTTTCTACCACTCCTAGCTTTAATAGGGTACGGTGCATTAAATTGAAGCTCAATTGAATTGCCCATGTGTCACTTCCTCGACTGATCAATGCTTGCTGTGTATGCAGTTCTGATAGCATAAAAACTAACGCATTCTATGATACTAGCCTCCGAAGTGGCCAGGGTGGTGAACCTTGCCCAAGCTTCCTCCTGCTGCTGAAAACGTCTCCTTCATTTTCTGTCTATTTCTATTGCACGCTGCAATGCCTCAGCCTCTTTTCTTCGTTCAATCATGGCTAGTTGAAAATCTTCCCAGCAGAGTTCCGTCTCACTGAAAAAATCCACTGTTGATGCACCATTAAGTACATTGACCCTTAGATATGTCTCTTACATTGCTGACATTACTTTTTTCTATGATTGTATTCATAGATTGTTTATGCTCTTGATTGGGCTATTAAGGTTCTAGTATTATACCATTGTCCCTCTTCCATTGCTTACGTCTTAGTTGCTCTTCCTCTTCTATGGTAATTTCTTCCAGAAATTGCCCATGATTGTACATCGGACCCCTAGGTTCATGACTTCTAGCCTCCCATGTATGGCTCATGTTGCTGCGATCTCCTAGTAGATCGAATTGATGCTGAAAAATACTACTATGATCGCCCCAAAACTGCGATTGTTGTTCCCAGTTAGGATATGCTGAATAGAAATTTGTTGTGTTGTCTCTTCCGCATAGCCTTGTTGTTGATAAAAACGTGTTTGCTACGGATTAGTGTTGTTGTTCCATTGCAGATTTGCAAAGTCATGGAATGCCATCTTTAACGCTCGTGCTTGTGGTAATGTGATTGGGGCTTCTTTCCCTGTTGGTTGTATTGCCTTGAATTTTGATTTCCCTGAAATACAAGTATTCAGCCTTTAAATCGATAAAAAATACTCTCACCTTAGTAATACTAATTCTAAGTAATCAATCCTCAGCAACGGTGCCAAGAACTTGACATGTGTTCTAGGTGCTAATATAAATGTACAGTAATTAACTCGGAGCATAACCTATTGCTAAGTGTGACTCGAATCGCTTAAGCATAAGTATATATATTTTATCGTTCTCCACAGGGATTGATGTCTAGAACTAATACTATTAATGCAAGAGTTATGCGAACAAAGTAAAGAATGGGTTTGAAGTTGTTTGTGTGTTTTAATTATGAATGCTAACAGTGATTAAACATGAATGCTAACAATAATTAAATGTGAATGCAATGAGTAGTGATAAGAAGAAAGCTATAGAAAATATTAAGGGTGTGAGACTAGTTATCAAGTTTCATGCTTCACTATTCTAATAAGGACTTCTGCACTTAATGATTTATGGCAGACCCAGCTTCTACTGCGATCCCCATACTAACTCAGGGCAACGGAAGAGTTAGTAAGGTTATTCTTAACACTTCGAATGGTGAAAAACTTTTCACATAACCTACGTAGCATACTGATCATCCTGCAGTTCCTTCTTCCAAACATGCTGCATGGTACATGTGTGGGTAGCTAATCGCCGCATGTATATTAAATAAAAATGCAACAGTGTAAAACATAATAACCTACACTCCTAATATTCTTCTACAAATCAATCCTCACCGAAAACTCCTATAACGTAGCATAGCAATAAACACAAGTAGAAAGACAAAATCAGCCAATTTTATTACTACTACTAAATGTTCATAGCTATAAACTACTCCTAAGAAAAACAATAAAAAGTTGGAATTGGTGCGGTTGTAAAGTGTGCAGTCCCTTGTCATCGGCTCCCACAAACACCACTAGATGCTTTTCCTTAAGATTGGCTTTTGGCCAACTGACCAGCTTACCGAACCTTGGCTTCCTTCTTGCTATTTATAAAGATAAATTACTTGGCTAGCAAGTTGAGGTGAGCTGAAAAATCATCATAAATGCAGGATCTCTTGATTTCTGGAGGGATTTCTTTGATTGACGCACTCTTAATTGCTTGATTGATTCTCTGTTTGTTTCCTTGTTGGGGTGATTTTTTAAACGCGACTTCCTTGTAAATGCACGATTTTGCTGAGTGGATCGTTGTTTGCATTGATTCGTCCTTTTCGCATAAATTTTCTGCATATTCCTGCATTGCATAATATTTTAGCACATTTTATTCAATATTTGTACTTAAATCGCTAAGCTGTGCTCGTGATGCTAAATTATGAATGAATGCAACTTCCATTGGTTTTTTCTCGTAATTTACTATTTTTGCCCGCTTATTTCCTTTAATCCTTAAAATAATGCAAACTATAATAGCCTAAAATGTGCTCTATTTAAGAGCTATCATCTGCCATAAATCATTAAGTGCGAAAGTACTTATTAGAATAGGGAAGCATGAAACTTGATAACTAGTCCTTCACCCTTAATATTTTCTATAGCTTTCTTCTTATCACTACTCATTACATTCACATTTAATTATTGTTAGCATTCATGTTTAATCACTGTTAGCATTCATAATTAAAACACACAAACAACTTCAAACCCATTCTTTACTCTGTTCGCATAACTCTTGCATTAATAGTATTAATTCTAGACATCAATCCCTGTGGAGAACGATAGAATATAAATACTTATCCCTTGCTGCATTCTAACTGCGTATACTTGCACGTAAGCGATTATGAGTCACACTTAGCAATAGTTTATGCTCCGAGTTAATTACTGTGCATTTATATTAGCACCTAGAATGTAGGTCATGGATGCAGAGGAGCAATAAGGGCATCAGAGGACCTGTTCTGAAATCGAACTAGAGACTAAGCCTATGGAGGCACTGTCGAGCATCAAAGAACAAGGCTCACACTTATGGGAGGAGATCCAGGCAATGTAGCTAAGACCATTCAATGTTTAGAAGAAGAATTCGCAACAACTCCTAAACGGATCCAACTAAGAATAATTGATGCGCTGTATATGGTGGCTCACCAATTATCTAGACACGAATATGGAATACGTGTGAGAGAAAAATAGTGCGATATTTGATGCATTTGCATTATTGTAGGACCGAAAGGCAACACTAGAGGGGGTGAATAGGGTTCGCCAACTTTTTAGTTATTTAAAAATAATATTTATGATTTAAATTTTGTTGATCTAAAGTCACCCAACAAGCAATTATAATATGTAGGAATTGAAATCACAAAAAGTAAAAGTTAAGGGAAAAGAGAAAGACACCGAAGTTTATAATGGTTCGAAATTCCTACTCTACTCCCCAAGGGCTCCTCCTTGGGTATTTTACTAGATGATTCTCTTGCGGGTGAGAATCAAACCTACACGGCCCACTTTTTTCTAGGCTACCAAGAAACCCCAATCCTTTTACTGGGTTCAGGATTAAACCACTCCAACCCTCTTTTTCTTAGGCTAAAGAGAAACCCAAATTCTTTTCACTAGTTCAGGATTAAACCAATTTCATTTTCTCACAACCCAAGGTGTACCCACACCTAAATACAAATCCCAAATAAAAAATAACAAATAAAAATAACTGTCACAAAGTATCTCTCGTAGGCAAAGTACGCAAGTTAGACGTTGACAGCTTCTTCACAAATTTTGCAATGTGCCGATTCAAGAATGTGTGAAGCAAATTGACACTTTTTTTAAGCTTTGAGAATGATAATGTTGCTGTGTAAATTTAGTTCTTGAAGCAATGTATTTAATGGAGAGAAGATGAAAGGTGTCCATTGGATTTAGGGCAAAATGATCGACGGACGAGATTTGATGAAGATATGATGAAATGGTGGCCATTGGATTTAAGAAAAAGGTAGTATATGGCTAAGATTGAATGAAGATAAGATGGGAAGAGTTTTAATTCAAAAGGAAACAATTTGAAAATGAAAATCTCGTTTTTTTTCATAGCGATTTTTCTTCAAATCTTCATTTGTCCATATCTTCTTCATTTTAACTCCGATTTACACGATTCAAAATGCGTTGGAATCATATCTTCAAGATCTACATAATAAAAACTTAAAATTTCCAAAAAATATCAGTACAAAAAATTCCACAGAAGAGAGATAAACGAAGTTTCTGTCTTTATCGCATTACTCATCCTCAATGTTTTAAATTTCTCGAAAAAATATATAAATATAAGCATCTTCTCCATTTCATTTCTTGCTTTAGATATTATGTTTTGACCAATGCTTTGTCAATTTCTCGCTTTTTAATTATGCTTTTCAAAAACATTGTCTAAATACGCTGAAACTTAATCTACCCTAGGACTGTTGAACTAGATTGCATTCCAGGTGCTAATATAATCATACAGTTATTAACTCAGAGAAAACTTAAAGGTAAGTGTAATGGCCTAGTTTTCATTTCGGTTCCCCGGGTATGTTTTCCAGTTGTTTCGATTGTTTCGTTGGGCCGTTAGGGCAGTTTTAACCTTTAGGGGCGTAATTCATGGTGCTTTAGGGTCATTTATGCATTTGTTACTCAGTCGGGTTGCTTGTGTGTTTTGCAGGGCATCAGGGTTAGTTTTACAGTTTGGAGGTTTTGGGGTTGTTTTGGTTAAAAAGGGGATTTTGTTTAAATTAAATAAAAGGAAAAGAATTTAGTATTGAGAGTTGATCGATCAAAACATCCAGGGAAAAGAACCAGATCCTCTTCTTCTTCACTCTCTTCTCTTTTCCTCTTTCTCTATCGCCGGTCAGCCCTTGCCGTCGAGATCCGTCACCTTCGAGGCCAGGCCACCCCTCCGATTGCAGACGCACGCTTTGCCCACGCCCTGCTCACCCATCGCCATCACTTCCTAACACCAGCCCTTGCTGCAACGCACAGCCACGGTCCCCACTTGTGGATCATCGAGCCTTGCGCTTCACCCAGCCATACCACCCATCGCCTCGCTCGTGCCCTATTGCAGCCTCACGATCACCTCGCTTCGTCGAGCCTGCATGCACACCCTCGCTTGCACGCACAGCAGCTGCAAGCTTACGCCTCGCGTGCGTAGCTACCTCGCAAAATGCCTGCTTTGTCGAGTCATGCTCCTCATCGTCTCTTAGTGTCCCGATCGCAGCCTACCGCACAAGTCATGTCGCTCACCTTCGCTGCCATTTGCCCAGCAGCATCGCCAAGCCTCACTCGCCCACGCCCTGCTCAACCCACGAGCACGCCCACGCAGTAGGCCCGCACACCCAGCTATGTCCCTACCTTGCCGAGGGCTTGCTCCTTTCTGTTTGGGTAACTTCCTGAGCCTTATTCGTTTGATACCTAGATTTTGCTTGGCTTTTTAGATGTTAATCATTGTTTGTTATTATCTATGCCCAGGTTGAGTTTCGTGTTAGTTCTGCAGCTCAAGGAGCAAAGCTATTTGATTATCTTTTCCCGTTTTCAAGTAAGTATTTCTTGTCGGGGTTGTGTGGACCCTATGCTTGCCACTGATTGCATCTTGGTTGTTTGCTATTGTTTTACTGAGCATGTAGTGGATAGGTTCTGATTGGTTATTTGCCCTGTTTATTGAACATGTTAGTGGATAGGCTCTTGCAGGTTTATTGTTGTATGCATATGTTAATGGATAGGCTCTTGTAGGTTTAATGATGTATGATCATGTGCTAGTGGATAGAATTGTATGACTTGTCTAATAGGATCTGGCATGTAGATTGTTGTACCCTGAATTGCACAATTCTGTTTGCAGTGGCTGTTATGTATTTGTGACTATTCTTATTCTAAATGTTTATTGTGCAATGTTGTTGATGGAACTCTATTAGCTCATGGTGCTTTCTTCGTAGCTAGATCCTGTTAGGTTGCCATCATCTAGAGGCTAAGAGGGGACCAACGTATGAGTCCCCACAGGTCAGGTTTGTGAGGGCAGACACTTCACCTCCAGCAGCCGGATGTGGAGTACTGCCACTCTGGCATAAGCCTAGTCTGTAGCCTGCTAGAGCAGGGTCCTTTCCTTGGTGAAAGCCTACCTTAGGACGACCTTTAGTTGTAGACGTTGGTGTGATCAGGCTGCTACAGTATGGCGCCGAGGGCCTCCCGCCTGCTGTGGATCAGTGGACACCTTCCGAGTTTTAGGCAGCGTACCTGGATTGGCATAGTTTGTGTAGGCCTACATTTGTCCAGTTTGCAGTAGCATGCAGTATGCACTTATGTGTATTAGATTTCAGGAGGAGGTCTCCCTCGGGCTAGTGTATCAGTCCACCTTTCTATTCCGTTTAGAGCCCGATACTTGGGTACTCTCCTAAGTGTCCAGAATCAGCATAGTGAGCTGATCACCTTAGCCGAGAGTTAGATACTCTCTAGATTTCTGGAGTTATGTTGATAGCTCACTCTAAGATCTGCAGGGGATCTCTTAGCCGAGAGTTAGAGACTCTCGAAGTTTGAGAATGTTGTTACTTGACATGTTATACGATTGCTTGCTTGTTTGTTTGACTTGCTTATATGCTAGGATGTTATGTGATTGTCTGCTTGTTTGTTTGACTTGAAGTGATTGCCTGCTTGTTTGTTCGACTTGCTATGATTGCCTGCTTGTTTGTTCGACTTGCTTACTGTACCCCGGTTGGAGATTTTTACGGAGTGCCTTTGTACTCACCCTTATTTCTGTGATTTTTCTACAAGGTAACTTGGGACAGTGCCAGGATGGCTAGAGGAGGAGCTGATGGATCATGAGAGTCCGTTGCATGGTCTTCCTTCAATTATTTTATTTATTCAACATGATTAGCTAGTTTTGAAATTTGTTTAGAACTGTTTTAATAAACTCTAGTCAGAGGCTTAAAATTGTATTGGTTTTACTTATGGTTTTGGATTGCCACCTTTTTATTAAATGTTTGAGTTCGATTAACTATTTTTTTTGGTCGGTTTGAATGGTTTAAATTCATGCATGCTGAGTAAGAACTGGGTTTAGGATTATTTTATAGTCCAGTTCTTACAGTTGGTATCAAAGCTTAGAGTCATAAATTCTATAGACTGACCTACTGAGTTAAGTCGTTGTCCCTATGATCATTAGCACTCCAACAGCCATCAGGTATGTCAAAAATTAATTGTTTAAGGGTTTTGTTTATAGTACTTGCATCTAGCATACATGTCTTAACCTGTTGTTGGTAGTGTTGGTTCGAGCATGGACTGACTCAGTGTTGTTTGGGTGTAGATCGTGAGAGATACCGATTATACGCAATGGAGCTGGGACGTCAGCTGTCGCTAATAGAGGTGGTGACACCGAGCCAGATGTAGAGGAAACCACTTCTAGAGCTACTCCGACTGTTAGGCGACCTTTGGCCCCGACTGTTGTCTTACCAAGAGGAGGAGCAGAGATTGTTCTGCCTCAGAGTGCCATTCCTGGAGTGGAGTTCATGGTAGCCATGCGTGAGATGGTTACGAGTATATTTGCTGATCAGAGAGCAGAGACTCAAGCTCTTTTGGCAAGACAACAGGTAGAGACTCGGGCACAGATGGCCCAGTTTGCCCAGCTGTTTCAGTAGGCACCACCTGGTGCTGCAGTAGTCCCTCCAGCAGGGCAGAGAGTGCCTTCAGCTCCGCCAGCTCAGCAGGAGCCTGTTGTTGAGCCAGAGATTCCTGAGGAAGCCCCTGAGGGTGGCAAGTGGCTTAAGGATTTTGTTAAGTGGAAACCCAGGGAGTTTGATGCGTCTGAAAACCCATTGGTAGTAGCTATGTGGCTGGCACACCTGGAGTATATCTTTCGAGTTATGGGATTTCCAGATGTGCAGAGGTCGAGGTGTGCACCACACCTGTTGACGGAGATAGCCATCTGGTGGTGGCAGGCCACTGACAAGGCCAGACCTGAAAGGTCCCCACCAGCCACTTGGGAGTTCTTCAGGACCAAGTTTAGGGCTCAGTACATTAGTGAGGAAGCCCAACAAGAGATGGTTGAGGCTTTTGCCAATCTGAAACAAGGAGATGCAAGTATTGCTGGTTATGAGAAGAAGTTCTCAGAGCATAGCTATTTTGCTCCAGAACTAATTGCTACAGAGGAACTGAAAATCAAGAAGTTCATTCGATGACTCAGGATGGAGGTTGCTCAGCATGTTCGAGCACTCGCTCAAGAGACTTAACTCAGGACTGTGGCTTTCGCCAAGATTTACAACAGGAAATATTCGATTGTGAAAGCCCCTGTTGTGGCAACTCAGAGTGTGGCAACTGGTTCAGGGCAGAAAAGGAAGTTTTAGCCTTCTAGGACTTCCGGGTAGGAAGGCCAGTAGCAGGGTCGTTAGGGCCAGTACTAGGGCAGAGATCAGAAGCGTTATCAGGGTCGTCAACAGGGCGCAGTGAGGCAGCCACCTTAGTACCGGACTTGTGGCAGAGCTCATTATGGTCTATGTGGAGCATCTCCCAGAGCATGCTACAAGTGTGGAAAAAGGAGGGGCATATTGCTAGAGTGTGCCCACAGGTTGGAATCGATGCTAGACCGGCTCAGCAGTAGAGCTGTGTGTTTGCTATAACTTGACAGGAGGCCGAGAAGACCGATGTAGCTGTCGTAGGTACATTACTTGTCTTGGACCATTATGTATATGTACTTTTTGATTTGGGCTCGACCCATTCGTTTATCTCTGCACTTTTTTTTAGACAAGTTTGTTTGGAACTTGAACCTTTAGTGTTCAAGTTATGTGTTGCAACTTCTTCAGGAGTTAGTATGTTTGCTAGTGAGAAAGTTAGGGACGGTCGGATTTTGGTATTCGGAGAGCTGTTAGCAGCCACCCTCATAGTTCTGCCTATGAGTGGCTTTGATGTTATTCTTGGTATGGATTGGTTAGCGGAGAACCAAGTGTTGATTGATTGCCGCCAGAAAGAAGTTATGTTCAGGCTATCCAAGAAGCAGAGTTTCAAGTTTCACAGTGTCCAGAGCGGAGTATGTCAGCCGTTGATCCCTGCGTTGAAAGCTCTTCGTCGAGGAGCTTGGGGTTATTTGGTAAAGTTGTGTGGGGAAGGTCACCCTTCGTTGACTGTTGATCGAGTACCAGTAGTTCAGGAGTTTGTAGATGTGTTCCCTGAGGAGTTACCGAGTTTGTCCCCGCAGAGAGAGGTTGACTTCACTATTGAGCTCGAGCCAAGGACTCTTTCTATCTCGAAGGCATCGTATCGTATGGCGCCAGTAGAGCTGAAAGAGCTGAAGGTGCAGTTACAGGTGATGTTGGACAGAGGTTTCATCTGCCCTAGTGTGTCCCCGTGGGGAGCACCTGTTTTGTTTGTAAAGAAGAAGGATGGTTTGATGCACCTTTGCATAGGTTACCTGGAGTTGAATAAGGTTACGGTGAAGAACAAGTACCCGTTGCCTCGTATCGACGATTTGTTTGATCAGCTTCAAGGAGCTTTTATGTTCTCCAAGGTAGATTTGAGGTCTAGTTATCAACATTTGAGGATCAGGAATGCAGACATTCCCAAACACAACGTGTCGAGGTATGGTCATTATGAGTTTGTGGTTATGTCCTTTGGGCTAACCAATGCTGCAGTAGCATTTATGGACATGATGGATAGGGTGTTCAAGGCATTCCTAGACAGCTTCGTCATCGTGTTCATAAATGACATTTTGATTTACTCTAATACTAAGGAGGACCATGCTTCGCATCTAAGACAAGTGTTGATAGCGTTGAAAGAGAATCAGTTGTATGCCAAATTCTCCAAGTGTGACTTCTGGTTAGAGAAAGTGGCCTTCCTTAGTCCCGTGGTTTCTAGAGATGGTATTGTAGTGGACCCCACTAAGATTGATGTTGTGAGTTCTTGGTCTAGGCCGACGACTGTCGCTGAGATACGCAGCGTTCTGGGTTTGGCAAGCTATTACCGACGGTTCGTCAAGAACTTTTCTGCTAAAGCAGCACCCCTTACTCAATTGACGAGGAAGGGTGTCGAGTTTGTTTCAGATGCCAGCTGCAAGGAGAGTTTTGCTTTGTTGAAGCACAGTTTGACGTCTGTGCCAGTGTTGTCAGTCCCGGAGGGTACAGGTGGTTTGCAGTTTGCAGCAATGCTTCCAAGTTTGGTTTGGGTTGCGCTCTGATGCAGTATGGTAGAGTGATTGCTTATGCTTCTCGTCAGCTGATGCTTCCAAGTTTGGTTTGAGTTAATGAGCCTTTTAGAGGACTTCATTCGGAAGATCTGCATCAACATTTGCGTAATTTTTAGCTATTAGTGATGCTAACCAGGAAGTCGGTATTTCTTTGGAAGATACTCGACTGTTTCTGTTTCCATATTCCTTACGGGGTAAGGCTAGATACTGGATAAATATGCTGCCAAGTAATTATACTTGGAGGTAAATGGTAGAAAGCTTTTTAGCAAAATACTATCCTTGTGCAAGAAGCATGAATTCTGGGCATGAAATCACTAGCTTTAGGCAAGAAGATGATGAAACTATAGAAGGAGCATGAGAAGGGCACAAGGAACTTATAGCGAAATGCTCGTACCATGGTCTGTCTTATATG
This sequence comes from Sechiopsis laciniata, assembly GCA_037833695.1. Classification (NCBI taxonomy): domain Eukaryota; kingdom Viridiplantae; phylum Streptophyta; class Magnoliopsida; order Cucurbitales; family Cucurbitaceae; genus Sechiopsis; species Sechiopsis laciniata. The sequence goes on along the minus strand of JBBMKA010000015.1, from coordinate 2,715,358 downwards.
CTTCAAATCGAACATTTTTACAATGGATTATCGGAATCAGATAAGACTATTATTAACACAACAGCAAGAGGATGTCTGATGGATAAAATATACAATCAAGTGTACAAAATCATCAAAACAACTGCTAAAAACCACGTGCCTAAGATAAGCCAAGGACAAAACCAAGATAAATCATCAGGTAAATTTGAGCTAAGTGAAATGACCGCCATAAAAGCACAATTGGCTACGCTGACAAACACTCTAAAAAATGTTCAAATGACTGCACCTCAGAACGCACCGGTAATTGAACAATCAACTCTGAATTCTGTAGTGAAAACTTAGCATCTGTCAATTATGTTAAAATTCAAAATCGTGACAGCAATACAATCCTTATTCAAATTCTTACAATGCTAGATGGAAATAGCACCCAAATTTCTCGTGGGGAGGAAAAAGCAGCAACACTAACCAAGTCGGACAACATCGCATATTTCCACAATCTAGATTTGGAAGCAACCACCAGCAAGCTCTATAGTCAGACTCAGCACTGAAGGATTACATAGCGAAGAATGACATGGTCATGATGGAACATCAAACCCTGTTGAAAACTCAAGAAGCAACTCTTCGGGCCCTAGAACTGCAATTATGCCAAATTGTAGCGAATATATAAAATAGACCGTTAGGGCAACTACCGTTAGATACGGAAAGATCTAGGAGAAATGGCAAGGAGCAAGTAAATGCAATTGAATTACGAAGTGGGAAACTTTGATGGATAGTGAGGAAATTAGGAACTATCAGGGAACAAAAGCCCTAGCAGAACCATCAACGGGAAATCAACCAGCAAAGGGCACAGGTGAAGAACTGACCATAGCAAAGGAAGCAACAGATGTCACAAAACCATTACCTATTTACCAACCACCACCGCCACCATACACTCAAAGGATCAGATGCAAGGGATACGAGTCTCAATTAGAGAAATTCACAGACATTTTGAAACAAATCCACATCAACATTCCTTTGGTTGATGCGCTGCGGTAAATGCCGAACTATATGAAATTCTTGAAGGATGCACTTAAGGAAAAGAAAAAATTCGAGGAATTCATGGTAGTAGCATTAAGCGAGGAATGTAGTGCAATCATTCAAAATAAAATCCCAAAGAAAGAAGTTTATCCTGGGCAGTTTACCATTTCGGTCAAGATTGGTAGTAATCACATTGTGCAAGCACTTTGTGATCTAAGTGCTAGCATCAATTTAATGCCGCTATCAATTTATAAAAAGTTTGGAATAGGTGAAGCGAGTTCTACAACAGTAACAATTTAGCTAGCCGACAGGTCGATAACTCGCCCTATTGGAAAAGTTGAAGATATATTAGTTCAGGTCGACAAGTTCGTTTTCCCAGCAGACTTCATCATTCTTGACTACGAGGCAGATTTAGAAGTTTCAATTATTCTAGGATGACCATTTTTTAGAACTGGACGAACATTGGTATATGTTTACGAAGGAACAATCACGTTAAGAATGAACGAACAGCGAATTCAATTTAACATATTTTATTCCATGAAGCAGCTTGACACGGAGGATAATTTCAATATCAGTCAGTTGGAAGTGCTGTTGGATGAAGCAGTCATGACTGAACAACTGCAGGAGATGCTAACCAGTGTCAATGATACAGAGGAAGTAGAGGATTTGCAGGAAGATACATTAGAGGATGCAGTAAACGAAGTGCATTATTATGAAGCACTCGATGTGAGAACAAGAAGCAACTTACCACAGTGCCTCTCGACCGATGAACCTATAATGCTAGAGTTAAAACCTCTCTCTGTGCATTTAAAGTACGCCTACCTTGGAGAAAACGAGACATTACCAGTTGTCATATCTTCACAACTAACAACGGAGCATGAGCAGCTATTACTGAAACTCCTCATGCAGCACACGAAGGCAATTGGATGGACTTTGGCGGATATAACAGGCATTAGTCCTACATTCTGTATGCATAAGATCATTCTAGAGGGCAATGTCTTGTGTAAAGGCCCAGTTTTCCATTCCAGTTCCCCAAGTATGTTCGGTTGTACGGTTGGGCCGTTAGAGCTGTTTGAGCCTTTAGGGGCATTTTGGTAATTTTGCCTTCAGGGTTAGTTCTGTAATTAATCAGGGTTTAAGGCTGTTTCTATTATTTTCTGAGTTTGGGTTATTCCTTCAGTTTTAGGTTTCCAGGGTTAGAGTTGCTTTTTTGGGAAGCTTGAAGGTCCTTTTTGGTTAAAAGAGAAAAAGGGAAAAATAATTGTTTAAGTTTTCCCTCGCCGAACTCGAAGCCGGGATCGCTTTAGGACCCTATTTAATCATCTCATTTTTCCAAATCCCAAGCCCTTGCAACATTTCTTCTTCTCCCCCTCGATTTCTCTTTTTTTTCTTCATCTCCTCCTTGCCGCGAATCTTCCCTCTTCTCCTTGTCGATCACCAAGCTTCATCGCCAACCATCCCTCACTGGCGAGTAGCCCTTCACGTCGATCACCATCACTAAGCCCCCAACTACCGAGAGCTTCACCGAGCACCCCAGCCCATCGCCTCGCTGAACCCTAGATCGCCTATTCGTTCACATGCTCACCCTCTCTAAAATTGAGCCTTCCACATCACTGCTCATAGATCACCATCGCGAATGCCAGCCTTGTCGAAGCCCTTCGCTCGCCAGTCGCAGCACGCATACACCGGATCCCCTTCGTCCGCTGGACGCTTCGCCCTTCGCGTCTGCCAGCAGCCTCGCCCTTCACACCAGCCGCACCTCGTTCCCCCGAATGTAAGCTCTCGCCTGTGCCTTCGCTGAACAGCTTGTCTACGAGCAGCTTCGCCTTTGCCTTCGCCTTCGTCGAAGCCTACTGCCGAGCCTGTCCTTCTCGGTTTAGGGTAATCTCCTTCCCGAGCTTTGTGTTGGATACCTAGTTTGTGCAGCTGTTCGAATAGTATTTAATTTACGCTTGTTAATTATTATTGCTAGGTTTGTGTTGGTTCTGCAGCTAAGGTATACTATTTATCTATTTGTGATTTCTGCTTATTTTCCAGATAAGGATTTCTTACCGAGGTTGTGTGGGCCCTGTAAAATATTTATTGATTGTGTTTTTGTTGCATGTTTACTGTTTACAAGCATGTTTAGTGGATAGGATTATATGTTGTTCTGATCTGCTAGCATGATTGTTCCTGTTGCCACATGTTAGTGCCATGCTAGGTTTGTTCTTCCAGCCTCCTTTGATTCCTGTTTAAGCTCGTAGTACCATGCAAGGGCTATATGTTGTTGAGCATGTTTGATTGATAGGGAACAGGGTCGAGTATTCTTAGATAGAACTTATCAGGTTGTCATCATTTAGAGGCTGAGAGCGGACATAAAGTAATTTATCCCCACAGGTTGGGACCAGCGAGGACAGGATCCCGCCCCCAGCAGCCGAGTGTGGTCTAGCTCACCACATCGGCATAAGCCTAGTCTGTAGCCTGCTAGAGCAGAACCCTTCCAATGGTGCAAGCCTGCCTTGGCCTGTTCTTAGCTTCAGGCATCGGTGGTATTCAGGTTGCTACACTTGAGTGTCGAGGGCCTCGCACTACTGTAGATCAGTGACACCGCTTCTGAGTCTTTAGGCATGCGTACCTGGACTGGCATAGTTTATCCCTAGGCCCCCACATTTACGAGGTTTGCAGCAGCATGCGGTGTGCGCGCACACGCGTTAGGCACTGGGAGGAGAGCTCCCTCAGGCTAATGTTCGTGAGTACACCATTTCCTTTCCAAGTTTAGAGCCAGACACTAGGTACTCTCTCAGATGTCCTAGGACCAGTTGAAGAGCTGGTCAGAACCAGCTTTTGAGTTGTTTGGCCGAGGGTATGAGACCTTCGAGGATATCTGTTTGGGATCAACTTTTGAGTTGGTCATTTGGCTAAGAGTATGAGACCTTCGAGGATATCTGTTCAGGATCAGTTATTGAGCTGATCACTAGGCCGAAAGTAAGAGACTTCCGATGACTCAGGAGTTGTATTGACAACTCAATCCAGGGATTCTATGTTGGAAACTATTTACATGTATACATGGATCCTAGATGATATGTTGTAACGGCCCAATTTTCCATTTCGATTCCCCAGGTATGCTCGGTTGTTGATTCGGTTGTTCAGTTGGGCCGTTAGGGCAGTTCGAGCCATTGGGGGCATTTTGGTAATTTTTCCTTTAGGGGTATTCTAGTAATTCTCCAGGGTTTCGAGACCTTTCTGTTAATTTCTAAGTTTGAGTTTTCCTTCGATTTCAGGTTTCCGGAGCTAGTGTTGCTGTTTAAGGAGTTTGAAGACTTTTTTGGTTAAAAAAGCGAAAAAGAAAGAAAAAGGTGACTTCGCCAGGACTCGAAGCCAGAACCGTCTGAGGACACGTGTCGCAATCCCGTGAAGCCCTTCTCTTTTGCCGACACTATAAATACCCAACCACTTCTCCAAATTCACTTTTCCCATTTTCTCTCTTTTTCTCCCAAATCGCTGAAATCACCATTTCCCTCTCCCCTTCACCGAAACTCCGTCGCGCTCACCCGATCGAACCGCATGCCTTCGTAGCTTGCTTGCCCTCGCGTCATCCAATTCGTGCCCGCAAGGCCGCATGCCCCAGCGTCGAGCCAGACGCAGCCTAGCGACCGCATAGCCTCGATCTCCTTCACCGTGACTTTACTGCACAGCCCTTATCACAGCCCTTCGCTCGCCTGTCGTAGCACACATGTGCCGAATCTCCTTTGTGCACGTAAATTCTTCACCCGCGCTCTCGCACAGCCAGCCGTGTCACCTTGCTGTGGAATTGTCGGCTGTTGCTTCTGCACTAAGAATTTTGGAATTCTTCATCCGTAAAAGTTTACCCGACTCTTGTTGTGGAATTGTCGGCTGTTGCTTTTGCACTAAGAATTTTGGAGGCACCACCTATGTGGTGTGAGGATTCAGCTGTTTACGGATCACTAGAGCCTTAAGTACTTCTTCACTCAGAAGGGGTTAAGCATGAGACTAAGGAGGTGACTTGAGTTAGTTAAGGACTACGATTGTGAGATATTGTATCACCCGAAAAAGGCCAATGTTGTGGCTGATGTGCTAAGTAGAAAGACGTCGTACTCTGCAACCTTGTTGAGTTCTCAGGTTCATGGTGGAAAGAGTTCGAGCGAGCTGGTATTGCAGTGTTGTTAGAAGAGGTTACCGCTAGGGTAGCCCAAGTGATAGTTCAGCCGTCGTTTAAGCAGAGGATCATTGATGGCCAGCTGAGTGATCCCAAGATGAAAAGGTTGGTTTGAAAGAGAGATCAGGAGGATGAAGATTTTGTTTCGTTCTAGCACCAGATGGAGGTTTGAAGCTTAGAGGTTGGGAGTGTGTCCCAGCTGATGCCAGACCGCGAGCTGAGTTACTTGTAGAGGCACGTAGCTCTCTGTTTACTTGACGCCTAGAAAGTACCAAGATGTATCAGGTTTTCAAGTAGACGTCTGGTAGATGGATTTGAAAAGAGATTTTGCTAAGTTGTTAGCCGGTGTCTCTCTTGTCAGCAAGTGAAGGCTCCCAGATAGAAATCGGTAGGTTTGTTGCAGCCGCTGAGTGTGCCACAGTGGAGATGGGAAGAGTTTTTGTTGGATTTTATTTCTAGGTTGCCGAGGACGCCGAGAGGGTTTACTCAGATCTGGGTTGTTGTGGACAGGCTGACTAAGAGTGCACACTTCATCCATGGTAGGGTTAACTATACCGTAGAGCAGTGGGCACAGCTATTTTTGGATCAGATCGTCAGGTACCATGGGCTACCGGTGAGGATTGTTTGAGATCGTGACTCTCGATTCACTTCTCATTTCTAGAGAGCGCTCCAGAAGGGTTTGGGGACCGAGTGTAGCTTCAGTACTGCTTTTCACCCTCCAACAGATGGTCAGACAGAGAGGGTGAACCAGATTCTCGATGTCATACTACGAGCCGGTGTTTTAGACTTCCCAGGTAGTTGGGATCAGTGCCTGTAATTGGTTGAGTTTGCCTACAATAACAGTTATCGGTCGACGATTCAGATGTCTCCGTTGAGGCTTTGTATGTAAGCGTTGCAAGTGTCTAGTGTTTTGGCAGAGGTTGGTGACAGACAGGTTTTGGGGCCTGAGCCGTTATAGATGACTAGCAACGTAGTGTAGAAGATTAGGACTCGTTTGATGACAGCGCAGAGTAGACAGAAGGGTTATGCCAATGTTCGGCATAGAGATTTGGAGTTTGAGGTTAGCCAGCATGTGTTTATGAAAGTAGCGTCGATGGGTGGAGTCTTGAGGTTTGGTAAGCGGGGTAAGTTGAGTCCCAGGTTTGTAGAGCCTTTTGAGATCCTCGAGTGGATCGGACCAGTGGCCTATCGTTTGGCTTTGCCCCGTTATTGGCAGCAGTGCACACCGTTGTCCTCGAGTCGATGTTTCATCAGGTTGTAGACTTTAAGCTGTTAGAGCTGTTAGAGGTTTTGAGCTTCGAGGAGAGGCCAGTACAGACTTTAGCCGGGATCGCAAGATTTTAAGTAGCAGGGAGATTAACTCGATTAAGTTTAGTGGAGGAATCAGAAGACTGAGGAAGTTACTTGGGAGTAAAGGTTGTTGAGGACTTTTGCCCGGGTTGTTTTGGTCTTAGGGACTTCCAGGGACAAAAGTCATAAAAGGAAGGAGTATTGTAATGACACAGTTTTCCATTCTGGTTCCCCAGGTATGCTCGGTTGTTGATTCGGTTGTTCGGTTGGGCCGTTAGGGCAGTTTGAGCCATTAGGGGCATTTTGGTAATTTTGACTTTAGGGGTAGTCTCGTAATTATCCAGGGTTTCGAGACCTTTCTGTTAATTGCTAAGTTTGAGTTTTCTTTCGGTTACAGGTTTCCAGAACTAGTGTTGCTGTTTTAGGAGTTTTAAGATTCTTTTGGTTAAAAAGGGGAAAAAGAAAGAAAAAGGTGACTTCGCCAGGACTCGAAGCCGGAACTGCCTGACGACACGTGTCGCAATCCTGTGGAGCCCTTCTCTTTTAGCGACACTATAAATACCCAACCACTTCTTTAAATTCACTTTTCCCATTTTCTCTCTTTCTCTCCCAAATCGTTGAAATCACCATTTCCCTCTCCCCTTCGCCGAAACTCCGTCGCGTTCCCGCGAGCGAACCACACGCTTTCGCAGCTAGCTCGCCCTCGAGTCATCCCATTTGCACCCGTAAGGCCGCACGCCCCAGCTCCGAGCCAGACGCAGCCCTGCGACCGCACAGCCGTGATCGCTCTCGCCGTAACTTCGCTGTACAGCCCTTGCCGCAGCCCTTCGCTCACCTGTCGCAGCACGCACACGCCGAATTTGTGCAAGCAAATGCTTCACCAGTGCTCTCGCACAGCCAGCCGGGTTGCCTTGCCATCGCCACACGTCCCGCTGCAGCAAAACAGCCTTGCTGCCGCAGCTCTTCGCCGCTCACTACCTCGCAGCCCAGTGCCTGTGCGCGCTCGTCTAGCCTCGCTGCCGCATAGTCCAACGCCCTGCCACCTTTACCTTCGCCAAGGTCGTGCAGCCGAGCCTTTTCTTCTAGGTTTTAGGTAATTCCTTGTTTGGAGCGTTGTGAGTTGGTTGCCTAGTTAGTGAGCTGCTTAGGTATTAATTATGTTTGCTTGTTATCATTATTTGCTAGGTTGTGTT
>JBBMKA010000015.1:2687222-2703337 GCA_037833695.1 Sechiopsis laciniata | reverse complement strand
TCTAACTGGCACGTTCGGTGCAACATCTGGAGAAACATGCTGAACATCCAAGGAAGTCATAAGAATCATCTGCACAATAGTGTAAACTGGGCCTGAACCTAGGCCTGCACCCAAGCTTGGTTCCAAACGAGCATTCTCAAGCCTCATCATGAAGTTTTACTAAAAAAAAAACTCTAGGCCCTGCTACAAATAGGCCAACAAGGTCACAACCTCTAGTGACGGCAACACCGACATCCCGTACAAGAACTCTAAACTCATCAATCTGGTCTTTGGCATCTCATCTATCGGACATGCTCAAGATCTACTCCTGAAACTCTGCTTGATGCTCAACGAGCATCTCTCTAACCATGACTCTTATGGCTACAACATTGTGTCATCTAAGCTATCTGTGCCCAAGACTCTTAAGCCTGAGTCTCCACTCTCTGTTTAGCCAACAAATCGACCATCGCCTTTCTCATAGCTGAAGCAACTCTGCTTCAGGAGTATCATTCTGAGGCAAGGTAGTCTCTACCCCCTCTCTCGGTAAATCATCAGCTGGGGCCAAAAGGTGACATGCGGGTCTGGTCAACCCTAGACGTGGTCTCATCTACAGCTGGCTCAGCTCCAACTTCTCGGTTGGCAGTGCCAATCGTCCCTGCTCCTCTAAATGTGACTGGAACACTGGCGATCTACACATAACCACAAAACTAGTCCACACTTGGACTCTCACTGCCAACAACAAAATAAGGCAAGTATGCTAGATGCAAGTACTGTAAACAAAACTCTTAGCAAAACAACTTTTGAAATACCTGACGGCCGTGGAGTGCTGATGATCATGGGAACAAACGACCTAACTCTGTAGGTCAGTCTACAAAATCTATGACTCCGAGCTCTGATACCAACTGCGAGAACCCGACTCTAAAATGGTCATAAAACCAGTTCTTACTCAACATGCATGGTTCAATACGTTCACAAATTAAAACATAGTTAAGCCTCTGGCCAAAGTTATTCAAAAACCACTTTAAAACATGAAATCCTTTATAATTGAAACTATCCTACATGCTTATTAAAGAAAATAATTAAATTTTGACAGCGGATGCCCATGATCAAGTAGCTCCTCCCCTAGCCGTCCTGGTGCTGTCCCAAGTTACCTAGTGGAAAAACCACAGAAATAAGGGTGAGTACAAAGGCACTTAGTAAGAATCCCCAACCAAGGTACAGTATGCAAGTCACATCATCTAGCATCCTAGCACACAAGAAGATCAACATCACCAAGGCAATCTCATCACAAGTACCATCATAGCATGCTCAAACCATCGAAAGTCTCTAACTCTTGACTAAGGATCCACTATGGATCTCTAAATGGGTTATCAATATAACCCTTAGAATCTCAAGAGTCTCTAGCGACCGACTCACTATGCTGATCCTAGACACTTGGGAGAGTTCCCAAGCGTCGGGCTATAGACTGAATGGAAAGGTGTACTGATACACTAGCCTGAGGGAGCTTTCCTCCCGGCATCTAATGCACATACGCGCACACCGCATGCTCCTACAAACCGAATAAATGTAGGCCTATACAAACTATGTCGGTCCAGGTGCACATGCCTATGACTTAGAAAGGTGAGCACTGATCCACAGCAGGCGGGAGGCCCTCGGCACCATACTATGGCAGCCTGAATCACACCCAACGCCTGAAGCTAAAGGTCGTCCCAAGGCAGGCTTGCACCAAGGAAAGGACCCCGCTCTAGCAGGCCACAAACTAGGCTTATGTCGGGATGGTAGCTACTCCACACCCGGCTGTCGAGAGTAAGGAATCTGTCCTCACAGCCCGACCGGTGGGGACATATACGTTGGTCTACTCTCAACCTCTGGATGATGACAACCTAACAAGATTTAGCTAAGAAGAAGCACCCTAGAGCTAACAGAGTTCAACATCAATATCATTGCACAATATCATACAGCATATCACAATCACAGATACAAACAGCCACCGCAACATTGTAGTGTAATCCAGGGTACATAAATCTACATGTCAGTTTCTATCAGACAAGCCATACAATCCTATCCACTAACATGTATATCGACATGCAATAAACAGGCAAGCCTAACCTCTAATAAGTTCAGCAACAAAAATAACGTTCAAACACCTATCCACTAACATGCTTAGAAAAACAGTAACACACAACCAGAATACTATCAGTGGCAAGCGCAGGGTCCACACAACCTCGACAAGGAAATCCTTACCTAGAAAGCAAGTAGAACGACTACTCAAAACAGCGCTCTTTGAGCTGCAGAATACCAACACGTGTAATAACCTAGGCATAGCAATTAACAAGCACACAATTAATATCTAACAGCTAAACAACACTAGGTAACGAAGGCACAAGGCTTGGGAAAACAATACCCTTAAACTGAGAAGACAGGCTCGGTAGTAAGGCTTTGGTGAAGGCAAAGGTGAAGCTACTTGTGAAAGTGCGAGAGAACGAGAGCAAGCAAGGCTCGGTGAGGGCAAAGCTGCTGGCAAACGTCTCACTGGGGCGAAGGGTTCACTGGAATGAAGACCAAGGTGAACGCTACACGGTGGATCGGCTCAGACAAGCGAACGGGCATGGTCTCGGCTACAAACTCAAGCGTGCGACAAAGGGCTATGCAAAGGCGAGCTGTGAAGTGAGATGGCGACCGCGAGGCTGCGAATAGCACAAGGTCAATGGATCTTAACCTCAGGCCACAGAAATACTCACGGAGAACGACAAAGATTTTTGGGCAAAACGTATTTGAGGCGAACGGGCTACTCGCGAAGACGTTGTGGCAAAGAACGTCTCAGCGAAGGGTGCGCAAAACTGGGCGATCGCGATGCTGCGATCGTGGGGGTGCGGACACACAAGGGAGACGGAGGCACGGCTTGGCGATCAGCTGTTGCTCTCGACAAGGGCAAAAAAATAGGCAGGCTAGGGGCTGTACGCGATGAAGAGTAGCGATCGGCGATGGAGAAATCCAGCATGAAGGCTGCTCGGTGGGAGGTTGGCGAAGAAGCTGGATTGGCGAAGGGGAAGACAGACCCTCAGAAAATAGAGAGAATGAGAAGAGAGGATTTCGAGAGGGAGAAAGTGTGGTGCGGCTAGGGCTTTGGGAAATGAAGAAAATGAGCTTAAATAGGGTTTTCAAGTGATTCGGGCTTTGAGTCCTGGCGATGGAGAAATTAAAACCATTTTTCCCCTTTTTCGTCTTTTTAACCAAAAGACCTCCAAGCTTCCCAAAAAGCAATTCTAACCCTGGAAACCTAAAAACGCAACAAAAACCTGAACTTATCAAAAGACAGAAACAGCTCCTGACCCTGAAGGCCAAAATTACCAAAATGCCCCTAAAGGCCCAAACCCAATCGAGCACCCGAAAAAATGATCGAACATACCTGGAGAACTGGAATGGAAAACTGGGCCGTTATAAAATTGTTGCCAAAGAAACATGGAAACAAAAACAATGAGGTATCCCCTTTCAATACAACATAAGCAGTAGAAAGTAAAGTCCATATATCTAGAACGAATCAACTCTTTAAAAACAAATGTATTCAAAACACAAATGACCCTAAAAAACAAATTCTAAATCAAAACCCGAATGCTCAGAACGCTGCACCTAAAAATGTCAAAACTTCCATGTAACTGCTGAACAAACTCACAAAACTATGCTAATCAGAATGGCAAGTAACCGAATCAAATACAAATACTCCCAAAACATAACAAATCTCTTCCCTATCAAACTCACAAACCAAGAAATCTTCATACTGCATAACTTCATCAAAACCACTAGAAGCCATTAGAATACCATCCAAACTCAACAGGATCAAGGCGAAGCAATAAGCATTAATAATCTTTCTGAAAACATAATAACCAAATAGATTTCTTGCAAAACACCAATCAAACATGAAAGAGTCTAACGGCTCATAAGACTGCAACCAAAATTGATCAATGCAATAAGAGACCAACAATGAGGATACATACAAGAACACAAACATAGAAATAACATCTATCCCCTCTTCATGTATGTAATCGAAAGCAAATGAACCTGCATCAGAATGAAAGTATACAATACCCTCTAGATAGTACTTAATCACAAACCAGCAATAGCACACAATCAGCAAACAAACATCAGGTCTCACCAGAAACATCCAAAACGAAAAATCCAATAAACAAGCCAACTCCCTATCGAACAACTGAACGTTGCCCTCAAAACCAACAGAAACATTCTTGGTTTTAGAAGCAATAGAGATAGGATCAGAACGCGCAATATCACTGACAAGCACTAAAGGCTCAACTGAAGGCTTTTCAAATGCATAAGTAGAGGAAACAATCAAACATATCATAAATTTCAATATCATAATTCAACTGCTTATCAATAACACAATTAACTTCAGAAAGAGAACCTGTATAAACCATTTATTTGCTTTCCAGTCATCTTAGTTTTCTCATTTTTAATCACATAGAGTAATTGTAACGGCCTGGGTTTTCAATACGGTTCTCCAAGTATGCTTTTTAGTTGTTTCGATTTGTTCATTGGGCCATTATTGCATTTTTAGCCCTTATGGGTATTTTAGTAAATATACCCTTAAGGCCAGTTTTGTGTTTTAATGAGTTCAAGGCTGTTTCTGTGTTTTCAGGGCATTTAGGGCTAGTTTTGCAATTTATGAGTTGTTGTCAAGTGGCCAAATTAGGGATTTAATTCTTCTTTCTTTTACGACGTTTTATTTCATTGATTCTTCCAGAGAAAGGCTAGAGCGTTCCCTTCATCGTCTTCTCCTTTGTTTCCCTTCTCTATTCTCCATTGATCTCTTAATCGATCCATGCTCATCCCCTCGCTATTGCCCTCCACTGAGCCACTCTGCCCTGCATCGATCGACCGAGCTGCACCGTTAGCGTAGCCCAGCGCCACTTCACAGCCCGCGCGCGCCTTTGCACAGCGCACCTTTCTGAGCTGCCTCATGTCATACGTTGCTCTGCAGCAGTGTTTTAGGCAGCACCTTACTCACTGTTTATCCATTTTTTAAGTTGGGTAAATCCTAAGCCTTGTCCTTTTTCCTTTGGATGTTTCGAGTTTGGAGCCTGATTTTTACTATATTAAATTGTAGGACGTAGCTGTCAGGTTGTGTTTGGATTCTGCAGCTCAATGAGCATTAGTTATCTGTTCTATGTCATTATTCAGGTAAGTATTTCTTACTTGGGTTGTGTGGACCCTGCACTTGTTATTCACTTATTATATCTGATGTTTTTATGTTTTCTATTTTTCGAGCATGTTAGGTAAATACTTTGTTGATGATAACTTGTCTTTGAATGCTAGAATGTGTCAGTTCCCAGTTGTTTATTTTAGTATCCTGCTAGGATTGACTTCTATCTATTGATATGTTTTGATATCTGTTAGGGAACTAGGCATATAGAATTCTTAGAATTATATATCATGGTAGGCTGTCCTCATTTAGAAACTCTGAAAGGACGTAATGTAACATGCAGCCCCCAGTTTAGCCTAGTTTCTGGCCTACTAGAGCGAGATTCTGATTCCGTGCAAGCCTGTCATGGGAGTTTCCTTAGCTTTAGGTGTTGGGTGTGAACAGGCTACCACAGTAAGGTGCCGAGGGCCTCCCACCGACTGTTGATCAGTGGACACCAATTCTGAGTCTTGTTAGGCATGTGGACCTAGACCAATGTAGTCTGCGTAGACCTGCACTTACTTGGTTTCAGTAGCATGCGGTGTGCGTGCACACGTACTACATTCCTTATGATTTTCTCGGGCTAAACACCTGAAACGTTCCCCAAGTGTTCAGATTACTGCGGTGAGCTGATTGTTAAGTTAGGAGTGAGTAAACTCCCGATATTTGGCGTTATGTTAATAACTCAAGTTTAGATTGAAAGTTAATCGATTTCATGTATTACTAGGATGCTAGATGATGTGATGACTTGTGTATTGTACCTCAGTTGGGAATTCTTACTGAGTACCTTCGTGCTCACCTTTATTTCTGTAGTTTTCCACCGGTAACTTGGGGCAGCACTAGGATGGCTAATGGAGGAGTTAACTGATCATGGGAGTCCTTTGCAACTATTTATTTATTCTTCATTTATTTATTGATTCAGCATGATAAATAGTGTTTAACTAATATTTCTTCAGGACCGAGTTCGATACTTAGTACATCAGTGAGGAAGCCCAACAGGTGATGGTAGAGGCCTTCTCAAATCTATAACAGGGGGACGATACCATTGCTGCCTATAAGAAGAAGTTCTCGGAGTATGCCTATTTTTCTCCATAATTGATTGCCACTGATTAGCTGAAGACCAAAAAGTTCATTGTTGGGCTTAGGATGGAGGTTGCTCAAGATGTTCGAGCACTCATTCTGTAGACCTATGCTAGGGTCGTGGCTTTGGCCAAGACTTATAACGTGAAGTATCAGATAGTGAAAGCCCCCGTTATAGAAACTTACGGTATCACATCCAATTATGGCCAGAAGAGAAATTTTGTGCCTTCTAAGACTTCTTGGGCAAGAGGTTAAAAGCAGCGGTGTCAGGGTCAGTTTCAGGGTCGAGATCAGCTACGTTTGTAGGGTCACCAACAGGACACAATGAGGCAGCCACCTTAGTGCAGGGCTTACAACAAGTATCATCTTTGGATTTTGTGGAGCGTCTCCTAGGTCTTACTACAAGTGCGGCAATGAGGGACATTTTGCTAATGTGTGTCCTCAGGCCGGAGCAGATGTCAGACAAGCTCAACAGTAGGGCCGTGTGTTTGTTACGATCCGTCGGGAGGCTAGAAAGACAGATGCAGTTGTCACAAATACTTTGCTTATTTTGGGTCATTATGGATTTGTATTGTTTGATTCGGGCTAGACCCATTCATTTATCTCTATATCATTTGTTAGATAAGCTTGTTTGGAACTTGAACCTTTAAGATTCGAGTTGTGTGTGGCGACTCCCTTGAGAGTCAGTATGCTCACTAGCAGGAAGGTTAGAGATGGCTAGATCTTGACATTAGGAGAGCTATTAGTAGCTACCTTCATAGTTCTATCTATGAGCGGGTTTGATGTTATTCTTGGTATGGAGGGATTAGCTGAGAACCACGCGTTGATCGATTGCTGCCAGAAAGAAGTTGTGTTCAGGCCACCCAAGAAGCAGAGCTTCAAGTTTCAGAGTGTCCAGAGCGAAGTGTGTCCGCCATTGATTTCTGTATTAAAAGCCAGTCGTTTGTTAGCTCGAGGAGCTTGGGGTTATTTGGCAAAGATGTCTGGGGAAGGTCGTCTCTTCGTTGACTGTTGATCAAGTACCAGTAGTTCAGGAGTTTGCTGACGTTTTCCCTGAAGAGTTACTAGGTTTGCCTCCGTCGAGAGGAGTAGACTTCACAATTGAGCTAGAGCCGGGGACTCTCCCCATCTCGAAGGCTCCGCACCGTATGGCGCCAGCTGAGTTGAGAGAGCTGAAGGTTCAGTTACAAGAGATGTTAGACAAAGGGTTCATCTATCCTAGTGTGTCCCCGTGAAGAGCACTTATTTTGTTTGTTAAGAAGAATGATGGTTCGATGCGCCTTTGCATAGATTATAGAGAGCTGAACAAAGTCACAGTGAAGAATAAGAACCCGTTGCCTCATATTGATGATTTGTTTGATCAGCTTCAGGAAGCTTCTGTGTTCTCCAAGATTGATTTAAGGTTTGGTTATCACTAGTTGAGGATCGAGGATGCAGACATTCCCAAGACGGCTTTCAAGTCAATGTATGGTCATTATGAGTTTGTGGTTATGTCTTTTTGTAAAAACCCGACTCTAAAAATAGTCCTAAACCTAGTTCTTACTCAGCATGCATGAATGTAAAAATATTTAAACCGGTAGGTAAAACTTATGCGAATAAAAACTCATTGAAATTAAATCATCCAAATCAAATCTCATTAAGCAAATCAGGTTCCTAACCAGTAATTTATTCAAAACCTTAAATAGTTTAAGCCACAATATGCAAAATTTTCCTATGGACTTCGTGTCCAACTACATGCTGAATAAACAAATAAAAAGACATAACAAAGTACTCCAGCAGCTCCCATGATTATGCAGCTTCTCCTCTAGTCTTCCCGGTGCTGTCCCAAGTTACCTGGTGGAAAAAACCATAGAAAATAAGGGTGAGTACAAAGGCACTCAGTAAGAATCCCCAACCGAGGAACAGTACGAAATAACACCTCATCTAGCATTCAAGTATACATGTAAATAGTTACCAACGCAGAAAACCCTGGAATGAATTGTCAATACAACCCCTGAAACATCGAAAGCCTCTTACCTCTGGCCTAATGATCGGCTCAAAAATTGATCCTAACAGATAACCTCAAAGGTCTCAAACCCTCGGCCAAATGATCAACTCAAAAGCTGATCCTAACTAGATATCCTCGAAGGTCTCATACCCTCGGCCAAATGATCAACTCAAAAGCTGATCCCAACTAGATATCCTCGAAGGTCTCATACCCTCGGTCAAATGATCAACTCAAAAGCTGATCCCAAATAGATATCCTCGAAGGTCTCATACCCTCGGCCAAGTGACCAACTCAAAGCTAGTTCGGACTAGCTCTCCAAACTGGTCCTGGAACATCTGAAAGAGTACCCGGTGTCTGGCTCTAAACTTGAAAAGGGAAAGGTGTACTCACGAACATTAGCCCGAGGGAGCTCTCCTTCCGGTGCCTAACGCATGTGCGTGCACACCACATGCTGCTACAAACTGCGTAAATGTGGGGGCCTAAGGACAAACTACGCCTGTCCAGGTATGCATGCCTAAAGACTCAGAAGCGGTGTCACTGATCTATAATAGTCTGAGATCCTCGGCACTCAACTGTAGTAGCCTGAATACCACCGACGCCTAAAGCTAAGAACCGGCCAAGGTAGGCTTGCACCATTGGCAAGATTCTGCTCTAGCTGGCTACAGACTAGGCTTATGCTGGTGTGGAAGCCTAGTCTGTAGCTACTCCACACCCGACTACTGGGGGTAAGGAATCTATCCTCAGAGCCCGACCGGTGGGGACACATACGTTGGTCCACTCTCAGCCTCTAGATGATGACATCCTAACAAGTTCTATCTAAGATCATTCAACCCTGTTTCCTAACAATCAAACATGTTCAACAACATATAACCCTAGCATGGTACTACGAGCTTGAATAGGAAATCAAAGCATGTTGGAAGAACAAACCTAGCATGGCATTAACATGTGGAAGCAAAATCAATACATGGTAGCAGAACAGAACAACATACAATCCTATCGACTAACATGCTCGTAAACAATAAACATGCTGCAAGAACACAATCAATGAATATTTCGTAGGGCCCACACAACCCCGGTAAAAAATCCTTACCCGAAAGGCAAGCAAATAAACACAAACAGGAAATGATCCTTAAGCTGCAGAACCAACAGACCTAACAATCAATAATTAACAAGCACGAATTAAATACTACTAACTAACAGCTCGGAAGCTAAAATGACTAAACACAACAGGCTCGGGAAGGAGTTACCCAAATCCTAGAAGAACTGGCTCAGCAGCGAGGCATCGATGAAGGTGAAGGCGAAGGCAAGCTCTCAGTAAGGCTTGCGGCGAATAGACAGACGGTTGGGTAAAGTGCAAGGCTCGACAAGGCGGACGAGGAACCACGAGTCAACGTGGACGAATGGCTCACTGTGGTGAAGGGCTCGCAGGGGCGAAACTCTGAAGGCGAACCCAGCATAGTAGATTGGCTCAGACAAACAGACGGGTAAGGTTTCGACATTGTGCGTTTGCGAACTCAACTGCAGAAAGAGTAGGGCGACAGATCTCGATATCAGGCCATGGAAAACCAACAGAGATCGAGAATAGCCCGGCAAAATGTACCTAAGGCGAACTGGGCTGCGACGCGGGGTCGCGAGTGTGTGATTTACGATTCGACTGTGAGATCGGCAGCTAGGATAGGAGATTGCGATGCTGTGCAGAGCAAGGTGAAGGTGATCGAGAAGGCTTGAGATCGGGACTTACGAAAGCTTGCGATCGCTAGGGTGGTGATCGCTGGTGCATGAGGTTCAGATCGGCGAAGGATCAAGCTGGTGTGGAACTCGGTAGGATAAAGGCAGCGATGGGAGAAAAAGAGAGAGAAATAGAGCTTTTGCATTTTTTTGGACAAATGAGGAGTGCGGCTAAGTTTGTGATTTGGAGAGAAAAAGGGTTTATATAGGGTTCTCAAGGGATTCCGACTTCGAATCCTAGCGAAGACACCTTTTTCTTTCTTTTTCTCTTTAAATCAAAAGAAACTCCCAAGCTTTCCAAAATGCAACTCTAACCCTGGAAACCTGAAACCAAGAAATAATAGAACTCAACACTTAACAGATCAGCCTTGAAACCTTGGTTAATTACGAAACTACCCTTAAAATTAGAATTACCAAAATGCCCCTAAAGGCTCAAACAGCCCTAACGGCCCAATTGTACAACCGAAAAAAATAACAGAACATACCTGGAGATTTGAAATGAAAAATTGGGCCGTTACACCTTTGGGCTGAATAATGCTCCAGCAGCATTTATGGACATGATGGATAGGGTGTTCAAGGCATTCTTGGACAGCTTCGTCATCATGTTCATAGATGACATTTTGATTTATTCTAAGACTGAGGAGGACCATGCCTTGCACCTGAGGCAAGTGTTAGCAGATTTGAAAGAGAATAAGTTGTATGCCAAGTTCTCCAAGTGTGATTTCTAGTTAGAGCCGGTGGCCCTCCTAAGCCATGTGGTTTCGAGAGAAGGTATTGCAGTGGACCCCGCTAAGATTAATGCAGTGAGTTCGTGGGTTAAGCCGACTACTATCATAGAGATTCACAACTTTCTGGGATTGACAGGTTATTACCCACATTTCATTTAGGACTTTTTTACAAAAGTGGCACATCTCACTCGGTTGACGAGAAAAGGTGTTGAGATTTTTTGAGACACCAGTTGCGATGAAAGTTTCACATTTCTGAAGCATAGTTTGACGTCAGCTCTAATGTTGGCAGTTCCTGAAGGAATGGGTGGATTTGTAGTGTACAATGATGCTTCCAAGTTTGGCTTAGGTTGTGTTTTGATGTAGCATGAAAAGGTAATTGTGTATGCTTCCCATCAGTTGAAGCCCTATGAGTAGAACTATCTGGCTCATGATATGGAGTTGGTAGTAGTGGTTTTTGCACTAAAGATTTAGAGACACTATCTGCATGGAGAGAAGATTCAGATGTTCACGGATCATCAGAGTCTCAAGTACTCTTCACTCAGAAGGAGTTAAATATAAGACAGATGATGTAGCTTAAGTTAGTCAAGGATTATGATTGCGAGATTTTGTACCACCCGGGTAAAGCCAATGTTGAGGCTGATGCTTTGAGTAGAAAGACTTCGCATTCTGCAACTTTGTTTTGTTCCTAGCTTCCTTTGTAGAAAGAGTTCGAACGACCCAGTGTTGTAGTTTTGTTGGGAGAGGTTACCTAAGCAAGGTAGCCCAGTTGACATTTAGCTTTCGATCAGACAGAGGATTATTGATGGCCAGCTGAGTGATCCCGAGTTGATCAGATTGATTGATAGAGTTCAGGAAGATGGAGACTTCGACTTCATAGTAGCACTAGATGGTGGTTTGAGATTCAGATGACGCCTTTGTGTGCAAGCTGACACCTGGCTACGAGCCGAGCCACTTACCGAGGCTCACAATTCTCTGTTCACTTGGCATTCAGGGGGTACCAGGATGTATGAGGATCTTAAACAGACCTTTTGGTTGAGCAATATGAAGAGAGAAATTGCAGAGTCTGTTAGTAGGTGTCTCACTTATCAGCAAGTGAGGGCCCCTAGGTGGAAACTAGTGGGTTTGTTGTAGCCACTAAGCCTGCCTCAATGGAAGTGGGAGGACATTTCCATGAATTACATTTCTAGGTTTCCAAAGACACCGAGAAGGTTTACTCAGATCTGAATTATCATTGATCATTTAACCAAGAGTGCACACTTCATCCTCGGTAGGATCACCTATTCAGTGGAGTAGTGGGCATTGTTGTTTTTGAAGCAGATCGTTCAAAGATTGTGTGCCATCGAAGATTGTGTCAGATAGGGACTCCCATTTCACTTCTCGATTTGGAAAGCACTTTAGAAGGGTTGGGTACAGAGTGCAAATTTAGCAAAGCCTTCCATCCTCAGATAGATGGTCAAACAGAGAGAGTGAATCAGATTTTAGAGGACATGTAGCGAGCCTGTGTGTTAGACTTCCCTGGCAGTTGGTATTAGTATTTGTACTTGATGGAGTTTTCTTATAATAACAGTTATCAGTCGACTATTCAAATGGATCCATTTGAGGCTTTGTAAGGTAAGCATTGAAGATCTCAAAGGTTTTGGAAAGAGGTTGGTGACAGACAGGTCTTGGGTCCATAATTGCTACAGTTGACCAATGAGGCAGTTCAGAAGATCAAGTCTTGATGTCTGGCGTAGAGATTTAGGGTTTGAGGTTGGTCAGCATGTTTTTCTGAAGGTGGCACTGATGCGTGATGTTTTAAGGTTGGTAAGAATGGAAAATTGAGTACTAGGTTTGTGGGTGCCTTTGAGATTCTCGAGGGAGTTGGGGCAATAGCTTACCGTCTGGCCTTGCCTCCGTCTTTATCTGAACTTCACAGTGTGTTTCACGTATCGATGTTGCGCCATTATGGGGCAGACCCTTCTCACAAGTTAATTTTGAGCTGTTAGAGCTGAACAAGTGTAACGGCCCAGTTTCCATTCCGGTTCCCTAGGTATGTTCGGTTGTTAATTCAGCTGTTCAGTTGGGCCGTTAGGGTAGTTTAAGCCGTTAGGTGCATTTTATTAATTTTTCCTTCAGAGTCAGATTTGTAATTACTAGGGCTGATTCTATTATTTGCTGAGTTCGGGTTATTACTACAATTTCAGGTTTCCAGGGTTAGGGCTGCTTTTTGGGAAAGTTGGAGGTCCTTTTGGTTAAAAGAGAATAAAGAGAAAAGTAGTTGTTTAAGTTACATTCGCTGGGACTCGAAGGCGGGTTGACTCTGACACGTGGTGAAGAGTCTTCCCTTCCCCTATTTAAGAACATTTTCCCTTCTCATTTGTTCTCTTTTTCTTCTTTCTCTCTTCTTTTATCGAGACCCAAACCCAGCTTCACCTTCACCTTCGCCAATTTGGGTAGCAAGCCCTAGCCGCGAGACATGCCAACGTCGCCTTGCTTCGCCGTAGCCGCACGAGCCAGCTCCTTCATCGATCCTTGCTGCACGCGCAGCTTCGCAGCCACGCCCTCGCGTTCTCTCCGCACAGCACTGCAGAGCCCGTAATGCCTTCACCCAGCTCACGGATCTCCCTCGCCTTCACCGAGCTTCACACCAGCCGCATGCATTGCTCATCCTCGTCTCTGCTCCGCAACATGCTCGTGATCCCACGTACGTCCACGTACGCAGCACTCGCGATCCATACGCACGCAGCATTCTGCGATCCCATGCACGTCCACGAGCAGCATCGCCTCACCTAGCTGCTCGCCCTCAGTCGTTGCCCGTCGTCGAACGCAAGCCTTACTGAGAGCTTAGCCTTTGCCTTTGCCGAGGCCGTGTTACTGAACTTGTTCTTCTCGATTTTGGGTAATCCCTTATTTCGAGCCTTGTGAGTTGGTTGCCTAGTTTGTGAGCTGCTTAGATATTAATTATTTGTACTTGTTATCATTATTTGCCTAGGTTGTTTATCCGTTGGTTCTGCAGCTCAAAAAGCATTTATTTTGTGTGTTCGTTCTGCTCACTTTCCAGGTAAGGATTTCTTACCTGGGTTGTGTGGGCCTTGCGAAATATTCATTGATTGCGTTCTTGTTTGCCTGTTTACTGTTTACGAGCATGTTAGTGGATAGGATTGTATGTTGTTCTGTTCTGCTAGCATGTATTGTTCCTGTTTCCACATGTTAGTGCCATGCTAGGTTTGTTCTGCCAACATGCTTTGATTCCTGTTTAAGCTCGTAGTACCATGCTAGGGTTATTTGTTGTTGAGCATGTTTGATTATTAGAAAATAGGGTTGAGTAATCTTAGATAGAACTTGTTAGGTTGCCATCATCTAGAGGCTGAGAGTGGACCAACATATGTGTCCCCATCGATCGGGCTGTGAGGATAGATTCTTTACCCCCGGTAGCTGGGTGTGGAGTAGCTACCACACCGGCATAAGACTAGTCTGTAGCCTGCTAGAGCGGAACCCTGCCAATGGTGCAAGTCTGTCTTGGCCAGTTCTTAGCTTCAGGCATTGGTGGTATTCAGGCTGCTACAGTTGAGTGTAGAGGGCATCACACTACTGTAGATCAGTGACACCGCTTCTGAGTTTTTAGGCATGCGTACCTGGATCGACGTAGTTTGTCCCTAGGCCGCCACATTTATGCAGTTAGCAGATCATGCGATGTGCATGCACACGAGTTAGGCGCCGGGAGGAGAGCTCCCTCTGGCTAATGTTTATGAGTACACCATTTCCTTTTCGAGTATAGAGTCAGACACCGGGTACTCTCCTAGATGTCCAGGACAAGTTTTGAAGCTGGTGAGGACCAACTTTTGAGTTGGTCACTAGGCCGAGGGTAGGAGACCTTCGAGGATATCTGTTTGGGATCAGCTTTTGAGTTGGTCATTTGGCCGAGGGTATGAGACCTTCGAGGATATCTGTTCATGATCAGTTATTGAGCTGATCACTAGGCCGGAAGTAAGAGACTTTCGATGGCTCAGGAGTTGTATTGACAACTCACTTCAGGGTCTCAGAGTTGGTAACTGTTGCATGTATACTTGGATGCTAGATGATGTGTTGTTTCGTACTGTACCTTGGTTGGAGATTCTAACTGAGTGCCTTTGTACTCACCTTTATTTTCTGTGGTTTTTCCACAAAGTAACTTGGGACAGCACTGTGACGGCTAGAGGAGAAGCTACATTGATCATGGGCGTCCGCTGTTTACTTATGTGTTGTCTTTATTCAGCATGCAGGATAGTTTTAGTTGTAATGGCTTTTCATATTTTTAAATTGTTTTAAATATCTCAGGCCAGAGGCTCAGCTATGTCTTTATTTTTTGAACTGTTCTGAATGATTAAACAACATTTGTTTTATTGATTGTTTTAAAGTTTAATTTTGAACGTATTAAACCATGTATGTTGAGTAAGAACTGGGTTTAGGATTGTTTTAGAGTCGGGTTCTTACAGTTGGTATCAGAGCTCAGAGTCATAGATTCTGTAAACTGACCTACTAAGTTAGGTCGTTTGCCCCCATGATCATCAGCACTCGGCCGTCAGGTATGTCAAAAGTTCTTTTGCTAAGGGTTTTGTTTGCAGTACTTGCATCTAGTATACTTATGTTACCTGTTGTTGGCAACGAGAGTCCAAGTGTGGACTAGTTTTGTGGTTGAGTGTGGATCGCCAGTGTGTCAGTCATACATAGAGGAGCAGGAACGTCTGGTACTGCCAACCGAGGAGTTGGTACTGATCCAGCTGTAGATGAGACCACGTTTAGGGTTGACCAGACCCGCAGGCCACCTTTGGCCCCGGCTGTTTATTTGTCGAGAGCGGGGTAGAGACTACCTTGCCTCAGAGTGAGACTCTTAGAGCAGAGTTTGCTACGGCCATGGGAGAGATGACGGTCGGTATGTTGGCACAACTGAGAGTAGAGACATAGGCGCAGTTGGCAGCGCAGCGAGAGGAGTCTCGGGCACAAATAGCCCAGCTGACACAGTTGCTGCTGCCATGAGATTCATGGTTAGAGAAATGTTCATTGAGCATCGAGCAGAGATTCAAGAATAGATCTTGAGCATGTCCAATGGACGAGATGCCAAAGACCAGATTGATGAGTCTGAAGTTCTTGTACGATTTGTCGGTGTTTCCATCACTAGAGGTTGTGACCTTGTTGGCCTATTTATAGCAGGGCCTAGAGTTTTGTTTTAGCAGCACTTCATGATGTGACTGGAGAATGCTCGTTTGGCACCAGGCTTGGGTGCAGGTGTCACGGCCCAGTTTTCTATTCCAGTTTCCCAAGTTTGTTCGTTCGTTGTTTCGGTTGTTTGGTTGGGCCGTTAGGGCAGTTTGAGCTTCCAGGGGTGTAAGGACCCGACCCGAAAAGTGGTCCTAAACCGGTCCTTACTCAGCATGCATGGAAGTAAAATACACATTTAAAA
>JBBMKA010000015.1:2648647-2687122 GCA_037833695.1 Sechiopsis laciniata | reverse complement strand
GATTTATGCTAAAAACATGAAACTACGCTGTCGATGCTCAATTATGAATGCATGCTGACTTTCTAAGTTATTTCATCATATTTCTTCTATTAATACTTGCTTTCCCCTTTAATTCCAGAATAATGCTAACTAAGACAGCCTAAAATATGCTCTATTTGAGAGCTATCAGAATACCTGGTCTTGCCGTCCCTTTAAGATATATTAACAGGTAGTTTACAGCTTTGAGATGCTCGAATGTTGGCTTTGCAAGAAACTGACTTAGCTTGTGTACAAGATAAATAATATCCGGTCTTGAAATTTGTAGATATAGAAGTCTGCCAATGAGTTTGCGATATTCGGTAGCATCCTCGTCTGAGAGTAAGTCACATATGTCAATGGATAACTTGATGTTAGGCATCATTGGTTGGCATACAGGTTTCGAAGTAAGCATTCCATGATCATCTATAACCTGCAAACAGTACTTTCGTTGGGAAACATATATCCCTTTGGTTGATCGAGATAGCTCCAAACCAAGAAAAGTATGAGGCTTTGCCAAGATCTTTTAAGGAGAAATGGTTTTTAAGTGACTCTTTAACTTTATTTATTTCAACCGTTGATGGGCCTGTAACCAATATGTCATCCACATATACAAGCAATGCAATAAAGGTACCTTCTTTCCCTTTAGTGAAGAGTGAGTAGTCGGCTTTAGATTGAGAAAAACCAGCTGATAGCAAACTGAAGTGAATTTCTGAAACCACTGTCTCGAGGCTTTTTTTAGCCCATAAATGGACTTATGCAATTTACAAACCATAGGTTTCATATTTGAGTCCTTTTTGTCAGCATAAAACCCCAGTGGGAGAAACATATATAATTCTTCAAATAAAAGTTACCATTTAGAAACGCGTTATTAATATCCATTTGAAAGATATTCCATCCGAAAGATGGTGAGCTAGATATCAATAAGCGAACTGTCACTATTATGGCAACTGGTGAAAAAGTGTCTATTGGTTGTATCCTTTTGCGACACGTCGAGCTTTAAAGTGATCAATAGAGCCATTTGGTTTATATTTCACACGGTATACGCACTTGCAGCCTATAGGACGATGTTCTGGAGGTAAAGGTGTTATACTCTAAGTTTTGGTCATTTCCATTGCCAATATTTCTTCATTCATGGCTTGCTGCCAATGCTGAATTTTGACAGCTTGATGGAAATAAGAAGGCTAAAAAATTGTAGAAATGTTAAACACATAATGTTTGTAAGCCTGTGAGCATTTTTCATAGGACATAAATTTGTCAATGGAGTGATAAGGCAACTTTGGAGGTGCTGGTTCTTCCTTGTAATTTAACAGATTAGAATGGTAGTCTTGTAAGAATCTAGGAGGCTTATGACTTCAGATAGATCTTCTAAGTATCACACCAGGCACAGGCTGATCGCTAATCTGCTCATTAAGTTGCTCAAGTTCATTCAATGAGAGTGCATCTGCTGAATTACCGAGAGAAGACTGTTGTAATGAAGAATAGTCCTCATTATGAAAATTTTCCATCTCTTCATTTTGTAGACCATTTATGGTTATGTTGTCAATAGGGTCTGTTGTTTCTAAACCACCTATTGATTCTAAAGGAACTTCAATTTCTGCATTATCATGACTACAGGTTGAAGGACTTATATCTTCAATAAACTGATTTCCTTCACAAATATTTTGATCAATAGAGATAGCTTCAATAGGAATATCCACTAAAACATCTTCCATAGCATGCAGAGATGTACATGGTCCAAATGGTGCAATTGGTAAAGGTAAAACCAACTCATGAAATATGTCATCTACACAATATTTGTCTTCTTTGTTTAATACAACAAAGGGAAATGTATCCTCATAAAAAATTACATCCCTTGACAGAAAAATCTCTTTTGTTTTCATGTCATAGACTTTATAGCCTTTTACTCATGGAGGATAACCAAGAAAAGCACATCTTCTAGCCCTTGCATTGAATTTTCCTCTTTGGTTTTTCAAGGTTGAAGCATAGCAGAGACATTCGAAAGATCTTAGGGATGAATAGTCGACATCTTGTTTGTGTAAAATGGAGTAAGGAGTGGCATTTTTTTAGTAATGGCATTAGGATTCGGTTTATGATATAGGTTGCGGTGAGCACACAGTCTCCCCAAAAGCGTAAAAGAACTTGAGCTTGAAAAAATAATGCTCTAGCAACATTAAGTAAGTGTTGATGTTTCCTTTCTACAACTGCATTTTGTTGGGGGTGTTTCTACACATGTAAATTGATGTATAGTTCCTACTGAAGCAGAGAATTCTATAAATTTGAGTTCAGTAGCATTATCAGATCTAAACACTTTGATTTTTCTTGAGAATTGAGTTTCTATTAGTTTGAACAAACGTGGCACAATGTGCAAAACATCTCTTTTAGATGACATAAGGAAAATCCAAGTATAACGAGATGAATCATCAACCAAAGTAAGAAAAAATATATATCCTTTATAGGTTGGAACTTTAAATGGCCCTCATACATCACAATGAACTAAATCAAAAACTTCTTTAGCTACATCGTTATTGAAAGGAAAAGATAATCTCTTTTACTTGGTTTAGGGACAAATGTTGCAATCTTTAGAAGGACAGCCTGAAAATTGCAGCAAATGCTTCTTTACTTCTAATCTTTTGGATGAGAGATGTCTCAATCTCCTATGCCATACTTCTACAGATACTAAGCAAACAACAGGATGTATTTGAGGGCTCATTAGGTACAATCCATTTAAGCAATCAGCCTTGCCAATCGTCTGAAAAGTCTTATTGTCTTGTATTATACAAGTGTTTCCAGAAAATTCTAACAGTATATCATTGGATGCCAATAAACAGCTCACTGATATCAGGTTGTAGGTAAAATTTGGAACCAACAAAACATTATGTAGAATCAAACTAGAACTGAATCGGATGTCACCAGTATATTCAACAATCACCCGAAAACCAATAGGCAAAACTATACTTGTATCAAAGATTTTGCGAAGATTAGAGAATAGTTTCCTTTCAAAACATATATGTTTAAATGCACCAGAATCCAAAATCCAGGAATTAGAGGACCTAGATAAAGAAACAGAATGAATACCTTATACATGATTTACAACAGAGGCAATGATGGTTGATTTCTTGTCCGAAGCTCGTGAATTAAGAAGTTCAATCAACTGGGAACATTGGTCTGCATTGAGGTTATCCAGGAAGCTTGATGAACTTTGTGAAACAGAATTAGAAGCAACATTTTGCAGATTGTTTTCTTGATTATTGAAGTTGCTTCTTTTGCTCTTAAAACCGGGAGGAAATCCATGAATCCTATAACATTTTTCCATTGTCTATCCCATGAATCCACAATGTGTACAAACAGATTTTGGGGCTTCTATTTTTTTTTTTTATTAACACATGTTGCATAATTCCTTTTGGTAGAATCCATGGCCATCAAAGTGATGGCTTTATTTGAAGAACTGCCAACATTTCTTTGTCGTTCCTCTTGTATAATGAGAGAAAAAGCTTTATTGATTGACGGTAATGGATCCATCAACAATATTTGTGTTCTAACAGTGGCATATGATTCATTGAGTCCCATAAGGAAAATCATTACATACTCTGTATCCAAATGGGTGATAAGAGTTTTAAGCTACCAAAAGTACATTCAACAAGGGGGCAAAATTCTATGAGATCTTGCCAAATTGTTTTGATTTTGGTAAAATAGGCTTTTATAGACATACCTCCTTGCACTGCATTTGATAGCTCCTTTCTTAATTGGAAGATGCGTAGTCCATTTGATTCCTTGAATCTTTCACTCAATTCGTCCCACACATCTTTATCAGTACCAGTGCAGATGATGCTTGCTGCTATTTTTTTAGAGACTGAGTTCAGATCCATGAGGCTATCATTTGGTTGTTGCATTTCCAAGATGCGAGAAGTTTTTCATCTTTCGGCTTCTTGATACCTCCATTGTCAAGCCTTCTTTGTTCTTTCCTGTTAATGCCATAAGAAAAGCTCTTTTCCATGGCGTGTAGTTATCGGCTCCGATGAGTGGCTGAGTTACGAGAGCAAAAGTTGCAGAGAGTGAATGATGCATAAAAAATGGGTTGAAATGTAGATCGAGATATGGGAAATCGGTTCTCTCTAGATTTGTTTCTTCAGCCATTGAAATCAAAGTGAAGTCAAAGAATTAGGGCACCGCACAAGAAAGTCTGCTTTAAGGCAGCTCTGATACCATTACAATGGCAGAATGTGTGATTAACGAAGATATTTTCTCATTGATTCATAGAAGAAACTTTCTCCCTTCTTATAGAGAAGAAGAAGGGTCATCAGTTGCAAAGTTAATTAACCACTGAAACAAGAGCTAATTAACTACTAAAAGAAACCTTCAAATTAATGAAGCTAATTCAGTTGATTTTCTAACAATTACTTCCAATACTTCAAACTAAAGAAACTAAACTCTAGTTCTTTTAAATTATAAGAACTAAATTTTAATTTTTTTTAATTGCAGAGACTAAACTTATATTTTACCCTAATTGATGTTATGTAATTATTTGTACAAGATTGATCTGTCAATTTATTGGAGTTCACCCCAAATGACACATTAGGGGATCATCTCTCTTGAAATTGTGCAACCACATTATATATAATTAATCTACTTGATCTTATTTTGTTTGGATCAAATACTCTTTATTTCAGTGGATATTGAACAAATATTAATTAACTACTTGAAAGTTTAAATTTAATATTTTAGATAGACTATGACATTACTAGATAATTAGTATATACAAGAAAATAAGAACGGACAAATGAATTTATTTTGTTGTAAATATTTGATTTTTTTTCTTAAAGTTCAATTTTATCATGATCTTTTGAGAACAATATTTGATCATTTTTGTTATGAAAAAAAAAAAATTATTAGGAGATCAATAAATAAATAGGTAGTTAGGTTTCAAAAAAATGAATAAATAGGTAGTTTGGGAATGATTGATCTTGATCTTGAGAGAAGAATAAACATTAACTTAAATTAATTAAAAATTAAAGTATTGCCAAAAGGACAAGCTATCCATGCACTTGATTTTGATTGGAACAAAGTATATGAATTAAAGTTACGATGAATTGATTGGTGGAGTAAATTCATGTTAGCACAAAAGCAATGTCAGGATACCACTATAACTCAATGCTTTATGGCTTTGATGATTGAAATTTTTGGATAATAAACTATTTTATTTTTTATTTTTAAAATTTAGGCTTTTTTTTATTTAAGTGTTTTTATAATGTTTTTAATCTATTCTTATAATGTATCCATTTTTTTTGAGAAATTGGGTAAATATTAATTAAATTTTTAAAATGAAAATAAATTTTTTGGAAGTTACTTTCTTTTGTTTCTAAATTTTAGTTTAGTTTCTTAAGATATAGGTAAAATGTAAATATCTAAGTAAGAAAAAATCTATGGTAAGGTAGTTGTACAATTTAATTTCAAAAATTAAAAATTAAAAACAAAATAGTTATCAAACAGACTTACATTTTTTTGATTATTTATCTACCATACAATTGTGGTTCAATTTAACAATAAATGAATGAAGAATTTAAACTCGTGGCATTTTTAAAGTTAAAGAATTGAGGTGCAACATTTCATTGACCAAAATAAAATCATGGTTGAGTCGATTAAGATCAACAAACTAATTATTCTAAAAAAAATAAATCAACAAATTAAATAATATATAAATACATATTTAACTCTCTCTTTTTTTTTTTTTTTTTTTTTAATTTACGAATACAATGTAGGGTACCAACCTCTAATTTCTTAGAAAAAGACAGTATATATCAATAAGTATTATAATATATTCATTTTCCCAAATTAAATAATATAGGAGATGTTATATCTTGTTGCTATTTTTTTAAGGGAATCTTCTGAGATTAAACAAATTTAAAAAACAATTATAAATATGATTGATTTTTAAAAAAAATTAACAACTATAGTCATTGATGATGATGATGATAATAATAATAATAATATTGTATTAATATTACATAATACGGTATTTATAATACATAATACTATATTAATAATTATTTATAATAGAGTATTAAAATGTATTAATTAATATGAATGCAAATACTCTAACATTAAAAATTTGTAAAGAATTGACAAAATAATTATAAATATAGTTAAATTTAAAAATATTTTAGTGCAGTAATTGTTAGTTATGCCCCTTGATCTCGTGTGAGTGGCACCTCATGTTTTTTTTTTTAAAAATAAATAATTTATTCTATTTTTACATTTTGTATTTTATAATAATAATTTTTAACTTTCTGATTTTTCTTTTCTTTTAAATTTGTTTAATTTTGGTAGTTTTTTTTTTCGTTGATAAAAAAAAAAAGGTAAATTGTATCTACATTTGTTTTTACAAAATCTTAGATAGTGCTCATTTATTAGTTTATATATTTCTTGTCTCATTATTCTAAAATTTTATACAATATCAATTTTATTTTTAATCATGAATTTTTTTTCTATTTTTATTTCTTATATATTAATAATTATTTTTAGATATTAATAATAAACTTATTTATGTTAGTTTTTTTCTATATTCTTTTAAATCTAAAATTTTATTTAATTATTTAAAAATAAACGTTATTCTATGAAAAATAAAATAAAAATTAGGGTATACTCATGATGTATTTGTTGAACTAATTATAGTCAATTAAAATTAAATTTATTGTTTGGTGGAAATACAGTTCAATTCTAAATTCGTGAGTTTAATCATGAAAATAAATATTTGATTTTCATTTATTTGAGAGTAATAGTACATATTTGTAATCCACCTCTCCAATTTATACTAAGAAAATGGTGAATGAAAACAAAAACACATAAAAGTAATACGAAAGAAAAAAAAAAAAAAAAAACTTTTCTAGATATGAAATATTTGTTTTGGTTGAATTTAGATTTTACTTTACTTTTTATTTATAAAATAATATTTCATACGTTGAAAAGTGTTTTTTTAATGTTAATTTTTTTTTTTTTTAGAAATGCACCATCAATTTAATTATAAGTACCTATATATATTTTTTAGCTTAACAAATAGATCAGTGGTGAATGCAAATTTATGACCTAATTTTTATTTTGTTGTCTATACAATTTCCTTTATTTTTAAATAATTAAAGGAAAATTGGAATTAAAACAACATAGAAATAACTAACTTAATTAAAATTATTATTATTATCTAAAAATAAGTATTAATATATGAAATACAAAAATATATATTATAAGTAGAATAAAATTTCATATCGTATAAATTTTAGATTAAATAAGACTTATATATATATACTCTAGTTTTTGTCAGTTTAAAGTTTTTTAAACTAGGTCGAAAGGGTGAGTGACGTAATAATTTTATTGTGTAGTGGAATTGTAGTTCACACCATAATCTCGAGTTTGATTATATAAATTGATATTTGATTCTTACTTATTTGAGAGCAAAAGGTTTGTGATCTCTACTCCCTTTTATTTGTACTAAAAAACTTCCTTTTTTTGGACTAACGTACTAAAAAAGCTTTTAAATTATGTTTTTTTTTTAATAATATATATTTACTTATTTTTGTTTTGTTTTTTAACATTCGGAAGGAATAAAACTTTCTGACAAACTTTTAAATTTATGCTTACTTGCAAATACTTTATTTATTTTTTAATTTAATACAAAGAATGTTGAGATTTATTTCACCTTTTTCAAACTTATTATTATTTTAATCAAAATTTTGTCTTACTAATAACTTGTGTGTTTGGATAAAAGGATTTTTAAACGAGGGTATTGATTATGATAAGTTTAGAAAAATAAATTTTTGGTTGGATTGAAGAATTATAAATAATTGTAGTAGAAAATTCTTGTTTGGATCAAATTTTTTTGAATGAATGTGAAAAAAAAAAACTTATTTGAATGAAAGAGTTATGAATAGTTGAAGTAAATCGAAATTATAATTGAAGAATTTATAAAAGCTTTTATAGATTTTTTGGGTCCGTTTAATCCCAACATCGAGTCGGACCATCTTTAACCCAACCCTTCAAAACCATCAATCCAAACACTCAAAGGTCATGTTTGGGAGCTCAAATCTTGTAAGATTGGGTGCCTGCCTCAAATCGATTTTTAATGGGTCGAATAGGTATGAAAGGAAAAATTGAAAATTGATTTAATAATATCGATTTATTAAAGTAATATTAGATCATTCGATTTGATATTTTAGAAAACAAAAATATATTGGTTCGGTTACCAATAATATAAAACCAAACCAACCCAAATATATAAATACTAAAAAAAAATAAAAATATATTGATATTTAAATTTGATAGAGGAACAAATTTAGATGTGAAATATGAAGAAAAACTATTATAAATATTACATTATTCATGGAAAATGTTGTTGTTGGTTCATAAAATAAAAACTCTTAAAATTAAGTTGGAAAATAAACCAAATTCTAATTGAAATCAAAATCGAAAATCGATTGAAAATCGAACCATTAATTTTCTTATTTATTAGACATTGATTTGGGCCTGTTGAAAAATCGAATATATTAGTTTGGTTAGTTATTTTGTACAAAACCAACAAAAATTATCCATAGAATCGAGTGTGCTTATTTTTATATATGAACCGTTGAACCCATCATTTCTTTTACTTAATCTACAAGCTCTTTTTAATAACAGTTTTTAGAGTAAAGGTTAATGGCTCATTTTTTCGCTCATAATAATTATAACAACAATGATAGTTTTAATACAAAAAATATATTATGAATATATAATTTCCTACTTAATAGTATATTTAAAGAAGAAAAAAAACTTAACAAGAAACTAAATATAAGAACTCAATTTAAGTTTCATTAAACACACACATGTTCATTTCAAAAAATAAATAAAAATTAAAATTAAACTTTTAAAAATATATGGTGTAAACCAGAACCAACTTCAAAAATAAATCAACAATTTGAATAATATTCCTTTGGAATATAAATCTTTTTGTTGAAAGACTTTAACGTGAAAATGAAATGATTTTTTTTTTTTTTTTTTTTTTGAGTTAAAAAATGAAATGTAATTAAGTAGGATAGTTTTGTCAAAAGTCTCTCATTAAATAAAGATGAAGCTAGCGTATAGTTGTTGCATTTAACATTTTTTTTTATATAAAAAGCATAACAATTTAAAAAGAAACACACACATTTTGATGTGACAAGTAGAATAAAGAGGCTACCTTTTTTTATATATATAAAATAATAATTAAGGAAGCCACCGTCTTATTTCTATGTTCATTTTTTGTATAACTTGTTTAAGTGGAATTAGCCGACTACCAGTCAAATATTTGACAATTATTATTAATATTTATTCAACAACAGTCGACTGGGAGGAAATGATTTATTTTTTATTTTTTGTATTCAAAATAATTGAGATGGTAAGATTGTAACTTTTAACTTCGTAATTAAGAAGTCATACTTAATATCGTTGAAACTATACTCTTTTTAGTTGAGAGAGAATGATTTAAATAGTTTCTTCTTCATTAATATGTTATTACTAAAATTATGATTATTTACAAATAATTACTAATAGTTCTTTTTCTAATAGAAAATTTCAATTTAAACCTAACTAAATTAGTTCATTCATACATTATGGTTAAGGTAAGCTAAATTTGAATTATTTTCCACCTAAGTAAATGGAAAAGATTGGTGGGTTCATGATTTCATTGTTTAGAAGCAATCTAATTCAAGGCACATATTTGATCTTGAAAATAGGTATTTTACTTTCATTTAATTAATAACAGTTGTACTATCTATGTAGAATTTGTGATAAGTGAATTCCAAAGCCAGTATCTATCACAACGTATTGAAATGATCTCATCTTGTAGTATCTTCTAGCATCGAAATTACTACTATTGGTTTCTGTAACTTCGATCTCTACAACCTCGATTGCATCCATCCTCCTCAATTTTCCAAGTCTCATCGAAGAAGAGCTTCGATGGAATCTTGTATAATTCAGTAACCTTATTTTATGTGTTAATCAATGTTGACATTGAATTGAGAGTGAGACCGAATTATAATTTTTTGTTCCGTAAGTATATATGAATGTCGTTAAGTTATTGTTTTGGTAGGTTTTTAATTGTACTATTACCTTAACCTTTATTAAAATATCTTTAAAATAAATTATTTAAAATTTTAGATGAAAGATTAATACTGACATGGAATAAGATAGTGGGCCGACCACTTATCTATTTTAAATAAACATGTTTTGCATCTAAAATTTTAATAAATTTTTTTAAGCGTCGAAAGTGTTGGTGGTAGATTGATTTTATTGTTTGATGATAATCAAGTTCATTATCATTGTTATGAGTTCAATCCTGAAAATCAGATCGTATATTTGTATAGTGGTCAAAAGAATTTTGAAAATTAAGACTCCGTTTGATAATCATTTTATTTTTAATTTTTGGTTTTTGGAATTTAACTCTACAACAATTATATTATCATATGTTTTTTCTTACTTGAATCTCTACATTTTATCTATATTTTTAGAAACCAAACCAAAATTTAGAAATAAAAAAAGTAGCATTCAAAAGTTTGCTTTTATTCTTGATATTTGGTTAGCATTCACTATTTTTTTAAGGAGAGATGGATACATTGTAAAAAAAATGAAACACATTGTAAGAAATATGAGTAAAAATAAGTTTAAATTAAAAATTAAAAAATAATTATCAAACAGTGCATAAAAGATGAATTTAATCAATAGTGGTAATCTATCTGATAATTAATTTACGACAATCACAATCACAAATACAAAAAAAATATAAATATATTTTTTTAGATAATTTTTCGTGTATGATAAAAAAAAAAAGGCCAAAAAAATTATAGTAATAATAGAAGAAATTCATGTAAAAAATTGGGTCGGACTCAATAAAAATATTACAAACTCATAATTGGTGGACTTCAAGAAGGGAAAAAAATAGTTTTGAAAAAAGAGTTGGGATTCCGTCGATCAAGAACCTGTTTTAAATGGGGGCAAAAAAAAAAAAAAAAAAAAAAAAAAACGTTGAGGAAATATTGCTAAAACAAAATAGCCAGAAATTTAACACTAGAAAATTAAAAAAAGAAAAGAAAAGAAAAGAAAAATTAGCCTTAAAAAAAGAGTGGAGTGCGAAGCCTGTGAAAGTGGTGGGCCTATCAGCTTCGATTCGACGCCCAATAACACGTCATATTCAGCACGTGCTCGGAAATCGCCTTGTCCTTCTTACTGTAACTTCCATTCCACTCCCACGTGCTTAAAATCTTCCTTCTTTCCCTTCTTCGGTCTCCCTCTTTTACTTTTCCCTCTTTCTCTCATTCCTCTTCCGTTTCTCTTCCGCCGGAATCTCTTTCTCTCGATCGATTGATTCCTTTCACAATGAACTTCTCTCTTAATTTCTGCATGATTTTCTTCATCTCGATCTCCTTCATCGGAGCTATATCCTCTCCGGTCGATGATCACGGCGGCTCTGCCTTAATAGGCACCGGCTGCGGCTTAAACCTACTGCCGAATTCTGATTCTCTCAAGAATCAGAGTATCGGAACGTTGAGGTCTCGATTGGAATCTCAAAGCTGCGAGGTTTGGACGGAGGCCTGCTCTGAGGCGATCCTCAGTTTGGCAAAGCTGCCGGAGGTGGTTGATTGGTTGAAGAAGGTGCGGAGAAGAATCCACGAGAATCCGGAGCTTGCGTTTGAGGAATTCAAGACGAGTCAGTTGATTCGCGATGAGTTGGACCGGATGGATATCAGCTATGAACATCCGTTGGCTAAGACTGGCGTTCGTGCTTGGATCGGCACTGGCGGACCACCTTTTGTTGCTCTTAGGGCAGATATGGACGCTCTTCCAATCCAGGTTATTCTTCATAATCCGATTTCGCGTACATGATTTGATTATATGCTTTTGAGTTTTGAGGATGATTACTGTTTTCGTTCTGTTTTTCCCCTGCCTTTCGCATTTACGATTGATTGATTGCCTCGATGTTTCTGTTCTGTCATGAAATTGAAAAAGAGAGAGGAGGATTACAGACATCAATTCGCATTTACGATTGATTGATTGATTGCCATGATATTTCTGTTCTGTCATGAAATTGAAAACGAGAGAGAGTAAGAAAACAGAGATCAGATTCTAGAGCTATCTTCGAAATGCTATTTCTGGAAATATGTGTCGGAAATTGTCACACATTAAAAAAGTGAGATTCTTCGACTCCTTTAAAAGAGATTATGAGTTATTCTATTCATTGTCAATTAATTTTGAGATGGAATCCATATTCTTTAATATGAGTTTCTCCATTGTAAAGAGTATGAATAACTCATATCCTTTATAAATGTGTTTGACTCACCTTTCCAAGGTGAGACCATTGCCGCATTCCGCAATAGTTATTTACTTTTGAAATTCAGTTTGATCAATTTGCTTTCAAATATTTTCCATAACTGAATTTCTTCAGATCTCACTTCTTAGTTTTACAGCGCCTTAGGCATAACACTTTTTTCAGAAACGTAAAAACGTACATCATGTTTTCACTTCTACACTGACATTTTAGATTTTAATAGAGTATAATGAATCGTCAATTTTCTTTTACACTGGAATTAGATTTTAAATACTACGGATCATTCTCGAAGAAATCATAGAGTTTTTTTTTTTTAAAAAATAAATAAATAATTAACTCGGTGTCACTTATTGTGTCCAAGGCATTAATAATAGCGGTACTGTACTTTCTTGCATCTCTATTTATCTCTTGCTTTATTATTTGTCACGTGTTTGAATTTTCTGCCAAAATAAATTTGTTAATCTAACTTATAGAGAGAATTAGCGGTTTAAATGACAAGGTTTACAAATATGGTATTTTATTTTTTGTTTTAGAAAAAGTCGGTACAATTCTTAGCCCCATAAAAATTTGAGGATAAAGGATAAGTACAAGTGGTGGGCATGGTGTTTGTTTGGTCCTTGTCGCAGGTTGAGGTGGGACATAATATTTATGAAATCTGATTTTCAAAATTAATATTTATGAATTCTTTAGGTATATTTGACGTTTTAGTTGTCTGAGTTGTACTCAATCAATTACCAATTGGTGGAAGTTTACACACTACACATTACACACCACACGTTGAGTTTAGATCTGGTTTTTGTCTTAACTTTAATAATTAATTTTAGTCAATTCTTAAATTTGGAATGTTTTTATTTTCTTTTCGTGTAAAAAGATAATTTAGCCTTCAAGTTAGCCTTTTGTTAAGCTTAATGGTTACATGAAGATGAATTTTATGTTAATACTTGACGTTTCAATTGTATTTGAGTTGTAAACAACCAGTTAACAGTTGGATGGTTAAATTCAAATATCCTACACTACAAATATTAAGTTTAAATCGTTTTTTTTTTTTTTTTTTTAAAAAATTGACCTTTGAGGGATATTTTAGTACGGTCTTTACGTTTGAAGTTTGTAATTTTTAAATATTGTATGGTAAATTATTTTAGTCCTTAGGTTTCATTTTCGGTAGATTGAGTGGCTGCAAGATGAATTTCTTGATACTATTGTTTATGAGATTATAAAAATGTAAATGGCATTGAAGACTGAGGATATAAATTAAACATTGTGCAGGAAGCTGTGGAATGGGAGCACAAAAGCAGAGTCCCAGGGAAGATGCATGCTTGTGGGCACGATGCTCACGTTACAATGCTTCTTGGTGCTGCCAAGATCTTGAAAGATCGTGAACATCTCTTGAAGGTTTGCCAAACACCCTTATTTTCTAGAAAATAGAAATTAAAAAAAAAAAAAAAAAAAAAAAACTGAAGTTTAAAGAAGTTATTATCTTATTTCATTTTAAGAATCAGCCAATAGCCGTAGTTGAAATGACCTAATGTTTTTGCACTTAATTTCTCTGATTCCAAAGCCTTGAAGACGAAATAATAATGGTTTTTCAAGGGATGAAGAAAGAGTAAAAATCAATATGAATATAGTTCAATTGACTTAGTTTGATTCTTTTATCACTAGTTAAAATAGTGGACAAAGTATTGTAGAAAATAATAATTAATAAATTTGGCAAATTGACTCTTACCGTTTGGGGAAAGTTATTATATCATACCATTGTCACCAACCATAAGAAATACATAAAATTAATTATTCTTGAAGCCTTCTTATTATAGGCACAATGAATCATCCACTTGGAAACAATTTTAATCTATTCTTATTAATTAATTTATGGACGAGTGGCTTGGGGGTGGAAAAGTATTTTTAACCTTCTTTTTTCCAACTGAAAAACTAATTAGGTGAGTGCAAAAATTAAATTTACCGTTAGATCACCTTTTGCACGCTACCATGCAAGAAGCCATATGCTGTAAAATCAACCTACCCTACATTATTTTGTAGTCATGCATTATTAGTTAACAAGGCTCAAGTCTTACAAAAAAAAATTATTTATTATTTTAGTTTTCTCGTCTTTTTATATATATATATATATATATATATAGTTAGTGTCATAAGAAATTATTTAATAATTAGAAGTTGAAAATATTATATTTTCATATTGATTGTATTAAAAAACAATTTGAAAACAACTCTCAACAACCACTCAATTACTTTTACTATTCCATTGACTTTTCCCATGTGATATTTTTTTAAGCGTTTTCTTCCCCCCTCTTGATTCCGACCATCAGCCAGGACCACTTGGCAACAATGGAAAAAAGAAAAAACAAGATTCTGTAGTCAGCTGTGGCTACCAATCAATCACTGTTTTATTTCCAGCTGTAAGTTTACTTTATTTACCATTTAATTTAAAATTCGTTCTACTGCGTGTTTACAGGGGACGGTGATTCTGCTGTTTCAGCCAGCAGAAGAAGCTGGCAATGGCGCAAAGCGAATGATCGGCGATGGAGCTTTAAGAGACGTTCAAGCCATTTTTGCAGTTCATGTTTCTCATGAACACCCTACTGCCATTATTGGGTCCCGGCCCGGTCCTCTGCTTGCCGGCTGTGGCTTCTTTAGAGCGGTGATTACCGGCAAGCAGGGTCGGGCCGGTTCGCCTCACCGGTCCGTGGACCCAGTTCTGGCTGCCTCGGCCAGTGTTATTAGTTTGCAGGGGATTGTGTCTCGTGAAGCAAATCCTTTAGATTCTCAGGTGAGGGAAATTTAATCAAAATTAATTTAACAATAATAATATTTTTGATACTGAATTATCAACTTGTTGCCTTTTTTGTGTACTAATCAGGTTGTGTCGGTGACTTCGTTCAATGGAGGGAGTAATCTGGATATGATACCGGACAGTGTCGTTATTGGCGGTACTTTTAGGGCCTTTTCCAACTCTAGCTTTTACCAAGTTCTTCAAAGAATAGAGCAGGTTTGTCTCTAAAATATACATTAAAAACTAAATTATGTTTGAAATGCTAATAATAAATTAGGACTAACTTATGGAGATGGTTTGTACTTCTAACAAATTGCCACACTCCAAAACTTTTCATGTTTGGTTAAGATTATTTACCAAAAGTGATTTGATTTTTTTTTATTTTAGAGAGAATAGTGATTTGAAATATTCTAAAAAGACATTTTAAACATTTTTTAGTTTAACAATATTTAGGGTTGAGGACAAGAACTTGTAACCAAGACTCTTGTTGGTGAAAAAAATAGTTTGAAAAATCACTTGTAAGCATTTAACTGGTACTTCTTTCAAAAAGCAACAGTATAAGTACTTATAATGTTTGTTTATATAAAAAACATTCTAAACTCACTACAAGTTGGAGTGGTTAGAAAAGTAAAGACATTACTTTAAAACAAAGTATACCAATTTTACTTTGATTTTAAGCTAAGTTTACTATCATGAATTGATCCAGAAGTTAATTAAAAAGCTAGGTGAATTTAATATGAAATTTTAAGCCTAAGTTATGCTAATTAATGATCTACCGTGCAGGTAATTGTGGAGCAGGCCAGTGTTTACAGATGCTCAGCAACGGTAGATTTCTTTGAAAAGGAGTACACAATATACCCTCCAACTGTAAACGACGAGAAAATGTACGAACATGTGAAGAAAGTGGCAATTGACCTACACGGTTCACACAACTTCAAGGTGGTCCAACCTATGATGGGGGCCGAGGACTTCTCCTTCTATTCCCAAATTGTTCCTGCAGCCTTCTACTACATAGGAATCAGAAACGAAACCTTAGGCTCCATCCACACCGGCCACTCTCCATCCTTCATGATCGATGAAAACGCCCTCCCGATTGGCGCCGCGACTCATGCGACCATTGCCGAGAGGTACCTGTACGAGCATGGAGAATGAGGAGCCAAGCCAACGACATCAAGCAAAATGTCGTGGAGAGGAAGTTGTGATTACCACACGATGTCGCAATTCGTAACGCCGTGGCCACTTCGAAATGTCGCATCTACAAAGATGTGAGTGCCACACAACAAGTTTGGAGAGTACCTGGGGCCGGTATGTCGTGAAGAGAAAGTTGGCTGCGCCCCCGTCCTACTGTACATGATTTGGGACGTTGCAGCAACTACTACAAGATATATTTTTGAATAATTTTTTGGTGTATTATGCTATTGTTGACAGTAATATAACGTATAACCTTGAACAACTTAAATTGAATTACTTCGAAAGCAATTTTAGTGATGAATGTGAATGACTCAGAAATGCAAAGTTTGTGTACAGTTGGTAACATAGTTTCTACCTCGAACTTTCATAAGCCGTAACGCCTGGTTTGTTAATATCGGGTTCCATATCATCAATTGTGATTGTGGCCTCAAGAACTGATATATTGAAAATTTGAGAAATTTAATAAAATTATGGAACAGAATTCCATAATTATAATCATTGTTATCCGATATTAATAGAAAAAATAAACGTTCATATGAAATTTAGCTGCCTGTAGAGCCAAGTATGTCAGGATTTGTCTGCTCCTGCTTGTCTGATCACATGAGGGATTCCATCACTACCATTTCTTCATCGAACATTCGAAAACCCCTCCGGCCTTGATCATCGAGTATTCGCCCGATACCTAACCAAAATGGTAAATATGTTTGATAAGACTGCATATATACATAGCTCGTGCATATTCTAATCACTCGTTATCGTTTCTACACCAATCCAAATGAGTTGTAAATCTGAACTTTCTATTCACATTAATCATATAGAAATATTATAGGAAGAACTGATAATGGCTTAAGAAACAGTAAAGATAATTGGTATTTCTAATGACTAGATTCTCGTAAACACTTCCAAAAGTTATTTTGAGTTATAACAATGGTATTGGTTAGGTTACACACCTCAACTATTTTCACACAACCATCTAACCCTAAACTAGATTTGACAATTTCCTATGATAGGTGGTCATCATAGATTGAAACCATTAATCCTAAACACTTTATTCTTTACCGGGCCCTCATTTAGCCACTAAGTCAACCATTCATCCAAGTTTCAATTAACCTCCATTTTCTCTATGCACCACCCTGTTAATAATCAGATATCAAGCGTGCATTAATGATACGATGCAATACAAGTCCTAGAAATCCTAAAAGTGGGATCATAGCAAATGCAATATTGACAAATAAAGATAGTAAAGTCATCATTGATTGTACTATTTATTTTTTATATATATGAGTGTCGGGGCCAGCTTAGACACACTACCATTTACAGAATTACATTATTGATGTTTCCCGGGAGAAGTCAGGGATTTTAAATTACTACTTTTATTTAATCACGGCGGCATTTAGTCAGCAGGCAAAGGATGCTGAAGTGTGGTAAATAAATACATTCTGTTATACTTCCTAGCTGGCTTTCTAAGCTGATAACCATGCGCGAACAAGAACTAAATTGATTATAAGTTGACAGACAAAACAAACATTTAAACCTGATAAATATTCTCATTCAACAAAATAAAACTTGAGGCATGCATTCTTATTGGACCTGATGAAATAAAGATAATATTTGCACCTGATATGCTGCAATAGGTAAAGGAAAATTATCCCTTAGAAGCCTTATGATATCCAAATTGAGTAGCCCATCCTCAAGGAGTGGCAGGGTGGTCGAAGGTGCGTTTCCTTCGAGACTCACATGTAACATTAATTTGTAGATACCTCATCTGTCTCCATTCCTTCGATGCCTCTTAGTGTTCAGCCTAGAGATGCACGTGGTTACCCCGGGGTATAGTAGAGTGAAACTCTGATTTTTCGGTTTCTAAAAAAAAAAGGGTAGACGAGGTTTCACCTATTAACAGATTAGAAGTAGCTTTTAGCCAAATTGGAGTTTAGCACCGTGTAAACTTTTGCAAAGGATCCAAAAAAATTCTACTGACCAGAAGAACATCAACTCCTTCAAATTCATCTTCACGGGTTTCAATCAAAGCCTCTCTATAATTATGTGCTTGCATACCTGTTTAAAAGAAGTGAGAAAAGCATTGCTATTACCAAAAACAGAAGTAATTGGAACATTCATGATTTTTTTTTTTCGGAAATTGGAAAATCAAAGTTTCGCTCCACTATACTTGGGGTAACAATGCCCGTCTCCAGGTCAGGCACCATCAAACTTCAAAGGAATGGGAATCATTCATGAACTAGAAAAAGGAAAAGAAGAAAAAAAGAGGGAGAGAATGAGCAGCAGAATCAAAAAGCCATATGCATGCCAATTGGCTAGACATATATAAACTGGGTAAAGTGGTTGAAAGACAGGCCAAATATTGTTCAATATACACCCTCTAAATGATAAGGGACTGAAAATAAATTCAGCAATACTCAAGCAGGATTTGATGGACATGGAAAGAAAACACATCATCGGTTGTATCTTATTGAAACATTAACTTAGCTGCAAGGTTCTGTATTTAACCAAATAATATGGGCAAACAAAATATAGCTCATGGCAACAATTTGTTAACATATTAAATCCAAAGGATGATTGAAACATCTAATAATTCTTTTGTCCAGGCTATCTACAAGTTCTAGGCTCATAACATCGTAACCATTGTAACCCATTTGTAAAGCATCTAGTTTTTTTTTTTTTATATCCATGAGGTTCAAGCCCACGTGCGCGTTTTCTCACGCTTGACTCTACAACATTTGAATGTCAAGGAAACCTGTAGGAAATTATTTCCTACGTAGGTGACCATCATAGATTGAACTCATCACCTTTTAGTTACTTATGACAGTCTTGATCACTAGGTCAATCCATGATGGTTAAAGCATATAAGATTAAACATTGTT
Source organism: Sechiopsis laciniata (assembly GCA_037833695.1). Classification (NCBI taxonomy): domain Eukaryota; kingdom Viridiplantae; phylum Streptophyta; class Magnoliopsida; order Cucurbitales; family Cucurbitaceae; genus Sechiopsis; species Sechiopsis laciniata. Next base: position 2,667,927 of record JBBMKA010000015.1, on the reverse strand, counting down.
TCGATTTTATTTTTATAGACAGCAGTTTGAGCATATATAGTCTAATAAAGTTAAGTAGCGCTAAGCTAGCACAAGATATGCCCATGCGGCTAAGAAAAACAAAACAGAGAAGGGGAGAAATGTGAAATAGATGATGAAAGAATTTTTTTTTATGATCCGGAAACTTGGAGCTTTGCTCCTCTAAACCCGGAGACACTACTAGTCTGTCCCAAGACTATGGCAATGGGATATATTTAGAATCGGAAGCGAAATTGAGAATCGCTTGAGAAATTAATCCATACAGATACAGCCGCCACAAATTGGAGATCTCAAGAAGAGCACACCATAAAAGTCTAGACGCTCAACCACTACACCGTCCCTAGGGGACGATGGGTAATGAATCTATAGAATTCAACAGTTGAATATACATAGAAAACGATCCCTGAAAATTACCTTGGAGACATCTTGTTTGCATAATTGATGCACGGTTTCATCATTCATTATAACTCCTGCAAAATATGAAATAAACTCAATAACCTTGTGTAGATCAATTCTAAATAAAAGCTGATGAATGGTAATTGATATCATTGTTTAAAATTGATATAAAATGAAAATGGCTATGAGATTCTATAACAAAATGAATTTTGAGGAAGAATCTCAATAACAACCTCGGCTCCCAAGCAGATATTTTCCCCTAAAAAATTATAACCGTTGTCTTGCATTGCACATAAGAAAATGAAGCTGGTTTTGAGGAAAGTTCAGCAAAGAAATCAACGTATATATCATTACAAAGCATTTCAGATACACTCTCATGGACACTCCTCACAAAGAAATAACAAATTTATTCAAATTTTATATAGTTACTTATAAATAAGTTTTAATATTGTATTATAAATACTCATTAATACCAGTATTATGTATTATAAATACTCATTAATATTAATATTATAAAAAAAATATATATCACAATACTTATTAATACCAATAATTATATTTGCTATTTTTTTTAAAAAGTAATCTTGTTTATAACTATTTTCTAAATTTGGCTAGTCATGTAAGTTTCCCTTGATATCAACAAAAAAAAAAGTTTCCCTTATTTTTACAGCCAGGTTTCTTTTGTATCAAGATCAGATTTGGAGCAAAACTTACATGGTCATATGGATGCATTGGCACAGATACATAGTTTGTAATTTCAAATACTAGAACTGAAAGCAGAGTCTTAACCCACAAAAAATATATGCATTTCCTACATATTCAGATTGTGAACTTTTGCGCTAACATTATTCAACTTTTGTTAGACTAAGCTTAATCCAATTCTTAATGTCAATAATCCCATCAAATTTCTACATAATGCTTCTATGAGTTTAGTATCCAAAGCAACATTAGTGTAGATAACCTGGAAAAGATAGATTTGTACATTATACAATATTTGTTATATATTTCTACACATGAAACCATGATAACTCCAAAACTTAAAAAAAGTCCAAACATAATATAGTTCACTTACAAGATCAGTGTATTTGTCCTTCAGTTGGAGTCTGAAGAAAAAACTAATTATCTTATGCCACGTAAAAACGAAGGTACAAGAATGAGTAAACCATCAATACGTCTTGAGAACTTTAGGGAATAGAACTTTAGAATTGACACCAACATCCCGAAAACAATTTCTAAAAAAGATTTACAACTCTGTTTATTTTCTTTCAAATTTTTAAAGACAATTTAAAATTGGATTACTACCAAATAATAAAATCATCAAACCACCTACACTTTCGAGATAATAATACAAAATAAAAAGAGGTAGAATGTGCATAATAATACCAAAAAGAAAAAACTCTGAGGTGAATATAGTATATATGAACTTAAGTTTTTGTTTTATGGGGTAGCTAGAAACCTTAAGTTAAGGTATAGTGGGTTTCATGAGGGGAAAATAGTATACATGAACTTTTTTTTTTTTTTTTTTTTTTTTTTTTATATAGTGTATATATAAACCTTAATTTATTGCATAGTGGGTTTTTAATTTATTATTATTTTTTTTTATTATTTTTTTTAATTTATTTGCTGTTGGTTATTCTACTATCATAATTTCTTCATAAATGCTTTTTTTTTTTTTTTTTGAATTAGAATAAATGCATTTTTATATAGATATTTCATCATAAATGTTTCCCTTTTTAATATATATATTTTTCATAAATGTCTAAAGATACGAAAATTTTCATTATTAGATTTGTTGTATGATATAATATCATTATGTCACTTCTCTCACCGTAATGAATGCTTATTTTAATGAAATATTTGTATTTTAACATTAAAGATTATAATCAATTTTATCAATATTTTATGAGATTCTTGCTCATGAGGTATTTTGAGGTATTAGATTGAAGTATTATTGAGGGTGATTAAAAATTAAGATTACAGTATTAATTTATTTGGATGTGAATTTTTATAAAGAAATTATATGTAATACTCTTTGGATGTAGATTTTTGTAAAAAAATGGCAACGTTCATTTGAATGTAGATTTTGTAGAAAAGTAAGGTAGTTATTGTAGATTTACATTTCATAAAACAAAAAATCAAATGATTGTGAGATCTTATTGTCCTCTTTTTTAGACTATTTGGCCATAACAGTTTCACAGTTATACCATTTTTCTTGGATGGAAATCTTACAAAATTATTCAAATTCAGAACATAATTATAAATCTGGTCACTTTTAAAAAGTAACAATCATAATATTATTAATAATAATATAATATTAATAATATATATTATTGTTTTAATACACAACAATATTATATTAAAATAATATATAATACTATTAATACTATATAATAATGTATTAATAATACATAATATTATATTAATGAGTATTAAAATACAATATTGAATTGTATCTATGATTATAGATATAAATATTTTTAAATTTAACTATATTTATAATTATTTTGTTAAAATATGTCATCCATTACAATTTTTCTTTACAATTTTCCTCGTTGAATTTCTTCAACTTAAATATTATATTTAACCCATTATACCGTTAGTATGTATACATGTTCAAAGCTTACAACTTCCACACATAATGTTAGTATATATAGCTTCTACCTTAAATTAAACACCAATAAATTTTATATACTTCAATATTTATTGTCATCATATACATGTTTAGGGTTGGTGACGTGTTAGTTTCATTATTTATTAGAAATTCAGTTTAAGATCACGGATTCGATCTAAAAAATCAAATATATATATATTAAATTAATGTACTTCAATATAAAGATTGTCTCTTTTGGGTATAAATTATTTGGTTTTTTAATGAAAATATTCTCATACTTATATATTTGTAAAAAATCATTTATCTAATGGATGTGAGACTTTGGTCAAATTCCCAACGATAATCATAAGTTTACAAGGAGCCATGAATCTCAATATATTTTTTTAAATCCCAAAATTTTGTAATTTGCTATTATTTATGACAAATATTTATGATTAATAGCTTCCAAATCTTTGATTATATATATAGTTATAGTGTATAAATTTAGATTTCATTCCTAATTTAATATTATTTATGTCATGGTGATCTCTCAAATCTTGAAATTAAATATATATATATATATATATATATAAATATAAATATTGAGATTCCATTCTATTTTGTTATATCACTAATAATTATGTTATCTCAATCATTAAAATTAAGTATTATTTATATGAGGAATAAAAATGTTCATTTTAAACAAATACTAAATTGAAACTCAACTAAAAAATTAAAGAGTAAAATGCCAATAATAATAATAATTATTATTGTATAGAACTATTTTTCTGGAAAAAGAAGGTTGTACGGAATAGAATATCGAAACGAGAAGACGATGATAAGATGCAGTCATGATCCACGTCAGATAGCCAATTAGTGACAGGAGGAGTATGATTGAGTAACAACACATAGGGACATTAACACGTGGCAGACAAGAACGGGGAGCCCACAATAAGAAGCGTGGAGAGTTTTTATTTTATTTTATTTTTACAAAATCATAATTAAACAAAAACTGAATTTTCTTTAAAGAAAAAAACACAAAAACTATTTACATTTACTAACGACAGTCGACCTGAAGGGGAGGATGAGCTTCAAAAGGAAGGGGTCTCTTTAACAAAAAAAAAAACAAGAAAATCTCGTTGTAATTTTCCAACCAAATTAGAAAAAGGAAAAAAAAAAAAAAAATTAGACTGGCATTTTTTTTTTTTAATTGATTCGCAGGTTTTTGTTGTAAACCAATTCTATTTTAAGATTATGAGTAGACTTAAAATTTTGATATTTAATTTTTATCTTATTTGTTTAGTGAACCATAGAGAAAGAGTGAAGGTGGGGCGAGCCCCATTCCCCCACCCATAATCGCCGGCCAACACAAAAAATTTAATTTGAAACCAAAATTAATTTCACTAAAGTTGGACTTATTTCACCAGACCAATTCAAAAAATTTAATTTGAAACCAAATTTAATTTTACTTCTTTTGACAAGGCCAATACAAAAAAAAAAAAAAAAAAAAAAAAAAAAAAAAAAAAAAAAAAAAAAAAAAATCAATTGAAACCAAATTTAATTTCACTAAAGGACTTCTTATGACAAGGCCAATACAAAGAACTTAATTGAAACCAAATTTAATTGCTTAAGTTGGACTTCTTTTGACAAGGCCAATACAAAAAAAAATTAACTTCAAATCAAATTTAATTTCACTAAAGCGACTTCTTTTGACAAGGCCAATATAAACAATTTAATTTGAAACCTATATTTTTTTTTTGCTAAATTTGAAACCTAATTTAATTTCACTAAAGTTGGACTTTTTTTGACGAAGACAATACAAAAAATTTAATTTAAAATTAAAGTTCGACTTCTTTTTTACGAAGCCAGTCAACCTTCTTCTATGTGTAAAAAGTAATGATTTCAAATTTTAAGAAATCATTGTGTATTTACATATAATAAATAGCATGAAATAATAAATAGAATCAAAACGTATATGAAGTCGATTTTTACATATACAATTAAGGAAATGGTAATGAATCATCAATTATAATTACATAATTATAAATGTAGTGAAATTTAAAAGTATTTGTCTACATAATCATAAATATGTTTGATATTATATTATTAATACTCATTAATAGAATATTATTTATTATTAATAGAGTATTAAGGATTAATATAATATTATGTGGTATTAATACCCTACTATTATTAATATATATAATTATGATTGCTATTTTTTTAAAATGACTATATTTATAATTATTTTATGAATTTGATTAATTTCGTAAATTTTCAAGAAATCAGTTATTTATATATGATAAATATCATAAAAAATAATAAATAGAATCAAAACGTATATGAAGTCCATTTTTACACATATTAATCCATTTTAAAATTTTGAATCCGCCCCTACCCCAGATTACCTTTATTTATTTTATGTCTCCGTCTCTCTTACAGTAGGATATCCCTTCTATGCCATGTAGGGGTGTTCAAACAACCCGAAACTCGAATAACCTGAACCAACCCAACCTAATTTGACGGATTGGATTAGGTTAAAAATATTTTTGAGTTAGGTTGGGTTCAAACTTATGAAATGTTCATGGGTTGGGTTGGATCAAAGGTTGACCTAAAATTAAACCAACTCAACCCAACCAATCTGAAGATTATTTAGTTTGAAAAAATATTTTCTTTTACCTACAACATAATTATATATGCATTTATTTATTTTATTTTATTATTATTGTTAGACTTTTTATTTTTCCATATTCTTTAATATTTTTTCAAGTCTTTATAATCTATATATCATGATAAAATAAATAGTCAAATTATATAATCTATCTCTGTTGGTTTTAATTATATATTTGTTTTATAGAAGTTGAATTATGTCATCTATTTTGGTTGTTTTAATTATCTATTTATTTTATGTTCTATATTTGGAATCTTCCATATGAACCATGATTGTAGAATTAATAGTGAGTGACTTTTGATTCATTTCATTACCTTAATTGAAAATTTTATTTTATTTATGTATAATGTAGGACTTATTTAATAAGAGATATTTATATTTATAATCTATTATTGAACCCCGTGACCTAATCCAACCCAACTCATGTTCACCTAATGCCATGTCAGATTTTGTACATATTTATAAAATAGTTATAATATATACATAATATATAAAAATGAAACGAAAATAAAATGTTAAAATAACATGGTTTAATATCATGTTGGTTCATTACTTCAAAAAAAAAAAATCTATTTTCATATCTTATCTCAAATGTTTACTTTTAATTATTAAATTTTTAATAAATCTTGAAGTTCATCTAATTATTATTTTTTATTTAAATACTTATTACTAAAAAAAAAACCGTCCTTTTATTTCTTTTACCTTTTTGAGTGCTCAAAATTTGAATAATTGTGTTGGATGTACGTGAATTTGACCTTCTAAAACTGAGTTTCTTCTTCTTTTTCTATCTTAATTTAAATGAAAGAAAAAAAATATATATACGTAATATAATTTTAAAAATTGATTGAAAATGGACCAATTGGGTGAGTTGAGTTTTGCAAGATGGGGTTTCATAATTTAGAGACTAATTGAGTCCCAAATAGTGGTTGCCATTTATTAAGGTAAGCACTTTTGTCAATGATTTCAATTATTTTTCATTGAGAATTTAAAACGGAGTGTCTAGCTTGTAGTTTAAGCCACAACTTCAATAATGGGGCAACAGCAACGGGCAACGAGCTTGGTAGGTTAATATTTGCATTTTTTTTTTTTTTTGTCTTTATTGTAAATTTATATATGCACATCTTTTTCAACAAGATTTGGCATGTCATTCAATCAAGCCCTAATGGAATTTTCACCAAAAGATTAATCTTTAGTCAGCTTTAGAGATTGATATGGTGTGGAATTTATTTCATATATCATGAAATTGTGAAGATTTCTCTTCTGACAATCTTTAGGTTTGAAGAAATAAAATTGATAATTTAAAGACTTGAGTCACATAGCACCCAGGTCCAATATATAGGGGTTTTTATAAGTAGCAAAAAATATTTATGGATGTCAAAATTATTTTATTTTAAATCAAATATACCAAAAATTGATTTAAACAAGTTTATTTGATAATCTTACCATGTATGAAATTGATAGGTTAAAGTTAAACTTGAAAAATTTTACCATGTATAAAATAAAATAGAATTTGTTATCTACCATAAATTTTCATATATATAAACAGTCGAATCTCTACCTCTGTGTAGAAGTCATAATTTTGTTAAAAAAAACCAACAAAAAATAAATGGAATATATAGAGAAGATAAACTGACCTCATAATATTGAAAATGGCCAATAATTTCTATATGACCTAAAAGTTAATCATGATGGAACATGTTAGAAGATGCTAGAAACAAAATAAACACCCAGCTGTTAGCGCTTAAATATATTAATAACAAAGAACAAATATATCAATTTCTTTCGCAGATAAAAGTCACTATGGATTAAAAGAAAATAAGGAAGCAATGGTGACACTTGATAATGTAAAATGGCTCCTAAAATAGGTCACATCTATCTTTCCAAATAGCTAGAGAGAGACGCAAAGAAGACAGGTAAAGGGTATCTGTTAAATTTGTTACAATGAAATTCTCCCACCTAAGTTTATAAAGAGAGGTAAAAAGCTCAATCCAATTGACCACCCATTTAAAAATTAATTCAAAATAAATTTTCTTAACATTTAAATATTGTAGTGTTAGACAGTTTAGTGACAATAATCAAAGTAAGCAAAAGTGGGTCCAGACAGTCACATATCATAAAGAAAAAAAATACCAAGCCAATGTTATAAATCCAAGTGGAAAGTAATTAGCGGTAAGTTAGTGGTCAAGAGGGTCTTAAAAAAACAAAAGGATATTGATTCAATTCATAATGCTGACCTTCTTAAGAACTAATACCTTACGGATTTTTTTAACAACCAAATTGTAAGATTAGACGCATAAATTAGAGCTTAGACTCTTATGGATATGAAAGAAGTTAATGGTGCACTAATTACAAATTAGAAAAGATGGAGGACCATGAGAAACGAAGTGGGCGAGAGAGACGAAGGATATACCAATTCAATGATAATCCGATTAGTTAAGTACTCTTCTAATTAATATCAGAGAGGTCTTTAATTAATTGAATCAAATCCAACTAACACCCAAAATAAACTCTTTTCCATCATTATAATGACCGAATGGGATACAAGATCTCTGTATTTTTTCTTGGCAATCAAACAAAATCTTAACCAAGAAAGTAAAAGGAGAAAAATAGCCAACGAAAGCAAAAGAAAAAAGAGAGTTGAAAAGGAGATAAGTGGTTGTAGTACCAATGGGGTATACAGAATCTAGAGAGAGATCTCAGCATGAGAGTAAAGATACAATCCTATTTTTGAAGGCCCTCTTAACACTAGGCTGACTGTTAATTCACATGACATCTACATTTTTCTTTCTTTTTTTTTTTTTTAATATTGAAAAATCGGAGCTTCGCTCCACTATAACCACGATCATTCCTAGGCCAAGCACCGGGAGACATCGAAGGAATGAAGACTTGGAAAGTGTCTACAAATTAATGTAACAGATGAGTCTCGAACCTGAGACCTTGAGGGGAGCACACCTTCAAAATCAAAGCCAACGACCACTACACCACCTCTTGAGAAGGAAAATTCTTTAGCTTCTTCTCTCTCCTCAACCTCTTCATATAAACCGGAAATATTTCTACACTCTCACATTCCTTCTCTCATCCCCATCTCATCTTTCTCTCTTTTCACTGATTTCTCTCTCCACTTGTTGAAACTGATAAGGGAAAAAGCCATAGTAATTCTAAAGATATAAATCCTATCCTTCACTAACAGCTTTTGGTGTTATTCTTGGGGACAATGGAGTTGAAAACAGCAGATGTAGCAGAAGTTCAACAAGTACAGCAACATTTCCATGTGCTGGCAGTGGATGATAGCCTCATAGACAGAAAGCTTTTGGAAAAGCTCCTAAGAATTTCTTCATTTGAAGGTAAATAAATAGTTTTCTTCCTAAATTTCTACCTTTTACATCTTTTTTCTATTACTAATTTTTATCCAAAACCAGCAGTAACCTGCGTAGAGTCTGGAGACAAAGCTCTTAGATATCTTGGTCTGCTTGATGACCTTGACAAATTTTCTTCTGTTGCTTCATTTTCTTCCCCACAACTTTCCCACCGACAGGTAATTTTCCTTCTCTCAAAGCAAAGATTTTTTCCTCTCTCACTCACTCTCTCATAGTTTTCTTAAATGCATTCTAAAGAAGAGAGGCAAAGTAAAACATGAACAAATTTCTGATTATAGAAACACCGGTTTCTGTCTTTTCCTAAAGGAACTTCACATCCAAGTGAATTCTAAACATTGTAAGAATCAATGATAAAGATCAATACCCCAATCGTGATCGTCCCCTAAGGGCCGCGTAGTGGTTGGACGCCTAGGCTTTGAGAGTGTGCTCCCATCAAAGTTTCAGGTTCGAGACGGCTGTGAAAATTAATTTTTCAGGTGATCTCAGTTTCGCTTCCGTGCCACAATCTAAGGACGGGCCAGTGGTGCCCCGAGTTTAGAGGAGCAAAATTTAAAATTCCCGGTTCATAAAAAAAATATATCCCAATCGTGATCATCTTCAGCATGAAGATTAAAAAAAGAAGGGAAAACAGCAAACAATGTATTTCTTGTAACATTCAAATTTCTGTAGTTTCGTGCATTCATTAAGGAGAGTCCAGAGAGGGTATCCAAACAAATACACTGCTAATTGCATACTTTTGCTTGCATCACAAGAGAAGAAAATTTAGCTACAATGCAATAAAAAATATTACTTTTGAACTGCATTCAATCAGCCGAGAATTAATGAAATTTTCTGTGGAAACGGTTTTGGACGAGGGACCCTTATGTTGTGTTAGCATGTGTTTCTTAAGCCTAGATTTATTTTTAGTTTTATTATTTAGTAAATATTTTGATTTTCCATTACAATGATACTCAGGAAGTTAAAGTCAACCTAATCATGACAGACTACTGTATGCCTGGGATGACTGGTTATGATCTACTCAAACGACTCAAGGTCAATTGCATTACTATCCTTTCACATCACACATACAATGTCAATAATTAATGGCATTATTTTTCCTCTAAACTTCCGGTCATATATAATAATTTATTTTGGCCAACTAATTTGTATGACGTTTAAAAATGAGAATGATATTGACAAATAACAAAGCAAGGCACCCAAATTCAAAGCACATAGAAGTGTGGTATCAGAAAAACAAATAGACCTGGTATAAGAATGACATAGGTAACCGTTGGACAGAAATTTCACCTGTTTATAGAAAATCAAGGAGCCCAAATTGCGAAATTCTACCTGTTCATATATTTGAAAAATATTTAAAAGTATCCAAATGCAGAATCAAATTACCTAAATGTGAAAGGTAAGGGCAAAGCATAATTAGAACTCAAAAAAAGAGCAAAGCAATTTCGAAATCAAAATGATATGTTTTTTCCATCCGACCATTTGTCCATTACAAAAGTACTAGTGGATATGATTATGCTGTGCTGTGAGTAAGCCTAAAAGCAAAATCCACTTTCTCTTTTTGTTAATCACTAAAATATTAGAAGAATATGAATGCTTACATGATACGTGCATTTGCAGGGATCTTCTTGGAAAGATGTTCCTGTTGTTGTCATGTCATCAGAGAACGAACCTTCAAGAATCAACATGTAAAATATTCAACTCCCTCGCTCAATTTCTTTTCTAGTATTCACTTTTCGGTTCAATTAACTAAGTATGGCTTTCTAATAAATGAGAACTGTTATGAAATTGAAAAAAATAAACGTGAGACAAAATACGATGATTTACGTGGTTAGTGTGTCACCTACATCCACGAGGAGAGGAGAACGGTTTTATTAATCTTTTAGATATAAAATGTCGATATAGTGAAACTAAGATTTTAAGAGAGTTACATAGTGTAGTCTTATAAAATCCTATTTCAAACTATGGTCCAAATACATAAAATTTCAAATACGAAAACATAAATCCAGCCCCGACTCGCTCGCTTACCGAGACTGTGACTAAGTAATCGCAGGGCATCATAGTTCAACAAATATTTCGGTTTCTCAACGCCAACGACCACAATCTTAATCTATGGATTTCTCAAGCAAATGCAATTTACTTACAGGTGCTTGGAAGAAGGGGCAGAGGAATTTCTTTTGAAGCCTCTTCAACTATCAGACGTGAAGAAGCTCGAGCCTCACCTTCAGAAGTCCCTCAGCCGCCGTTCATCTGCAGAAATAAAGGAAAAAGAAACAGTAGAAATCGGAATCATTAATTCCGACGCCATTGACAACGAAAACAACTCGATAGAAGACACTGACAAGAACGACAATATCAATGCCTTCAACAAGAGAAAATCCGCGGATCTAGAGCCATTTGAAAAACGACCAAAACTGAAATAACTGCAAGCGGATGTATAAGAAAAATGGTGCAAAGGCACCTGCCAATGGCAAAGAACACAGCTACAATTTCGTCGCAAGCATTTCGTCGAACACTTTGCTGCAATATTTCTCTGCGGGATTATACGGAGGAATTTTCAGGTCGAACAGGGGAATTTGGAGATGTAAAATGGTTTGTATATCGTCGTCGTCTTTGATAATGTCTGGTTTTTGGATCAAGATGGAAGAATCTCCCAAAATTAGATGTTTTCGAGAGAAATCAATCTAGGGTTTACGGTTCAGAGTTCAATATCAAATGAAGTTTCCTTTCTGTTTTAAGTTCGTTAATCGTAATCAATTGCTAATCACAAGGAAAAAGACAAGCCGTATATCCAAGAGTTTCTATGTTGAGACTTTTGTTTCAATTTGTTTTTTTAAGTTTAACAACAATTATGAGACTTGAAATAAGTTTGTTTTATCTTTTCAAAGATGTTCTAGAGAATTTATCCTTAACAGTAGTACAATTTTTAAAATAATTACATATAATTTTCTATCAGTAATAGAATGATTGATTGAATTCTATCAATGATAGAACTCAATTTGTGAATTAAATTCTATCAGTGATAGAACTCAACTAACTCAACTAGTAATAGAATTCAATTTGTAGATTTTCTACTACAAATGAATTAATTTTAATTTTATGCTATAGATAAAAATATTTTACAATTTTTTATTACACATGCAAAATCTTCTTATTTATAAGAAGACGGTCAATGACACCATTTAGTACTACAAAACTTAGTTTAAACCATATAAAAAAAATTGTAACACAAATGATGTCACATATGCACTAAGAAGAGCTTGCAAGTATTTATCATATTCCTAAAATATTTTGGTGTATTGAGATTTTGAATTTAAAATTTTAAAATAAAAATTACACTTAAAAGTTTTGTAAATATATTATTTCATGTAATAAAAAATTATTGAGTTTTTAAAATTAAAAATCGTGTAACATAAACATAATTGATAATAGTTGAGACTAACAACAAGAGCAGTCAGCAGCAAACATAAAATTTCGCCCAAATATTTTCAAAGTAGTCGAAAAAGTAGAAATAAAAGCACTAAACTCTGCCTATAAATTAAACATACTTGGATGTGGTTTATTCTGTTATAACGGTTACACTTTGGTACGAAAAAAAATACTGCTTAAAAAGCTACTACAAAAGCTAAATGCTTGCATCCTATTTTATGGTTTGTTTATTATTAGACAGAAAAAGAAAAGAAAAAGACTAAAGATGAAGAAATGTGAAAAGGGGATTGCAAGCTCTGTGCTACTACTTTGTCAACTTCCATTGGAATGTTCAGCTGCCAAAACTGTATATTATTACCCAGAAGATCCTGAAATCTGCTTCCTCCATGAACAAAAAGCTGACCTTCCTACACAAAAGAGCATACAGGTACAGATGTTTTCAGATGTTTACAAGTTGTTCTGTTTTGTATCATTTTCCTACAAATCAGAACTTGTAAAAAAATAATAATTTTTAAAAAAAAATGATGGACCAAGGTCTCTTTAGTATTGATTATTGAAATATGCCTTACGAGAGGCCCCTCTAAAATCCTAGGTTCCAGCTCAATCGCAAAAAAACTGGAAGTTCCCATATGAAATTTAATTCAGAATTTAAATGTATGGCTAAGTAAGATGAAAAACTCATTGAGGGCATAACTTTTGAACACCAAACCAAACAGAGATTGTAGGCTTGATGATAACTTTGAGTTTTTTTTTAATATCTGTGACTGTCCAGACCAGCTTGCGAGAACCTCGACCAATGTCACGTGACATACCCTACAACATTTGGATGTCAAGAAAACCCGTAAGAAATTAATTCTCAGGTAGATGGTCACCATGGATTGAACCCATCACCTTAAGCACCTCAAGACCTTCTTTGACCACTTGAGTCATTCCATGATGGTTAACCATTTGAGTTTTCATTATATTTTAATATCTACATTTTACTTTTGTCTTCAAAAAACTAAACTAAAATTTGGAAGCAAAAAAAAGTAGCTTCCAAAGCTTATTTTGATTTTTGAAATTTGGTTAGCATTCACATATAAGGAAAGATAAATACATTATAGAAAAGATGGAACACATGATAGGAAATTTGAGTAAAAATAAATTTAAATTTCAAAAACAAAAAACAAAAAATTAAATGATTATCAAACGGGGCCTTAAAAAATAGTTTCTAAATAGTTGTTTTGTTTTATGGAATTTGATAGAACTCTCATACTTTCATACTTTCTTGAGAAAGGGTGAAATCATAGAGTAAATACAAACTTAAATTTAATTTTTTTTTTTTTTAAACTTAAATTTTAAAAATCAAAAATAAAAAATCAAATGGCTATGAATCCTAGTCTACTATTTTCTAGTTTCTACCAGGCAACTATTACTTATGCACTTCAAATTTCAAATAAAAGAATTCGTAGTCTACTTTTTCCTACCATGCAAGATTCAGAGGATGTCATCAGATGTGAGTAATAAGATCATAAAGAGCTTTTTTTTAAAAAAAAAAAAAATTACCAGTTTTAGAGCTCATCCTTGGCTGCATCTGAATCTGGCTTTGAGGCCTTGGGTTTTGATTCTGCCTCTGTGTCTTTGGGTTCTGAATCTACCTGCGTGATTTTATCACGGTTTGTCTCAATGAAATTTATGATATCTTCCTTCGATCTGTTGCCGCTGTACTTAATCAGCTTTCCGCTAGCTGTCCTTAGATACACGGTAGGGTAACCTTGGATATCGAACTCGCCATCTACGATGTCGTTTGTGGTGGCATCCTAACAAGTTGGGGAAATGAAATGAACGAAACCAGAGTTTAATGAATTGAATCACAAAGGTTGTCCAAAAAGAGCCTAGAAAGTTTGTATACATCAGATCAGATATAATCACAGAGACATAAGCGAAATAAACTATTTTGATCATATACATATTTGAATGGCTACAAATTCACACATGACAAACAATTAAACTTCAGAATTAAAAGAAATGACAGATAATCTACTAATGTCCATCAAGTGCACAAACATTTCACAGGCAATAACTTAAGTTAAACAACTTGTGCATTTCACAAGAGGTAAAACAAAGAAAGTCTTTAAAAATTCAAAGGTAATGAATCACGAATCTTACAAACTTAGCGATGACAACATCAGGATCACTTTCGTACGAGACAGCCACTTCCTCTAAAGTTGGAGCAAGTTTTTTGCAGTGCCCGCACCATGGAGAATAAAATTCCAGCAAAACTGCACGTCGAAACAAAGTCAGTTAATGACCTTGGAGTGCATATTACATAAAACAAGGACTGCTGCCAAGAAGAGCTACTCTTGTGACATCTTGTATAACCTAGTAATCAAGAGGTTACGGGTTTTAATCCCTACCACAAAATGTTGTTGACTAAAAAAACAAAATGGCTGCCAAGATTCTTGAAAGATCTTTTTAAAAAATCTACATTTAAAACAAACAAGTATAAGAACCAAAAAACCCAAATCAAATGATATATTTAATAATAAAAAACAATATATTTTGATTGAAGAACCAGTTAAGTACAGAATGACAAATATTCGAGATTGTTTTAAATTGCAGATCAGTTTAATGGCTCAAATATTCAAAAAACAAGAATAAAGGAAAATCAGAAGAAAACTCTTTCCAACACCAAGAAATATGAGAATGAGATAGAAATAAGTTGTATTGAGTAATCATATGCCTAGTTAGTAGTCCTAATCATCAAGAATTAACGATTTCATAATAAGTACAAACATACTGAGAACAAAGCTTATTTCTAACTTATATTACTTGGATCCTATTTGCTGACTGATACTGAACGATATGATACTCACCATTTTTACCAGATTTATAGAATACATCCTGGAGGCTATCAGCAACAACCACTTTCATAGGCTCATCGTTACTCTCAGGAATAGGCTCCGACTTTATGAATTGTGGCACTTTGCCGTTCTGCAGTTATGAAATCAAAATAAAACAAATAAATAAACTACGGTATATATTTCTCCAAAAAGCTAAAAAAGAAATTTAAAATACCACAAACATAATATTAAACATAAAGATACCATATTGAATAAACAAAACTTGAAAGTTAAAATCAAGACTTTGATCACTATATCATGCAAACGCATCAACGGAAGGTGAAAGAAAGAGTTTGACCTTGTAATCTTTCAACCAAGGAGCAATCTGTTCAGGCTCCACATCGAATTTGAAATACTTAGACTTGCCATTTTTTTGCACAAGAAGGACAGGCGCTTGATCTTCCTTCAGTCCAAAATACTGTTAATGCAAACCAGTAAGGTATTAATCGTGTGAGCCATGATGAAGAACAATGTAAGCAACTTAAGCAGTCTCCCAAGACAAAAGAATACAAACTTGTAGGACAGCTTGATTGGATTGACTGTCTACAATTAGGAAACTTATTCCCTCTCCTTTGTACCGTTTGGCAACTTCTCGGTATTTAGATTTTAAAGAATCAGCATCCTCAGTGGAGTAGTTCAAAAACAACATAGCCTATCCAACAAAACATAAAAATATTTATCAAACCCCATTGCTGTATCGATGGAAAATATTTATTTCGTGCCCAGAATGGGAAAAAAAAACTGCAAGTTGTTCGGGTATGAAAGATTCCAATGAAATTAATAAGAACCAGACAAGAATACATTTCTTAGATTGCAAGAAAAGTGAGCGGTGAACATTTAGTGCACAATTACTCCATGCAAACAAAGGAAGAAATCCTTGACTCGATTCTCACAGAGGACCGTGCCCCATTCCCATTACCCAATCATTAGGACTGGAGAAGAACTTGGAAAGGTAGACTTGATTGTGAGGATCTTTATCGAACACGGTTACTAAGGGAATGTCAGATTCTTCAATGAACTTCTCCAACTTGGCTACATCAAAATCCTGAGTTCATAGTTCCAATAAGAATTTGCGTGTAAGAATCATAAATCATAAGAAGCCAAATCTACAAATGTTACAAGCACAACGAAATGAAATTCTGGTACCTTAAAATCAGCAAACAGGTCATCAAATGGCTTGAAAAGCCTGACGATTGGGCCAGATACAGATGTTTCTCCACGTGGAAGTAGCTTAGCATCCAATGTGTGGCCAAACTCATAGTCAGAACGCAACTTCTTAGCCAAAGCAATGTACGTATCGAACTCTTCACCAGAAAGTTTTGGAAATATTCCAACCTGCAAAGCCAGGGAAAATTTTATTTTCCTAACAACTCAGAAAAATGGAAACGCAAACATAAACTTGGAAATAAAGAAAATGTGAGAGGTTTAGTTCATACAATAAAAACATTCTTGATGAGATTACTAGCATCCTCAGCAGATTTTATTTCAACAGATGCAGGCCCACTTTGCTTCTTCAGGTAGTCAACCATCCCATCTGCTTCGCGAGGTCCCTTGTAATCTTCACTTGATTTACCCCCATTTCTCAATATCTTAAGAGTGGGGAAGCCCTTAATTTCAAATTGAGCTGCCAGTTCTTGGCTTGACTCTTCATTTGCATCAATTTTGGCTAAAACAATTGGAGGGTCGTGACTGCTCAAAATAGATGCAGCTTTTTCATACTGTAAAGAAAGAAAAAGGTTGAATAAAGGAATAAGAAACAAGATTCTCAAGGATAATTTAACTTAAACGGCTGAGATTAGAGAATTAGTTCACCTCTGGTGCTAATTTCTTACAATGCCCACACCTAGAACATTGGGGAAAACGTTTTAAAAAAGGGGTCAGCTCGATAACAATACATATTTAAGTTAAAATATGATAATATGATTAGAAGGATGAAATCTGCATCAATTCTGTAAAAATGTGAATCAAATATCTTAACTATGTTTAGTTTAGTTAACTATGGTTGGGTTTGGGTGAGGGTTTACCCTTAACAAATTAGAGAGATGGTAAGCCATGTATAAGGCATGTTATGGGTGGGTTTCAAATTGAGAGAAATCAGCCACCATTTTGTATTCCTCTATGAAGTTCTTCTTGGATTAGCTTTGAATGAGATTGAATCTAAAAAATTATGAAAATGGATGTAGGGTTTAATCTCGAACCACTATAAATCTGATGTGTTGATCTCTTCTCCATCCTTTCTTCTCTATTTTCATGTTTGGTATAATTTGTGCTCTGATTTAGGTTCAATTTTGATTCAATTTAGATGAATATAATAAAACAAATTCCATAAATCTCCACTGCTTCTCAAGGAAAAGCACCGCAAAAATGTATCAAGAGCAAGGATATCCAAGCCAAGGAGAAATGGTCAAACATACAATTAAGCCAAAAAGTACTCTCATAATCCAGTTCTTCATACATTAATTTATTTTATTTTTTTAAATCCAGAACCAACAATAAAAGTACTAAGATCAAATACGTTCGAGTTTTTTCAAAAAAAATGTTCGGGCTTTTTTAAATAGTCTTACACGGGGACGCTAACTAACAAATTCCGCACCGTCCTTGACTGCGTACTCAATTAAACACATACAAGAAAGACCTTCATTAGTACCCAAATGCTAATATCAAAACAACAACACCAAAACTATCCAACAACCATGCACTAAAACAGAGCGAAGAGGCCAATTTGTACAATAAGAAAGTGAAAAAAGATTCAAGGAAATAACCCTAAAAACACGCCATAAGAAACGAGATCCTCACAGAAATCACAAAATCAAACTACATAGCATCCATCAAAAAGACCGGAGACAGAAACTTGACCAACAACAACACAAAAATGGCAGTAAAGAAACAAAACAGAACAAGGAAAAAGAAAAAAGCATACCACGGGGCGTAGAACTCAACGACGATGAAGTCATGCTTGGCAACAACATCCGAGAAGTTCGAATGGTCCAAAGTGAGAACAAATTCCTTCACCTCGGCCTCGTCGGCGTAAATCTCAAAGATAGAAGCAGAAAAAAGAACAAAAGCAAGCAAAGAGAACCGAATCAAAGAGGAAGACGCCATTGTCAAGCCACTGGAAGCAGCTCTCTCTGTAAATGTTCACTGAGGTTCAGTCCGTGAGGGGTGGTTTTAAGGGGAACCGGCAGAAACGCTTATTATTATTTATTTATTTATTTTTCTAAATCCGGGTGGAGGAGTAGAGAAAAAATGATATAAATATGATATTCGCACGTGACTTCGTGTGAGTCATATACTTATTACAAAATCAATACTCGCGCTACACATGTGAACAGTTCACAACGTGGCGTTTTTTTATTGGTTGAGTCTCGTCATTTGTATTGTTAAATTACAATTATGTGTGTTTGAAGAGGATAATGATTATGGAGAGAATGATTATTTGTATTTGAGATGAAAGAAATGATTTTCGGTGGTCAATCATTGAAAATAATGACGTGATATATGAAAAATTGTTAGAAAGAAAATAAAAATTAATTAGGAACAAAATGAAAAAAGTGATTTTTAAAAAACAAAGAAATGATTTTCGGTGGTCAATCATTGAAAATTCTCTTCATTTTCATTCTCTTTCTTATTCTTTGTGGCTCAAATACTCTTTCACTCACAGTTAGCTATCTTTTTTATAATACTTTTTTTAAAGATAAATTAGGGGTTACACATGTATTCATGAATAGAATCCACACCATATTAATGCTTAATGAGATTTGAAGTTTAAAAAAAAAAACCATATAAATATATAACATGACTCTCGGTGAGTCGTGAGTAGGGGTGTTCGTCGGTCGGTCGGGATCGGTTTTCTCCAAAAACCGACCTCAATAACCGACATTTCGGTTTTCTTAAAATAGAAACCGAACATAATTTCCAAA